>JALMQS010000055.1:9732405-9868302 GCA_024734495.1 Forficula auricularia | reverse complement strand
GATGCTGATTGGTGATTTAATTGAAGTAGGAGAGATCGTTCAAAGAAAGAGCATTATTTAATATTGATTATTTTTATTAGTTAATTATAATTAATACATTTCTCCATAGCTGATGGCTGGAGAGCTTAACACTCCTCTCTCAACTCCAATTGGCAACTGACTACCCCCAGTCGGCTTCAGATCAGAACTCGTCTGATCCCAAGTGGATTTCAGCTTCGACTGCCGCTCTCTCAACTCTCTCAAAACCTGCCTGTCTCTCGAAATTTTAAGATTCCTTCTCATAGGCCAAATTCTTAATTAGCGGGGCGTATCCTAAAATCATTCCTCCCATTTCGGGAAATTTCAATCTTTAGATATTTCCCACGCAAAAATGAATTTATAATACACATCTGGGCTAAAGGCCATCTGACATTTATTTACGACTCGTGTTAAGAGCCATCTGATATTTAGGTCCAGGAAGTTGTAAAGTCCCTTTCCTATTGTGAAATGGTCATATCCGAGGATCAAAAGGGAAGCCGATCGCCAAAATATTGCCCTTAAGAATAATTATATTTATATTCAAGGAAAATAATTGTCGGCGGCACAACACACTTACAATTAGAAATGTAATCGAAAAATTAATTCCAATTTTTTTTTTATCATTTCTCCCTTCTTCTCCTGTACACATGCATTAATAACTTAATTACAATTACTATTTTCAATCGTAATTAATAACTAGATAAAAGCAGGATCTCGAATCACTCATGATTTGGAAATTACACAAATTAGAGCAAAACCTAATACTATTAGTATATTAACAAGTTACATTTGAGGGGGGTCGGGTAGGCTAGGCGGTAGCATGTCAGCCAGCTAACCAAGAGGACCCGAGTTCGAATCCGGACTCGAGGCATCCGGCTAAAATCTGACCCCCGAGGTAGAGACAAATTTAAATAAAAATATATAGTATCGTAAATGGCTTATGGCTAGAAAGGCCGAAAAGCCAAAAAAAAAAACAAAAAAAAAAAAAAAAAAAAAGTTACATTTGAAAATAATTGAAATAGAAAATACTATATACAATTTTAATTGGGAACTTAGTCACTTTGATTTGTAAGTGATAACTAAGTATACTTATATCTTTGGTAAATTGCAGATATTATGACTTTTCTATGGTTGATGAGTTTGTGACGTCATATCATAAAGAAGTCTTCAAAAAATTCCTCTCATGACTTCGTAATTACTTGAAAACAACTCGAGAATTTGGTGCCGAAATATTGTTAGAATCTATCATTAAAAATGTTTAATCTAAATGGTTTCACTCAAAAAGTATTCTTACAATAAACGTAAGTGTTACCTAAGTCAAAGTGCTGTCTATAATTGGTGTCTAAAACAATTACATTTGTAATTGCATATTAACTAACGTCATTTACATTTGTTATTAGTACCTAAGTAACTTTAATTGTATCGAGTAACTAAGTCTATTTTCAATTGTAATTGGCAACTCTGCCCAATCGTAATTTGTAATTAAATTCATTTAGAACCATAACTTTTGAATGGTACGAAGTCCAAATACTATTGTAATTTTGTTAAAGGACTCCTAATCTAAATGAAATCTAGCCTAAAACAGGGGTCCCAAAACTTTTTAAAGATATAGGGCCACATGTGAACATTTAAAACTAAGGCGGGCCGAATATAACATATTTTATAGGGAAATTAAATTAACAATACGATATTATAATTAATTAATTTTTAATATAGTGAATATTTGTGAATAAATTCTGAAGTAGCCGTGAGCAGGATGGAAAATTTTCAAGGGTCGAATTTGGCTCGAGGGCCGTAGTTTGGCGAATTTTGGCCTAAGCGATTCAAAGAGCTATGAGGAATATTTACCACTAAGTGCATTTACAAATGTAATTGACAAGACTAACTCCATTTAAAAATTTTAATTGGTATCTTTTAGCCTAAATGTAATTGATAACTCTGTCCAATCGTAATTTATAAGTTAGTTCAATTACAATGGTAACTTAATAACCGGATTCCAAACCTAAATGAAATAATCTGATCGATACAAAGAGCCATGAGGAATATTTTCCAAGAACTCACCATATTTCTCTCCAGGTGTCAAATCGGTGAGTCGCACAGTGTGAATATATTGGGCGGGTGAGCCTGGATTTTGGAACAATTTCGCTGAGCCTTCCTTTTGCAATACAAGTCCTCCAATTCCATATTCGACGAGAGTGTTGTTCGTGGCATCTCGGGTACTCCACGTCACCACCATTTCAGTTAAATTATCTATAAATTAATAAGTACGAGTATTTTATTATTTTCATTTCGATCTTTGATGCTGGTCATTTTTAACCGACTTCAAAAAAGGAGGAGGTTCTCTATTCGATTGATTTTTTTTTTTTTTTTTTTTGTGCCTATGTTACCTCATATCTCCGCCAATTGTCAACCGATTTTGAAAATTTTTTTTGCATTGGGTCCAGTCTAGCTTCCGATTGGTCCCATTTTTTTTCGTTTTTTTTTCATAGGTATTAGACCTTTTTTATTAGGTTTGTTTAGACCTAACCTCTTTGTTTATGAACCGATTTCGATGGTTCTTTTTTTATCCGATAGGGGGTGTCTTGGGGATGGTGCCATATTAATTTGATCAAGTTCTGATGATATGATCACTATTAATAACATCACTAAAAAGAGAAAAATAAAATAATTTTTAGAAAAAAATAAAAACCGACTTCAAAAAATTAAATGCAACAAATAAAATACACTAAAAGGTATAAAATAATTATTATCTTATTTAGTTACAACTAAACGACGAAATATTAACATGAAATTACTTTTTGAAGTTGGTGCCAAACATATACCTTTTATGAATCGCACTCGACGGATCTTACTTAGTACGTTTGGAGGGTATGCTCGCTTATAGGTATAGTTTGTTTGGCACCGACTTCAAAAAGTAATTTCATGTTAATATTTCGTCGTTTAGTTGTAACTAAATAAGATAATAATTATTTTATACCTTTTAGTGTATTTTATTTGTTGCATTTAATTTTTTGAAGTCGGTTTTTATTTTTTTCTTAAAAATTATCTATTTTAGCGAGTTTCTTGCTAGCCTCCATCCATCCCTCTGACCCCTATCTTTCTAGACACACCTCCGACCATCATTCACCCCACCAACCTTTAAAATGTCCTCTGGACTCTCTCTTCTTCCCCAACTCTGATCACCCTCCGAATCCCACGAATCCGGATGGACGATTAAAATTTGTGTACCTCCACCCATTTTGGGTTGACTTTCAGGAAGATACGAAGTCTTTTGTGTTTAAGATCACGAAATAAAAAATTCCTCATTTGGGTTTACGGGTCAAATTTTGAAAAAATAAAAAAATAATTTCGAGATATAATATTTAATCAATTAACATAATATTTCATTTAGTGAACATTTAAAAATGTATATGGCTGATTCTCAAAAAAATCGAAATTGATATCCTTGTTGATTACTGTGAAATGGGATCATAAGTTTTCGTAAGAAAGAATTTTTTATGAAACTACATCCCTAGGCGTACCAAATTATAAAACATATTTATCATTTTTATCATAAATAAAAAATATATGTTCAAGTAAATACCATAAAATCATTCCCTCACTGTGTCGCAACCGCCAAATTCACATAGATTCAAAGAGCTAATTCGAAAAGCTTTTTATAACTGTCTGCTATCTTATTATTCTTATTCATTTATACATCGTAATAGTACTGGCTGTACATAAATGTGTATTTAGTTTAAACACGACAAACGGCAAAGTCAAAAAATATATTTTAAATTCGTCCTTAAAAAAAGGAATCATTTCCTCACTGCTGTGTAAAAGTAGGTTTAAAACATAATTTCAAATTATATAGTGAACGCTGCCTTATAGTTTTTAGAAGTTATCAATATTGATATTCTATAAATATACCAGACTCGGCTATGAGTGATAAGATTTACCAGTGTTAAAACTATTAAAAATAATTTTTTTTTCCAAGTTTACATTTTGAACCGTCATTCCTTCACATCGTGTTTTAAAAAGTTAAGCGCTTATTTATGTATCATTTATCATATATTTGTATGTGATCCTAGAATTAATAAAGTATCGTAGATTCACATGGGCAATTATAAGGTTATTTTTTCTGCTTTTGTACAATAATGTTTCGTTTTCTCATTCCCTCACCTCCCTCATGCAAATTGTTGGTGTTGGTGTTCTAAACCAGCGATTCTGAACCGGAGGGCCGTGGAAAGTATATAGGGAGGCCGCGAAAATATTAGAATTTTTAACTTTTTATATCTTTACAAATAAAATAAATAAATAAAAAAAAAATATGTTACTAGTTTTTATAAGTGATAAATATGTAAGTGACAGATGTATTTAATGACATCTCAATATTCTTAAACATGGTTAAAACTTCGGGGGTGAACCGCGGCCTAATATGGTGTACACCTACTTCCACTTTCATTTTCAAGTAGAAGACAATAGATTATCTAATGAATTCCAAAATAATTATTTATTTTATTTTATTCGATATACGGGAATTATCCCAGTTACAATTTACATTTTTATACAATAAATTAACAAATTAACAAAACTAAAAAACTAATTTATAGTCTTAATTATTTTTATAGAGAAACGTTTGCGGAATTAACCAGAATGAAATTCCACATAATTCCACAAACAGTGTACACTTAATTCCAATCGCGGTTCATCCCTCGGTTAAATTAACTGAAAACGTTGAGCCCATAGGTAAATTTGACCCAAACAGACAGATAGACAAAATTACAAGTAAACCCTTTTTATAACTCTGGGTTTACAATTTTTATACTATAGCAAATATACATATTTTTCAAGAAATATGTTATTAATCACAATCTGATAGAGCTTTATCTATGCAAGGAAATCAACAGACATTTTTTTTCCAAGGGCAATGAAAATAAAACTTCTTACATGGATTCAAAGAATAGAATAGAATGTTTTCAAAATGTTTCCAAATTATTCTCAAATAATTATGAATTTGTTAAAGAACATACAAATTATTTAATTCAATGTCATCTCCAAAAATTATAAATGAAAAATTTGACAAATATTTTCCAAATAATGAAATTGATAACAGAAAATTGTGGATTCGAGATCCCTATAATAACTGGGATAATACCAATTTATCACCAACCTACGATGACACTCTGATTGAATTGATAAAGGATTTAAGTTTGAATTCACTTTTCAAGAAAATGTTTGGATAAATGTTCGGAAGGAATATCTACACCTGTTCACCATCGCCATACAACATTTATTGCCTTTTGATTCCACATATCTGTGCGAAAAGGGCTTTTCCACAATAGTCAATATTAAAACGAAGCAATGTAATCGACTCCGAATACTCTTGCATGCAAATAACTTTAAATAACGCAATTGAAGGGCGAATAGACAAATTAGTGGAGTGTATTCAACAACATTTATGAATTATTGTTACATT
Organism: Forficula auricularia; assembly: GCA_024734495.1. Classification (NCBI taxonomy): domain Eukaryota; kingdom Metazoa; phylum Arthropoda; class Insecta; order Dermaptera; family Forficulidae; genus Forficula; species Forficula auricularia. The sequence goes on along the minus strand of JALMQS010000055.1, from coordinate 9,862,826 downwards.
TGAGAGTTTTTTTGTAAGAGTAATTACAAGTATGTTGCCTATTGGTGGGGGGAGGGGGTGGGGGTACTGGCCGAGAAAATATTTTAGGATTTTAAGGGGGCCGCGAATATACTTTCAGATTTTAAGGGGGCCGCGACTAATAAAAGGTTAAGAACCACTGTTCTAAACGACGGTCCAGTAAACCAGTAAAAGAACAAAGTTTATGTTCCATGTTGTCTCTCACGATTTATCATATTTTTTTCCGGGTATCACATATTTTTTTTGGAACTATTCTGAACCCATAACTATATGAGACCCTCTCACCCCCCTTTAAACTCAAAAAATTTGGGGACCACTATAACTCAAATTTACAAAAGAAATTCCATAATAATTAAAAAATATTTCCATCAAATTATCAAAGTCATTTTTCGAATTTTTTTTTTGAGAATCACCCATATTCTAAGAGATATTAATTATTTAGATTAAAAATTCACAGTTTATTGGACAAGTTTTTTTATTGAAGCTCTTCTTCAATTTTTGTACAACGTTTCGTCTCTCTCGAGACTTTTTCAAGTACTCAATTGGTTAGAACAACATTGGTTGAAATAAAGATAAAAATAACTGAGACATAGTAGAATTTTTTCTTTCTAGATTGATACCATAAAACAATATAAGTTATTTTTATCTTTATTTCAACCAATGTTGTTCTAACCAATTGAGTACTTGAAAAAGTCTCGAGAGAGACGAAACGTTGTACAAAAATTGAAGAAGAGCTTCAATAAAAAAAACTTTGTCCAATAAACTGTGAATTTTTAATCTAATAATTATAATGGACATTAATCAACATAATTTATTAATTATTTAGTTCATAGTAATCGTGGGTGTCGAAATCCAAATAAATACACAGAATGAAAAAAATAAAACATGGTTAAAAATGATTTTTCTTTGGGTATCAGAAATTTTTAAACCCAATGAGCCATTTTTTTACTTTTTACTTTACCATACAGGATATGGTCAAGTATTGTAATCGTTCATGAAAAAAGTGGTTTTTTTGCTTCTTTTTTTTCGAAGTATCTCAAAAACGGCTTGAACTATTTTGATTAAAAAAAATTGGGCGAAACCAAGGCATTTCGGTCTACAAAAAAAAAAACCCTAATAAGTGAACATCAAAAAAATTATATTTTTCGAGATAATAACTGTTTTATCAAAATGTCTGTTAGTGTGTTATTCTGTTAGTCTGTGTAATAATAAAACTTGAGCAAGATGCGAGGTAGGTTTCACAAAAAAGAAATGAAACAAAATTGAGTTTTGTGTTATTTCTTTTTTTGTGAAACCTACCTCGCATCTTGCTCAAGTTTTATTATTATATTAAAATATTTCACCTAGAACCAACACCTAACTCCTTAAAAGCTATGTTGGTCTGTGCGTTACTAAATTTTGTAGAAGAGCTAGCTCAAAAACTAGTGTGAATATCAAAACCAAATTTCACACGTAGTTTTGGTGCATTGAGGTTAAGAGCTGATTAGATTTTGGTCGATATTGACACAAAATTAAAGGGGGGGGGGGGTTAAAAATTAAAATTATAATATTTTCAAACTAAAAATCAAGAAAAATGAAATATACTATAAAATGAACCTATAATAATGAAAAAATTTATTTTCTGACGCAAAAATTAGGGGGGGGGGGGGGTGTCAAAAATAAAAATCTAGGCCATTTGAGCGAACTCAACCATATTTTGTATACAAGATCAGTGGGCCCCCAGAACACTAAAAATGGAAAAACAAACCGCCAAAAATGGGGGCTGGGGGGTCAAAAAATGAAAAATCTAGGCCCTTGAACCAAATTAAACCAAATTTTATAAAGATAATCAGTAGGCTACCAGAAGACTAAATATGCAAAAGCTAACCGCCCAAAATAGGGGGGGGTTTGGGTTTGGGGTCAAAAAATTAAAATCTAGGCCCTTGTACCAAACTCAACCATAAGTGTATGGTAAAGTCAAGTGGATGTCCACATCAGAACGTTTCAATTTATTTTGAATTCAACAATAGGCATCTGAGCCTGTCTGCCTCCAGAGCATATCCAGTAATCACTGAAAACGTTCATTGCAAATTTTGGAGAATTGGTACTTTTTTGTCAGTGGGGATAGAAAACTGAAATTTGGCAGTTTATTTATGGTGTGTGGCAATTTTCAGTTCGTTAGCTTCAGTTATAAAGATTTGTTGTTTACTGATTTTCTGCATTGCTGCTTTTTTAAACATGAAGTTTAAATAGATGATAGATAACCCAAAATCTAATCAGTTCTTCCGTTGGTGCCAAGACGAACTTTGATTCATGAGATATTGTGAATATCGGCATCCAAACACACAGGCAACAAGTTTGCCATTCGGCTTCTGACATTTTTAAACAGAAATAACCACAAAACAAAATTACATTAAATTAACCGATAAGGGCGTACAGTTAATTAGATTTTCATGTGTTGTCATGGGAAAAGCATGAATAAACAAAAATCAGCTGTTTCAAGAAATAAATTGGAGCTTTTTCAAGACATGGTACGCACTCCGTAAATTTTATAGATCCACCCTAGTAATAAATTTATTTAAACATAATTTTTCTTAGTGTGCCATACCCGAAACGAGGGTCGGCGCCTCTCCACATATACCTGTGCTGAGTGTGTTTAGTTGTTTTTACACAGATGTACGGGACCTACTTTTTAACGCCGGTTCCGAATGGCTAGTTTGGAGAGGTTTGCTAGGCAATTATACTCTTGGTAGGTTGCCATTGCTTTCCAAGAGGCGGCGGCTGCAAATACCCGCCGAGACTCGGTCTCGAACCAGCGTACTTCAGGTCAACGACCCGACACTCTAACCAGACCCCTCATAATCAAACATAATTAGTTAAATGTAATTAACTTGGTCATAAATTACAATTTTGAATAATAATTTTTAATAAATTATAAACCTGGTGTTTTAAAATAAATAAGCTGACTGATTAATTTAATCAAATGAAAATTTCGTCTTCCATTAAAGGCTTTAAGACTTATTTTGATAGTTCTAATTTTTTGAATCCCACGCCCCTCCCAATTTTGACCCCCAGAAAAATAACTAACTCTCTTTTTTTATTATAGGTTCATTTTATGGTATATTTAATTTTTAAAGGTTTTTTTTAGTTTGAAAATCTTATAATTTTTATTTTACCCTCCTTCACCCCTTAATTTTGAGTCCGATTCCAACCAAAATATAATCAGCTCTTATTCTCAATGCACCAAAACTACATGTGAAATTTCGTTTTGATACTTACACTAGTTTTTGAGCTAGTGAGTCCACAAAAATTTGGTTTTGATAAACCATTAATTATCTCGAAAAATATAATTTTTTCGATGTTCACTTTAAAGGGCCCTTTTGTAGACCGAATGTTTTCGACTAATTTCAGCCGTTTTTAAGATATTTCGAAAAAACCAAGCAAAAAAACACCTTTTTCATGCACGATTACAACACTTGACCATACCCTGTATGGTAAAGTAAAAATCAAAGAAATAATATATTATAAATCGAGGGGTGAACTGCGATTGGAATTAGGTGTACACGTTTTTGGAATTATGTGGAATTATTTTGGAATTCATTAGATAATGCCCCTTCATCTATTGTGTTCTACTTAGAAAGTGAAAGTAGAAGTAGGTGTACACGATATTAGGTCGCAAATGAAGATAAAAAGCCTTTAAAACTATGGCCTCAAGCAAATAATATATGTATAAGATACACTCTTTGAATTACTCTTGAAAAATTTCTGTTTTTTTATTTTTATTCATGTTTTAACAACGGCATCGTGTGAAAATCATTCGAAAAAATATATTTTTTGACTTTTTGAACCAGAAATTCTCAGGATAGAGAGTCTAAAATCTAATCAATTCTCTGTATTATAAATAAAAACATTTTGGCATCAGAACAAACTTTCTATGACTTTTCGTTTTTCTGTTAACTTGGATATCGGAACACAAAAAACACCGAATAACATACACACAAATAGGAAAATAAATAATTGTTTCAAACATTTTAAAATATAATGAGAAAAATTATCTAAGTGAATTTAAATACTAGAGCTGTCCGGTAGGAAGGCTTTGTTTGAGATTTTAGAATTTGATTTTGATATTGCGTATTTATTAGAAAACTGCTGATTCTGACCCTTGATGAAAGTTCAGGAGGCGAAACATTTCAATAGCCGGATACTGACTGAGCGAGCAGCCTCGCGAGGCGTTTGCCGCAGAGCCGTCCTGAGTGAACGCAGGAAACGACCCGAGGCGCCTTTGAGCATTCACAAAAACCGACGGATCGGGCCGAGGCAGCCTCAGACGAGGCAACGGGCACTTTTGCCTTGGGCGAGGGACTTAGTGAACGACCAGGCATTTGCCTCAAAGGGCTGGCCTCGCGAAGCAAGCCCTCAGTCAGTATCCGGCAATTGAAGAAGAAACTCGCAGGAGTTGAAGAAAAAATTGCACTTATCTCCGAGAGAAAGATGAATTTGTTGAGGCTGATAAGAGATATAGCCCAATGTAGATAGAAATTGATAGACGAAAATTAACCAAGCTAAAAGTTTCATTTTGTTTCGATTCTCCCTGGGAGATGACCAGCTGAAAATCAAATTAGTCAATGCAATTGAATCGTTATTTCATTATTTAGAATATTCAACTAAACGCAATAACGATATGTTATAATGTGAGCTCTGAGATAGAGGGAGATAAGTTCATTGGAATGACCCTCACGAGGAAGGGGGGGGGACTAAGATGACCTCGTCCCCCACCTTGGACTTGTTGCCGCTTTAGCTTTTAATTAATACTAATTCTCAGCGAATACTAGAATAAATAAACAGGCGCGGAACAAATAGGCCGCATTCGGTTCACTAGTTTCTAGTACCTGGAAGACAGGTGCTTCCCTCGATAATTTTTAGTTTTTATTTATCTTATCTTATTATATTAAACGAGCAATTCTTGTATATATATAGATAGAATCGGTTTCTCGAAACGGCTTTAACTATTTGTATAAAATTCATGGGTTAGGGAGTTTTTGGGTTGACAATTCGATCTGTCACGTTCACATCAAGTTATTTTTTATGGGTTTTTTGTTAATTGAAATAATTACTCATAGTTGGTTGTCTCTTTAAAATGGTATAATTTTTATTCAATTGCCTTTTAATAATTTATTGATTTTTCAAATTTAAATCCCACAAAAAGATCATTACAAATATTATTATATTTATTAGAATTTGCCAATTTAATTAATTGAGGAGTGGATGGATTGAGGGTGGGAAACCAATCGACTTGATTGGGGAATAATGGAATTGAAATAATTATCGGAAAAGAGGTTTTTTTATCTAATTAGATTTTTCCTCTTATTAAAAACAAGGACTAAAGATGAATAAGGACACTCGATGGTGGAGAAGTAATCTCCGGAATCGAAGCAAAAAATACAATGTATACATTAATTAATATAAAGTAATTGGTTTAATAAAATTTATAAAAAAAATTTAATTAATTAAAGTAATTTTTCTATAAAGTAATTTATTAGAATATCAATTTAATTCTCTTAAAAAATCCGACAATTCGAAGGTTCGTGCCTCCTTCAGGATTTAAAAGGGTCAACGGAAGAACCTCGGTGTATATTAATAATGGGTGAAGTAAAAAGTTCTGAGCCTTTCCGCTTGATGGATTTTATTGAGGCATATCTCACGATGAATGCGTCGCATCTGGTCATTCTAAACTCCGATTTAAAAGGTGACATAACGCTTTAAAAAAAGTTATTTGAGAGTTTTGTGTTTGGTGAGCCAGTTGTGTGTTACAGCTTTCCAAAATGGAGGTAAAAAAAGAAAAATTCGATACATTCTTCAGTACCACTAAGACCAAGGGGAAAAAGCGGGGCAGCCGGCCAAAAAAATTTGTGCTGTTTATGGGCCCAATACAGTATCGAATGCAACAGAAAAGTGGTGGTTCCAACGATTCCGTTCTGGTAAAATGGACGTCGAGACACGCTCTGGTAGGCCAATCGTCGAAATTGTCCAGTCAGACCGGCATGCGAGCACTTATTCCATTGCCCAGGAACTAAAGATTAGCCAGAAATCCGTTTGGAACCATTTGAATAAGGCTGGTCTCAAGAAGAAGCTCGATGTAATAAGGATGCCTCACGAATTGACACAAAAAAACCTTTTGGACCGAATTGATGCCTGCGATTCTTTGCTAAAGAGTAACGAAATCGACCCATTTTTAAAGCGGGTGGTGACTGGCGATGAAAAATGGATCACATACGAGAACAACAGGAGAAAAAGATTGTGGTCAAAACACGGTAAACGCCCAAACGATCGCCAAGCCCGGATTTACGGCCAAGAAGGTTTTACTGAGTGTTTGGTGGAATTGGAGAGGAATCAACGAGGTGATCGACGAGAAGCGGCCAGAATTGGGAAATAGGAAGGGTGTTGTTTTCCACCGTGATTACGCCAGGTCGCACACATCTTTAACGACGCGCCAGAAGCTCCGAGAGCTTGGATGGGAGGTTATATCGCACCCGCCGTATAGCCCAGACCTGGCACCAAGCGATGATCACCTTTTCAAACATTTACAAAATTTTCTTGATGGTAAAAAACTGGCCTCAAGAAAGGCTTGTGAAAATGAGCTTGTCAAGTTTTTTACTAATAGGGACGAGGACTTCTTCAATCGCGGAATTATGAAATTACTTTCAAAATGGAGAAACGTTATTGAACAAAACGGCGCATATTTGATCTAAATCGGAAAATCCTAACTATGTTAATTTCATCGTCGAAATAAAGAGAAAAAGGGCTCAGAACATTTTACTTCACCTATTATTATTATTTTTAATTACAATTACATATAAAACTTTGTGGCCAGTGATACGTCTTGATGATGGACATAGCGGGTGTAAACATTGGTAAAAATATAAATTAAGTTTTATTTCAATTTTATTTTATTTTGGCTGCGATTAAAAATCGACCATTTTATCAGAATTTAAAATTAAAAATAATATTAATATATCGCTTTAAACTGAATCAAAAAATTACCGAGCATCGCTCGGTGTTCCAGGTACTTGTTTATTTAATCAAGCATTTACATATTTTGTTTTGATTCAACCATATGATGCATTTGAGTTTTTATATAATGTCTTTTTTAGATTATGTTAATTTTCTTTTTATTATTTATGAAATAGAAAGAAACATTTTTAATATATCTTCTTTTTTTTTTTTAAAATTGAAAACTACTCATATGGAAATTTCGATTTATTATATTTTAATAATGGTCTATATTCCAGCCGAGAAAATTAGAATATGTCAAATCTATGTTTGAATTATTATTATTATTATTTTCTACTTATATTCATAATGTAAATCCCTTTTTTGCAAGTCTTTAAAGAAATGTCATCAAAATCAAAAAATCTTTTTGAGCCCCCACCCTCTCTTCCTAACCAAGAAAATTACACTACTCCGCAAAAATTAAACAAAAATTTGTAACAATGGATTGCAGTAGAGTTTTATACGCTGATTATCATGCGATTTCCTGATTTTTTACAACAAGTCAGAGTTTCGAGATATTATCGGTCAAAACGACGAAAAAGGCCATTTTGACCTATTTTCGAGTCCCATTAAATATTAAACAGCATTATTTGAAATCAAAATATTTTATTGACGTAATAGAAAACAGCTTTACTACTTGTTTGTAGCTCAATTAGAACTCGAGTTATAAATAAATAAACTGCAACGGATAGTTGCTAAACTTTATCCAAATTCATTTGAAATATTAATATGTTTATTCCTTTATTATTAATCAGATATCAATTGCTATTTGCAGTTCATGTTGACTTTAAGTAAAAAATAATGATCAAGCTTGAGTTGTTTACTAAAAAAGAATTTAGTCTTTTTGATTTTAAATTAATTTAGAATTCCGCGGAGTAAATTCGCGAGCAAATCCACTCAACGGAATTTTTAACAAATTATAAGTAAATTTGTTTTTCTAGTATATTTATACAAATATAGAAAATTATCAAATTAATTAAATTAATCTTTAAGAAATTCAAAGATGTTTTTATAAAGCGAAATTTAGAGAATACTTAGCCAGACTACCGTTTTATAAGAATCTTTGAGGTCCAGCTGATTCAGGATGGAGAATCAGCTGGACCTCAAAGGTTCTTATAAAACGGTAGTCTGGCTAAGTATTCTCTAAATTTCGCTTTATAAAAACATCTTTGAATTTCTTAAAGATTAATTTAATTAATTTTTGATTTTAAGTCGATTCTTCCACATTATCAGTAGAGGTTGCCATTAATAGTCACAACATCAAAAATGGAATGCAATAATATCGCGAAAGAATATCCTTAAGCAAAAAGTTACCGAGCTCCGCTTGGTGCTCCAGGAACTTTTATATTAAATTGGCTTAATATGAAAAACCATTTAATATAAAAGGACAATCTATATCTAAGCTTTTTAAATAGTCGATTCCATGTCCTTTCGGAATATTGACCTTTGCTTGGAAAACATGTAGGTATAATATATATCCTGTAAGATAAAGTTACAAAAGTTGGGCAAATGAGAATGAAAAATAAAACTTTTTTTTTAATAATTCCATCAACGGAGTCTGCCTGGCTTGTTATCTAAATTTAATACTCGCCACCCTGAATATAATTTTTCTCCCACCCTCTCTATATAAATCGTATTAAACAAAATAAATATGATCGAAAGGATCCAATGTGATCCCACGCAGCCATGCTCGCACGTCAAACTTTGTACAAAGTCTCTCTCTTCTATTCTAACAATAGCTACCAAACCTTTAATTTATATTTTAATTTTTCGAAATTATTCTCCTTTCATATTCCTTGCTGATTAGATATTTATTACGTTAATTTTAGAATTTCTTAAATCAGAGTCAGGCAACCCTTTGAGAAGCATTTTTATTTTAATTTCGCTCAATCAACACACAGACACACAAACACATACACAAATACAACCTACAATTTCCGACAAAGGAAATCACAATTTATAATGAAAGGAAACAATTTTAATTCTAGAAGAAATCTTTCCCTAGTCATTCTATACTAAACAAGCTGCAAGCCGTCGACTAGGATTCACAGAAATTTCCTCCCCCGCACCCCCTATAGACAAAGAAGAACATGTCCCCAATAAAAAATTTTTGAAAAAAAAACTAAGTAAAAATAAATGGCTGATTCTCAAAAAAAAATCGAAATTGATTTCCTTGTTGATTCGTGTGAAATGGGATTCTAAGTTATCGTAACAAAGAATTTTTTATGAAACTACATCCCTAGGCGTACCAAATTATAAAAAATATTTATCTTTTTTTATATTAAATAAAAAATATATATTAAAAGTAAATACCCTAAAAATCATTCCCTCACTGTGTTGTTGTGCCGTCGAGAATTTTTTCCTTAAATAAAAATATAATTATTCTTAAGGGTAATATTTTGGCAGCCGGCTTCCCTTTTGATCCTCGATTGTGACTGTTTTACAATGGGTAAGGGATTTTACAACTTCCTGAACATAAAATGTCAAATAGCTCTTAACACATGTCGATTGTAAAAGCCATTTTTGCGTAGGAAATTTCTAGAGATTAAATTTCTAGAAATGGGAGGGCTCAATGATTTTAAGATACGCCCCGCTAATTAAGAATTTGGCCTATGAGAAGTAATTTTAAAATTTCGACTCTTCAGGCAGGCTTTGAGTCAGTCAGAGAGTTGTCAGTTCGAAGCTGAAACCCAGTTGGGGTGGTCAGTTGTCAATTGGAGTTGAGAGACGAGTTTTAAGCTCTCCAGCCATCAGCATGGAGAAATGTAAATTTATAAATAACTAATAAAAAACCAATATTAAATAATACTCTTTTCTTTAAATACATCTCTCCTACTTCAATTATCATCAAATCAGCATCAAGACTGAAACAGGTTGAATCGCTGGGCTACGTTACCAAGACCATTTCTGCGGGGAAGATTCTTCGAGATAAATCGACAAATCGTCAACCTTTCTCTGGTCAAGAAGGGTTGCAACCAAAAACTTAAAGTGTTGTCGTAACAGTGTCTCAACCGCTAAATTCACATAGATTCAAAGACCTAATTCGAAAAGTTTCTTATAAATGTCTACTATCTTATTTATTCATATATAATAGTACTGGCTGTGTATAAACATGACAAACGGAAAAAGTCCCACAATATATTTTTAAATTCGTCCTTAAAAAACTAATCATTCCCTCACCCTTGTGTAAAAGTATTATTAAAACATAATTTCAAATTATATAGTGAACGCCTCTTTATTGTTTTTAGAAGTTGTCAATATTGATATTCTAAAAATATGCCAGACTGGACTATGAGTTATGAGATTTAGTGTTAAAACTATTAAAAATATTTTTTTTCCAAGTTTACATTTTGGATCGTCATTCCTCACCCGGTGTTTTGAAAAGTTAAGCGCTTATTTATGTATGATTTATCATATATTTGTGGTGTTTCTATTATTAATAAAGTATCGTACATTCACATGGGCAATTATAAGGTTATTTTTTCTACTTGGGTCCAATAATGTTTCGTTTCCTCATTCCCTCACCTCCCTCATGCAAATTATTGGTGTTGGTGTTCTAAGCGACGGTCCAGTAAACCAGTACAAGAACAAGTTTATGTTGTCTCTCACCAGTTATCATATTTTTTTCCAGGTATCACATATTTTTTTTGGAACTATTCTTAAACAATTAGCCCATGTACTATGCGAAATTAACAAAAGAAATTCCATAATAATTTAAAAAAATTCCATCAAATTACACTGTTCGACAAAAAATTTCTCCCCGTAAACCCAACAATGGATTCCGGTAGAGTTTTATATGCTGATTCTCGTGCAATTTCCCAATTTTTTACAACACGTCAGAGTTTTGAGATATTATCGGACAAAATTATGAAAAAGGCCATTTTGACCTATTTTCAAGTCCCATTAAATATTAAACAGCAGGGTCAATCCATTTCAAATCACCCAGGTGATGTTGCTCATGATTTTATATTTTCCTGATTTTTTTATCATGAGTTCCCTATAGGTGGACAGTCACAAAACCGTACTTGAAAAAAATTTATATGCCATAGTTTTTTTTTGGCAGCCATTTTAAAATGGTGGTTGGACATATTTTAATGAAAAGATAGCAGAATAATTCAAAAACCAGTGTATTCACCATGAAATGAACTTCAGGGATACATTATTTTAATTTTTCTATCATGAAAGAGAATCAGTCAAACTATTCCTGAAATAGCTCGGAAAAAATGTATAAATCGTTACTTTTTAAATCCATAAATTTTTATGAAGAAAAAGAGACTCACTAATAATAAGTTATTTCTGTGTTGTATACTTATATAACTACTTGCAGTATAAGTTGTAGTTCTGGGAATGCACTCGTTTTTTTTCTAGAGCTTTTCAAAAATGACCAAAACCCTTTAAATGTCAATTTTCACAGGTCAATATCTGAAAAGGGACTGAATGAAAAAAATTGTAATGGGATGCACTTTTTTAGTGTAACGCCTTCTCTCATCATTTTCATTAATTCTGACACCCCCCCCCCCCCCCCCCCGTTGCTACGCCTCTGATTGTGTGTATTCTGTACGCAAGTGTAGTACAACAAATGTATCGGTAAATCAAGTTAAAGAATCAGAACTCCTATTGTTATCACTGGCCATTTTTATTTAAATTAAGAAATATTTGTTCATTTATAGTATGTATGATTTAATCATCATTCGACTAATGTCAATTGTAATAATTTCAAGCCCTTATTTGCAAGCTTGACACTGCATGAACGTGTAGCAGGGTAGCGTTTTTACTGAAATTCACTGCTCTATTACTCTAAATGTAGTTGAATATCAGTCATAATTTTTTTGTGAGATATTTCTATTTGTATAAAGAACATTTTGTAAAATTTTCAATTTTTTTCATTCAGTCCCTTTTCAGATATTGACCTGTGAAAATTGACATTTAAAGGGTTTTGGTCATTTTTGAAAAGCTCTAGAAAAAAACGAGTGCATTCCCAGAACTACAACTTATACTGCAGGTAGTTATATAAGTATACAACACAGAAATAACTTATTATTAGTGAGTCTCTTTTTCTTCATAAAAATTTATGGATTTAAAAAGTAACGATTTATACATTTTTTCCGAGTTTTTTCAGGAATAGTTTGACTGATTCTCTTTCATGATAGAAAAATTAAAATAATGTATACCTGAAGTTCATTTCATGGTGAATACACTGGTTTTTGAATTATTCTGCTATCTTTAAAAATAGCTTGGCAATTAAACTTTCCGCAAACCACGTTTTTCATTAAAATATGCCCAACCACCATTTTAAAATGGCTGCCAAAAAAAACTATGGCATATAAATTTTTTTCAAGTACGGTTTTGTGACTGTCTATCTATAGGGAACTCATGATAAAAAAATCAGGAAAATATAAAATCATGAGCAACAAATTTTATTTATATTGGGCGATTTGAAATGGATTGACCCAGCAATATTTGAAATCAAAATATTTTGTTGACGTAATGAAAACATAGCTTCCTCTTTGATTTTCAAATTACCATTTGTTTTTACCTCAATTAAAACTCGAATTATATCTAAAAAACTAAAACTACGTGATTTTAAAGGATAATAAACATAGATAAAAACATAAGTTTTTAGTCTTTTAGTTATAACTCGAGTTCTAATTGAGCTAAAAACAAGTGGTAATTTGAAAATCAAAGAGGAAGCTGTTTTCTATTAGGCAACAAAATATTTTGATTTCAAATATTGCTGTTTAATATCTAATGGGACTCGAAAATAGGTCAAAATGGCCTTTTTCGTCATTTTGATCGATAATATCTCATCACTCTGACGTGTTATAAAAAATCGGGAAATTGTATGATAATCACCGTATAAAACTCTACTAGAATCCATTGTTAGATTTACGTGGAGAAATTTTTGTTTAATTTTTGTCGAGCAGTGTTATCAAAGTCATATTTCGATTTTTTTTGAGAATCAGCCAAATATAGTCGAATAAAGTTATTTCAAAAATAAAAAAATAATAATAATTATAAATTAAAGATTTGATGGTTAAGTTGTATATGAGAAAAGATGTTTCAAAACTACTTAGATTGCACATTTTAATGAGATAAACTCATCAAGAATGCACGATCTCCTCGTTTTCAAGTGCACATTGAAGTCTTAAAATAAAGTGAGGCGGCTAATTCTGAAATTCTTAATCAATTTTCTCACCTAATTATTTGAAAGCTCGAAGATGCAATTATTACATTTTGAGTTTTTAGATTTTACACCGCGGTCACACTCTCTTGGATCAGCTTCCAAAAAATTCGAAAAACCCAAAATTACCGCCTCCGTCTATATTAAGACTTCAATCTGCACTTTAAAACGATTCCAGAAATAGGGATCGAACGTCGTGTAGTGTGATGATTTTATCAAATTAAAATGTGTAATTATTTATCGATTATCTATCAAAAGTCGATAAAATTCGTTGTGAAATCGGCGTTAGCTCAGAAGGACGGATGTCCCTATATAGTGATAAGGGACCGTCCATAAATTACAACACACAAATTTCAAGATTTTTAGACCACCCCCCCCTCTCTCCCTTTCGGGTGTCACATTTTTATTGAGCCTCCCCTTGTATTATGACGTCACACTATCACTTTTATCTTAATCTTAATGGTAAATTTTTGAAATATTTAGAGTCTATCTCTTCGAGTTTTTAAGTTTTACCATTCAAATTTGGTACATAGTTTTATTGATGCTAAATCTCGGCAGATTTTTTTATTTTTTTGAAATTTGACCCCTGGACTAAAAAATGGGGGATTTTTGATTTTGTAGTCTAAAACACAAAAGGCTTCGTATCTTTCTTGTCCTTGGACCAAACTCAACGAAATTTTGTATACATAGCCACTAGAAGGCTAGAAATGCAAAAACTAACCACCTAAAATGAGGGGGAGGATCAAAAAATGAAAATTCTAACACTTGGAGCAAACTAAACCAAATTTTGTATACTACTGAACTAAAAAATGGGGGATTTTTGATTTTGTAGTCTAAAACACAAAAGGCTTCGTATCTTTCTTGTCCTTGGACCAAACTCAACGAAATTTTGTATACATAGCCACTAGAAGACGAGAAATGCAAAAACTAACCAGCTAAAATGGGGGGGGGGCGGTCAAAAAATAAAAATTCTTGCCCTTGAACCAAACTCAAACAAATTTTGTATACATAATCTGTGGGCCTCTAGGCAGCTAGAAATGCAAAAACTGGGTGCGGGGCTGCAATGCAGGGGGCCCGGGGTGGGGTGTAGAATAAGTGGGAAGGGTTCGTAGTGGGGTGCAGGGTGGGTGCGGAGGTGGAATAGGGTTGGGGTGCGCTGGGGGGATCCAGGGGCGTAGCGCCCTGGTTAGTAAGAGGGCTGCCGAAGGCGGGCGTGGCAGCTAGTACCTTATAATTTTTGAAATTCTTTAGTATGACTTTTGTGAAATCACAATTTTTAAGATCCCTGGGCCCTCCTGTCACATTTTGTACAAATCTGAGATGCCCCCCACCCCCCTTACTGTGTGACGTAAATTATGAACGGCCCCTAAAAATGAAAAACTACATTCCCGTCGTTTTTTCAAATTAACTTAGAATTATAGGAAAATCCACAAATTTTCTCAATCTCTCCAAAATTATATTAACGATAAATAAAAACAAATTTTATTTCTCAAGTATTTTGGAAGATATATGATGTGGAATGCGGAAGGCTCGGTCCAAATAAGCCGGCCAAATGAAAGGGCCAATAGAAGAAAGAAAGGTTGTAAGTGAAAGTCGCGTTGGTTCGCTCACTAATATATTATAATATAATAACTTTTCCCTTTCTTAAGCGTGACCTTTCTTTCTGATAAACGCCTTGGATTTGACGCTAATAAGAATTTTCGAATTATTTAAATTTTTTTTTTTTGAAAATCAAGACCATGTGTTATTATTACAACAAGAGAGAAAATTGCGTTTAAAATTTTAATTAATTCTTTATTAAGAAATAAATTAAAATAAATATTCTATAATAAATTGACGTTAAAATTAAATTAGAAGAGTGAAGTAATTCCATTATCTGCTACGAAAATGGAATATGCAATTACTGTCTAGCAAGGGTTTTTGGGGCTCCGTCAAAAATAAAACGGAACCCAATTAATATGTCGCTGCCAAGTTTGTATATCTGTCTGTCAGAGAATTGTAGCCATGAGAGTAATTAGAAAAATTGAAATTCCATTATCACGAGGCATCACTTTTCTGTATTTCACATTAAATTATTTTGTTACTTCAAAAATTTGTGAATTCTACTAAAAAGTTAGTTGATCTCTAATCCGATTACCAAAAGTGAAACCTAGTGGTGGCTAATCAGCTGGCCGGCTAGGAAACTCCCTAACTTAGCAGTAGTAAAAAAGACACAAACTTTAAATATACAAGCTATATTTATTCATTTTCTCCAAAATCAAAAATGTTATTATAGAACTACTATTTTATATCAAAAAATTTAAAACAAATGATTTTTTTTTTTGGGGGGGGGGGGGTTTATATGGGGTCAAAAATAAATAAACTGCAACGGATCGTTGCTAAACTTTATCCAAATTCATTTGAAATATTAATATGTTTATACCTTTATTATTAATCAGATATCACTTGCAATTTGCAGTTCATGTTGACTTTAATTCAAAAATAATGATCGATTCTCATTTAATACTTGGAGGAATAACAATCCTACATTGGATTTTTGGTGCAGAAAATTGTGGGCCAGAAAGGCACCTACAGGCTTCAGTAAGCACTGCTGACTGCCCTGAGCCAGATGTTGTCCAGACTCCGGAGACGGCGGATCTTCCACAACCAGCTGTTGTCCAGACTCCGAACTTGATGTCTTCAGTCTACACATCAGAAGTGGTTCAATTCTCCCCGAAAACTTCTTTGACTCCATTTTCACCACAGCAATTGGATGAGGCTCCTCGTATCGTTACGCCAGAAGATGTGTTGCCTTATCCGAAGGCTAAACTTCGAAAAGAGGGCGTGAGATGCAGGCGGGGAAAATGCAGGATAGCCACAGACACTCCTGAAAAGGAAGAGAGGGTCTAGCACCCAAGCCTAAACGGACACTGACTTTCAAACAAAAAAAAACCAAAGGCAATAGTAAAAAAAAGGAGACCCAACTGTGACACGACAAGCTCGGATAGCGACATCCACATGCCCTCTGTATCATCTGATCTTGACATTTCGGAATATTCAGGAAACAAAGAACACCAGAAGGAAGTGCCAATTAAAAAAATCGTAGCCGAATATGCCGCAGTTATATATGACAACAACGTCTTCCTTAAGAATGTATAGAGTCGTCTTTGTCGAAAACGTCCTACTTCATGGTCAAAATGGGGAAAAATCAAAAAAGTACGAGTTTTAGGGATATTCAAAAGTGATCCCAGGGGCTGTATTTTGACAGGCTCTAGTACCTGTTCTACTGAACCTAAATAGATTAAATGTTCATCATTTTACGGGTAATTTAAAGTGCTTTAATTTATCTAATAAACTAGCTGCAAGGCCCGCCTTCGGCGGCCCTCTTGCTGCCCAGGGGCACGCACCCTGGACCCCCAACCCTCGAACCCCACTCCCAGCCACCACACACCCCGAAACACACTACTACGCCTCTGGACCCCCACTCCACCCTGCACCACCACCCCCGCACCAACCCACACCGGACCCCACCCCGTGCCCTATACCTCCGCCACCACACCGCTACCCCCGAACCCCACCCAGCATCACCCAAGTACTCCTCTGGACCCTCACCTAATCCTCCCCCACAAACACACACACACTCCACCCTGCACCACCACCCTGCACTACACCCCAGACCCCACCACATGCCCTCCATCCCCGTGCACAACACCCCCGTCTAACCCCCTGGACCCCCACCCCCCGCTACGCCCCGGACCACCCCCTTCTCCCCACCCTATTCCGCCTCACTCCCTCGCCCCAGCCTCCGCACCCCACCCCCACACCATCACTCCACCTCCGCGCCCAGTTTTTGCATTTCTAGCCTTCTAGTGGCCCACAGATTATTTATTCAAAATTTGGTTGAATTTGGTTCAAGAGCAAGAATTTTCATTTTTTGACCCTCCCCCCATTTCGGGTGATTAGTATTTGTATTTCTAGTCTTCTAGTGACCCACAGATTATGTATACAAACTTTGGTTGAGTTTGGTCAAAAAGCAAAAATTTTCATTTTTTGACCCTCCCCCCCATTTTGGGTGGTTAGTTTTTGCATTTCTAGCTCTCTAGAGACACACAGATTATCTATACAAAATTTGGTTGAGTTTCCAAGAAGGGCAAGAATTTATATTTTTTCTCCCTCCCCCCTTTTTGGGTGGTTTTTGGGGGGATTTTTTTAAACAAAAGTTGTCAGAAATCACAACCCCTAAAACTTTGCTTATAATAAAATTTGCCGTAGGGTTAACAGTTTAGGAGTTATTTAATTATTTTCATTCGTGCGCCCCCCAAACCCCCTTTTGGGGTCAAAATACCAAAACGTTATATAGCTATAAACATAAGTTAGAAGATATCTGATGCAAATATGAAATTTTATAATAATCCCTTCAGCAGGTTTACGTGAGTCGTGAGCAAATTTTCGCGGAAACCACGGAAACATACAGACAGATAGGAATTTTGTTGATGGTTTTTTCGTTCTTAACTCTTCTTGAATCGTGTGCAACCCAAATTTGGTGTGATTTGGAGCAATGTACAGACAAAACCTTAATTTTATATATATAGATATATTTTTGATTTGAAAAGCCGTTTTAGAGTTATTCAAGAAAAACCGAAAAAATTCCGAAATTTTCTCATTTTGATGCTCTTTGAAAAATTTCCTCAACACAGATTTGGAGAAAAACTTAGAATAGTAATCTTAAAGTACCAATACCAATAAAATCTTTACCGGGAATTATTTCTTGTTAAAATCGTAATTTGCCTGGACTATTACGGAATCCTAAAAAGTTATTCATATTTTAAATGATTAAGCGACTTAAGCGCCACCCTGTAGCGGATATCGATCGTGAAAGAAAACGCGACAGCTGCTCTATCTAGTGAATGAAATCACTACTAACAATGACAAGAGAAGGAAAACAAATAGGAAATAGGATAATAAAAAATAAATACGTCAAACACTCATGTGATGGAATGATAAATATTATATAAATATCTAATCAAATGCTCGATCAACTCACTTGGGAACTGAACCACGAATATTAGACAGAACAATTGTGCTTGTTTTCATTAAAAAAATTTCAATGTTTTGTTTTTAAATTGAAATTTCGATATCTATTCTTAGTAAGTACATAATATTAATGATTTATTTATTTGTAAATTAATTTAAGGAAAATTCTAATATATTTCTTTTTTATTTCAGACCAAAATGTCTTATCAGAGTGGTTTTGTTGTTGTTATTCTTTTATATCTGTTGAATTGTACGGCTGATGCTGCAATCTTCTCTTATCAACCACAACAGATACATATCTCAATAGGAAGTAAGAAAGGAATATTATTTCCTATTTAATTATTTATTGAATGAATAAACAAAGAATTTTTCTTGAAACAAAGAAAATACAATAAGAAGGCAGTTTAGATATACTTAAGGTAGTTCTTTCAAAAATGCAAAAATTCAAGAAATCTTTGAAACTTGGAATATAAGTCATTAAAAGCATAATATATATACTGTTAAAATTTGAAGACGATTTACCATACCAAACATGAAATAATTGCAATTAAAAATGACATTTTTTACATAGGGTAGATAGGGAAAGAGGCGACTGTGGGTCAGTGGGTAGAGTGTTGGGTCGCTGGCTCGGAGATCGCTGGTTCGAGACCGAGTCTCGGCAGATAGATATTTGCAGTCGACTCCTCTTGGAAAGTAATGGCAACCTACCAAGAGTATAATTGCCAAGTGACCTCTCCAAATTAGCCGTTCGGAACCGACGTTAAAAAGTAGGTCCCGTATATCTGTGTAAAACAACTAAACACACTCAGCACAGGTATATGTGGAGAGGCGCCGACACCCGTTTCGGGTATGGCACTCGAAGAATATAGGGAAAGGGTGGGGATATGATCATTATTTCATTTTTTTTCATTAAAGGACTTTCACCATCTTGATGAAAAACTAATATTTGTTAGAATAATATATTCGGAGTAACTTAAAAAAAAAATTGAAATTATTTTCCACTTAGTTTTGATAAAAAAAAAAAAAAAACATATTTGGGCGATTATTTTTAGTGGAGGGGATATAAGCACAATGGCTTGGAAACGACCCGGCTAGTATGTGTGTATCCATATAGAGATTTCGTAGTGTGAGTGGACATTCACGTTAAAAAAACATAACCTAAAATTTTAGCTCCGTTCATATTTATAGAGTGGTTACGAGGCTAAAACTTTTTGTGTGGATTGTCGCGAAAGAACCTCCTTAAGGTAGTTGTTTCGCGACAATACGAGCAAAAAGTTAATCCTAGAGTATATAGAACAGACAATAAGGATTCATAATTCATAATCCCAAAACTTTTTGCTCTTTTTGCTGTTTATGTACCACTAATAGCCCAATACCGTTCTCGTTTGACAAATCTGGCACCATTATAAGGGATTGAATATTTTTATATTAAAATGACAGATAAAATACATTTTAAAAGTTAAAAAATTTCTATAAAAATCGTTTTGTTATTTTTTAACAAATGTAATCAACGCCTACATTACACCTTATGAAAATTATAATTTTGAAAAAATCTAGCGCATGCGCGCTTTATACATCTTTCGCTGGTTAAATAAATGCGCTGTTGCCAAATTGTTTTTAGTGTAAATTTTTTATTATACATTTTTCATTATTTATTCATTATTATCTCAGAAACTGTGTTAATTGAAAAGTTTTTGTTTTGCCGAGAGTAGCAGAGTTGTTGATTCACAAAGAGAAACAAAGTGGTTGTCCTCTGCTTGATGCAAATAAACATACACACATATATATCGAAATTATATATCTCTATATATATATATATATTATTTATTTGTTTGAGACTATAGTTTCGAAGGCTTGGCTCTCATCACAGTCTTTTTAATTATAAATATTATTTTTCATTGGATCAGTATTGTGTGGATATTGAAATTTTTTTTCCTTCTTTCCCAACTGAATAGTCAGGTAGAATTTAAATTTAATTCTACCTGACTATTCAGCTGGGAAAGAAGGAAAAAAATTTCAATATCCACACAATACTGATCCAATAAAAAATAATATTTATAATTAAAAAGACTGATGATGAGGGCCAAGCATTTAAAACTATAGTCTCAAACAAATAAATAATATATATATATAGATATATGATTTCGATATACGATTTCGTATATGTGTGTATGTTTATTTGCATCAAGCAGAGGACAACCTCTTTGTTTCTCTTTGAGAAACTGTGTTGTAACTAAGAATCAAAATTGTCTTAAAATATGTATTGGTTATTGTTTAATGTTGGTTTAGTTTTTTATAAAAATGGTAAGAAGGGTTTCTTAATTATAATTAAATATGTATGTAAACTTTCCAATATCCCGTATAGTGCAATGTTAAAGAGCCTGAAAAACTCTATTTTTGAAATTTAATATCTCCGGAACTATATTGTTCATAAATTTCGTTTTGCCACCAATCGATGCATAAGTATTTAAATAATAATCTGTCTAAATTTCAAAAAAATCCTAAGAAAACCCATTTGGCGGAACAACTTTCTTAATGAATAAACAAACAAAGAATTTTACTTGTAACAAGGAAAATACAACAAGAAGGCAGTTTAGATATACTTAACTTATATTTTATGATATATTCGATGGTGTTGAATACGAAAATGATAAATAACCCTTTCCTGGACCAAATCGCCTTCAATGTTTTTTTCGATTCCTATTAGGGTCACCCAGCCAGTAGTTGATACCCATCCAGTAGTTGATGTTCAAATTTTCGTGTCATTTTCAGTCGGAAACAACTATTTTCTCTGGGCCCATTGAAAAATATATTTAGTTATTTATGATTTAAATGTTGTCAACTCAGGTTGTTTCACATATCGAAGAACCAACTAAAACCAGCAAAACAAGAAATCTTTTTTCGGTTCATGAGTTGCAATACTTTTAAAAAATGTAATTTTTTAATTTCTATTGTGTCTCTTTAAAAATAATAATAAAATAAAATATAAATAAAATTATCAAACTGTGTTATTTTACCTCCTTTGAAATCATTGGATTTGACTTTGATCAAAAATTGGATTCGCCCGATCAACTACTGGAACAAATTTTTTTTTCTTTTTTAATTCTATTGTTTATGCCCTTTAATAAGGCCTGAATTTTATATTCTCCTATGATTGGACACATATAAGGGATTATTATAGTGTGAGTTTTCTATTAAGATTTAAAATGAAAGCTGGGTGATAAAAATCGGCGTTATTTGATCAACTACTGGCTGGGTCACCCTATAACGTGTATGAACGCTGCTAATCTGGAACCCTTGATACTATGGTTTCCGTGGTTTCTATAAAAAACAATTGAAGAATTAAAGAAAAGAAATTTAAAAAAACAGTACTTTTAAACTCGATATCTCGAAAACTAAGCGAAATCTCGAAAAGTATTATTCATTGTCGTCTTATTTGGATGAGTACTATATCGTCAGATCGTGGCGCCACAGTTATCGTAGAATTGCCCATATTTTACAATTAGCAGTTATTGGTAGAAAGTCGGGGAATTAAAAAAAAAAGATTGAAGAAAGGGAGGAGAGAGTTCAGGGGGTAAAGAGTGATCGGCGGCGAAGGGGTCAAGGGGATAGGTTTAATGGGGAAATATAAATTTTCTATACATACCAAATAAAAAACTTTTTATTTAATAAATTTCAATGTTTTATTTTTGTAGATGATTTAAGTGAAATGGTAGTGACATGGAGTACAAGAAACGCTACTAATAGTTCTCTCGTCGAATATGGAATCGGAGGACTTATATTACAAAAGGAGGGCTCAGCGAAATTGTTCCAAAATCCAGGCTCACCCGCCCAATATATTCACAGTGTGCGACTCACCGATTTGACCCCAGGAGAGAAATATGGTAAATACTCAAATGACAAGGATTAAATGTCATTAAATGAATAATTCAAGTTTTATTTTCGCGGTTAGTAGATTTCTATGTGATTCCAAATCATAAGGCAGACGTTCCCTGTTAATTTTAATTATTTAACAGTATAGTTTCAAAGGCTTTGCTTTCATTTTTCAACCTAATTATAAATATTATATTTGGATTTTTTTATTTGACCAGTCGTAATTGAATACCTGTTCGGATATGACTGGAGGTAATTCACATACTTCGTCGAGATACTAAGAAAAAGCTCCTGCCCTTCATACAGGTATCTATCTACCCCAAGCCCTTCTGTTTTGCTAACAAAGGTAATGGAGTCTTAACATTGAACTGTTGCATAATTTAGAAATAATTATTTGTATTTTTATTGTATGGTTTAATAATGAATCCAACGACTTGTAAATACTAATTCTAATGGTATCGCTTTTTGCTCTAATTATTGTAATTTCCGAACCATAAGTTATTAGACCATAGTCACTCTGCAAGAGCTTAGCTTAGAGGCAAGAGACTTGGATGACTAATCCATTTAAGGACGTTCTCTAATAAATCGATTTTCTTGCAATCCTTTTAAAACTTTGAATACACATATTGATAAGTGTATTTTATATATATAAATTTTTTTCAATAGTCCTTGCGGCACTAAATTTGTAAATATTGAGCAATGACATTTGCATATTTAGCGCGCAATCCCTATTCCAATTAAAGCGATTGTTTCATTAAATAACAATCGTAATTTTCTTGAAATTATTTTGAAAAACTGAGAATCATTAACTGAAGATATAACAAATATTTTCCTGTTCAAATAATTGTATCAAGCGGTATTCGTTTTGTATGAAAAATGCTCAAAGTTGGGTACTTTGGATGCTTTTCATTTTTTCTCTCATGGCAGGGCAAGTGAGAGATGGCGACTTGGCAACGTCGCATTAAAATTACTCAATTTTTCCATATCTAAAAGACAGCTGGTGCATTTGAGATTTTTAGCTAATTCTCTCAACCTAACTATACTGTTCTCATCTGGAATTTTGCATTGAGCTGTGTCATGAAGTGTTTTTTTTTTATTCTTTGTCTTTTAGCGTCGGTAAGAATGCAATGTTGCCAGATCCAAGAAACGGCGCAGTGAAAACATTTTTGCCTTTCTGCGCATGTGAGAGTAAGGGCCGGTTGTATGTCGCAAAGTAAATGCTGTCATCTGATTGGCCATCCCAGTCCCTCCATTTACCATCTACCCTGAGTTAGTTGTAAAAAACATTTACTTTGCGACATACAACCGGCCCTAAGGGAAAGAGCGAACTGCATCTGAGCTACCAGTGCTGTTATATTAGGGAACGACCTTAAACAAACATTTGAAAATCAACCCCACAGTGGGCGTTAGGGGTTAGGCTGCCGCATCGATATTCCTCAGCTGAAAGAAATCCAACCCTCTTGCCTCTTAGCTTGTCTACTTTAGTGTGGCTTTGGGTTTAATGATCCTTAATATAGCTAACACTTATAATAATTGTATTTGGAGTTTGTTATCAATTACAAGTGTAATTAGAGCCAGTTGCCATTTATAATTGTAATTAGACATAGTTATATTTAATTTGTAATTGGAATTAGATATCAGATAGACAAATAGAAATGAGGATGATTCAGATGGTTATTTAGATTATAAGGATTTAGTGAAGAATGGTATTAATTTAAATAGGTCTGGTTCCTACAAGTTAGTTAATTCAGATATTAATATGTAGGTTTGCATTCATTTGTAGGATCGGGCATTGATTTGTGGAACAATCTATTTATTCCTACTTGGGATTATAGTCTCTGTCTGTCTCCTATGATTAAATCAATTATAAATTTTGTCAAGTCCTAGAGTTGTACAAAATTTTATTTAGTTCTCACAATCAGAGATTAGCTGAGGTAGAGAGGGGTCCCACCATCCTTGTTAAGGTTTTGACCAGGTTTCCTTAACAACTTATGGCAAATACCGGAATGGCTAATGCGTCGCTTGCTCCTGGTATCGGGTTTTTGCGCGGAATTTTTAAATTACTTTCTGTCTTTTGATGGAAATCTATGGTCATGTTATTTGTTAATGAGCATACATTTCTATTTTTTTTTTTTTGTACTTGTTTATTATTTGTTAAATTGTTGTAGTTAATTTGTATTGATGTTTGTTAATGTATTGTACCTAGATTGTATTGATGTTTGGAGGACTAGCCACCAAGGACTTGTGCTTCTAAGCAGGTCGAGGAATAAAGAATTATTTATTTAGAATTGGAATTAAGTGATTAATTATATTTATATTTGGAGTTCGTTATCAATTTCATTTGTAATTGATGAAGCTAGTTGCCATTTACAATTGAAGAGAACATAGAAAGGAGGAAAATGCTGCGCTGTTTCGTCCGCCTTTATTCCTCCATGTTAAACACATTATCAAGGTTAACAGTCAATGGAAAATAGAAAAATAAATTTACTCACATAATGGAAAGCAAAGAGAATGTCGGTATTTTAAATGTCTCCCCTAACATTCATCTTCACTTGACTCACCAACTGCAATTGAAATTAATAATCATTAAATAAAAGATGCACGGATTTTGGACAATTTTTTTATTAATGTTAAATATTAATTTTCGTACGACGTTTCGTCCTTTTCAGGACTTTTTCAAGTACTCAATTACTTAAAACATTCATCGTTGATAAAATGGTAAAATAATCGAGACAAGAAACAATATATTCATAATATCTATCTTATAACAAGTTACCACAGCCAATTTACAAAAAACAATCTTAAATCATATAAAAAATATTTGGTTGTGTTTGATAAACAAATATTTTTTATATGATTTAAGGTAGTTGTTTCGCGACAATACTAGCAAAAAGTTAATGCTAGAGTATATATAGAACAGACAATAAGGATTCATAATTCATAAGCCCAAAACTTTTTGCTCTTTATGTACCACTACTAGCCAATGAAGTGCTCGTTTGACAAATCTGGCAACATTGTCCGACCTTGTATATATTTTATCATAGAAATTTCAGATAAAGTACATTATAAAGGAAGATTTATAAAATAAAAGGTTCTTAATAAGCGATTGAAAGCTGTTGCGACAATGGCTGAAGTGAAAAAAACGTCAAAAAATTACTAAAGTTAACCCACTTTTTAGGTTAAATAAATGCGTTGTTGCCAGTTTGTTTTTAGTGTAAATTTTTCATTATAAGTACATTTTTCATTATTTATTCATTTTTATCTCAGAAACTGTGTTGTAACTATGAATGAAAATGTTCTTAAAAAATGTATTAGTTAATGTTTAATGTTGGTTTAGTTTTTTATAACAATGGTAAGAAGGGATTCTTAATTATAATTAAATAAATATATGTAAACTTTACGATATCCCGTATAGTGCAATGTATAAGAGTCTGAAAAACTCTATCTTTGGAATTTAATATCTCCGGAACTATATTGTTCATAAATTTCGTTTTGCCACCAATCGATGCAGAAGTAGTTAAATAATAATCTCTCTAAATTTCAAAAAAATCCTAAGAAAACCCATATCGTTAAACAACTTCCTTAAAGTTGTTTTTGAAGCCAATTATTAATTTAAAAAAAAAGGTTGTTCTTTGTAAATTGGTTGTCCTAACTTGTTATAAGATAGATATTATGAATATATTGTTTCTTGTCTCGATTATTTTACTATTTTATCAACGACGAATGTTTTGAGTAATTGAGTACTTGATAAAGTCCTGAAAAGTACGAAAATTAATATTTAACATTAATAAAAAAGTTGTCCAAAACCCGTGAATCTTATTTATTATTAAAATAGACATGAACCAACTAAATTTAATAATCATTTACCATTTAAATAGGAATTAACTTTTCGATTAAACTATATTGGAGTCTGTTATCACTTTCATTTGTAATTGGAGCTAGTTGCCATTTACAATTCTAATTAGACTTAGTTATATATTTCATTTGTAGCTGGAGTTCGTTATCAATTACAATTGGAATTAAGTTATCTATTACATTTGTAAATGGAGCTAATTACCAATTACAAATAAGAATTTCGATTTCTTGTAACTGATTCACTGTCCACTACTGATTTCAGGTTACCATTGCGGAAGTGATCTCGGATGGTCAGACCTGTTGTTCTTCACCGCCCCGAAAGATGACCCCAAATGGGCTCCTCAACTGGCTGTTTTCGGGGACATGGGCAACGAGAACCCTCAATCTCTGCCCAGACTGCAGGAGGAAACCCAGAGGGGGCTCTACGATGCCATTTTGCATGTCGGCGATTTCGCTTATGATATGTACATGGTAATTTATATTAGATCATTAATCTACTTTATAAATTTGTTCATGACTTTTATTTATTTTTATTAGTAGATGCACTTAAATGGCTTAAGATATACTACCTTGATCAAAAAGTTTCAGGAATTTATTCATCAAAATCGATATTGTCCCATTCAAAGTACTCCCCATCGACTGCAGCCCACTTATGCCAGCGCTTTATCCAATCCTCTAAACATATTTTATACTCGGTTTTCGGTATGCCGATGACATTGCCCTTCTAGGAAGCAACAAAAAAGAATTAGAGGACGCTCTGAATGGAATTAACCAAATCCTAATAGAAGAAATCAAAATGAAAATAAACAAGAATAAAACCAAGGTCCTAGTTTGTACAAAAAAAGAACAAATGAGACAGGAATGCATCAAAATTAACCAAGAAAACCTAGAAGGAGTTAAGGAATTCCGCTACCTAGGAAGTAAAATAACATGGGATGGGAGGAGCGAAAACGAAATTAAATCAAGAATTGCCCAAGCAAAAATGGGATTTAATTCAAAACAAAAACTACTATGCTCCTCCTCAATCAGCTTAGAAAACAGGAAGATGCTATTGAAGACATATGTATGGAGCATAGCCATGTACGGGTGTGAAACCTGGACAATTAGAGAAGCGGAGAGAAAGAGATTAGAGGCTTTTGAAATGTGGTGCTACAGATGAATATCAAATGGATGGATAAAATTACAAATGAAGAAGTTCTTGGAAGAATCGGAGAAAGAAGATCCTTGTGGAAGAGTCTGAGGAAGAGAAGAGGTCAGATGATGGGGCACACTGCCTAGGGATATCTTGGAGGGGGAAGTGGGAAGGCCCAGATTAGAATATTTCAACCAAATAATTGGGGATATGGGATGCGAGACATTTAGAGAGGTCAAACAGCTGGCGGGGGACAGAGTCGAGTGGAGACGGGTGGTTGCATCAAACCAGTCTTAGGACTGAAGATGATGATTTCGGTATGGACTATCAGAACCGTTTCCGATTTTAAAAATGAAATCGTCTTTGCATCAACGAGTTTGTATTAAATTTTGAGTTAAAAACGTTGCGAAAATGTTGAAGAAGTGTTACTCTATCGAAAACAAACTTTTATGTGTGGCCTAAGTTTTCGTGAGACTGTCGAGGATGACGAACGCAGTCGGTATCGAAAACCGACGAAAACATCGAAAAAATCAAAAAATGATGGGCGAAAGCTGTAAATAGACCATTGGAGAGATGGCAGCGAACTTGAACATCGCTTATGAATCCGTTCAAGACATTTTGTTTAAGGTAGTTGTTTCGCGACAATACTAGCAAAAAGTTAATGCTAGAGTATATAGAACAGACAATAAGAATTCATAATTCATAAGCCCAAAACTTTTTGCTGTTTATGTACCGATTCTAGCCAATCCCGTGCTCGTTTGACAAATCTGGCACCAATGTAAGAGATTGAATATTTTTATATTAAAATGACAGATAAAATACATTTTAAAAGAAAATTTCTATAAAAATCTTTTTGTTATTTTTTAACAAATGAAATCAACGCCTACGTTACACCTTATGAAAATGATAATTTTGAAAAAATCTATCGCATGCCCGCTTAATACATCTTTCGCTGGTTAAATAAATGCGCTGTTGCCAAATTGTTTTTAGTGTAAATTTTTTTTATACATTTTTCATTATTTATTCATTATTATCTCAGAAACTGAGTTGTAACTATGAATCAAAATTGTCTTAAAATATGTATTGGTTATTGTTTAATGTTGGTTTAGTTTTTTATAAAAATGGTAAGAAGGGTTTCTTAATTATAGTTAAATATGTATGTAAATTTTCTGATATCCCGTATAGTGCAATGTATAAGAGTCTGAAAAACTCTATTTTGAAATTTAATATCTCCGTAACTATATTGTTCATAAATTTCGTTTTGCCACCAATCGATGCAGAAGTATTTAAATAATAATCTGTCTAAATTTCAAAACAATCCTAAGAAACCCCATTTGGCGCTACATCTACCTTAAATGATTGGCTTTGAGACGCCAAAAAATACCGGATTTGTGGGAACAACATAACGCGCGGTCGAAAAATCCGCAACTTTTTGACCAAGAACGGAACGAATACCATCCAACAGCCAGCGAATTCGACTGATTTGGCTCCCTGTGACTTCTTCCTGTTCAGTCCACTCAAAAAATCGCTCCGGGGAACGCGTTTTAGCAGGCAAGTGGAGATAATAAAACAATCGCAGACGGCTCTGATGGCCAAACCGAAAACCGAATATAAAAAATGTTTTGAAGATTGTATCAAGCGCTGTCATGAGTGCGTTGCAGTCGATGAGGAGTACTTTGAAGGAGACAATATCGATTTTGTGTAATAAATTTGTATTTTTGATTTTTTGAATAAATTCCTGAAACTTTTCGATCAAGGTATAGGGTGACCCAGCCAGTAGTTGATACCCATCCAGTAGTTGATAGAATGTTCAAATTTTCGTGTCATTTTCAGTCGGAAACAACTATTTTCTCTGGTCCCATTGAAAAATATATTTAGTTATTTATGATTTAAATGTTGTCAACTCAGGTTGTTTCACATATCGAAGAACCAACTAAAACCAGCAAAATAAGAAATCTTTTTTCGGTTCATGAGTTGCAATACTTTTAAAAAATGTAATTTTTTAATTTAGATTGTGTCTCTTAAAAAATAATAAAAAAATAAATAATAATAAAATAAAAAGTAAATAGAAAGTAATTATGTTTTGAACTACTTTCATTGACTTTTTGTTACCCTGAAGAAGGAGAGAATAAATCTCCGAAACGTCGGTTTAACAAATAAATGTAAAATAATAAAACCTCTATAGTCTTATTTTTTTACAACCACCGTGGACTGCTTTCATCAACATCCAATTGCATAAAATAAAATATAAATAAAATTATCAAACTGTGTTATTTTACCTCCTTTGAAATCATTGGATTTGACTTTGATCAAAAATTGGATTCGCCCGATCAACTACTGGAACAAATTTTTTTTTTTTAAATTCTATTGTTTATGCTTTTTAATAAGGCCTGAATTTTATATTCTCCTATGATTGGACACGTATAAGGGATTGTTATTATGGTGTGAGTTTTCTATTAAGATTTAAAATGAAAGCTGGGTGATCAAAATAGTGTAGCATCTGCGTTATTTGATCAACTACTGGCTGGGTCACCCTATATAGAAATTTCCTTAGGGAAATTCGTGAGGTTAATTTAGCCCACGAGGCAGCTGGAGTTCTTAGAATTGAAACAGTTTCGGTTAGTTCGACCAGCCATCATCAGTCTGCAAGACACAAATACATATAAGGACTGAATAATATGTTCATCAATAAATCATTATAGTCCCATATGTTACCTCCAATTCAACTTTACATTCCTAAGAAGTACATCATTTGGTTGTTATACACAGCAACAAAGCGAGAGATATTATAATTTTTTTAAATTAAATAAGAATGTAATTCTCCTGTTTAACAATTATAATAAAATTAATAACGAACTAGCCGAAACTGTTTTTAATTCTAATTTGATTGATAGAAAAAAAGAAAAAACATTATTATATTTTTTTTCTTTAAATATTGAGGACCTCCAGCTGCCTAGTGGGCTCAATTAACAACACGAATTTCCTGTGCTACGCCCCCTGGACCCCCCACACCCCAACTCTATTCCACCTCCCCACCCACCCTGCACCCCACTAAGCACCCTTCCCCCCACCCCAGGCCCTTGCACCCCACCTTATCATTCCACTTCCGCACCCAGTTTTTGCATTTCTAGCTTCCTAGAGGCCCGCCGATTATGTATACAAAATTTCGTTGAGTTTGGTACAAGGGCAAGAATTTTCATTTTTTGACCCCCCCCCATCCCATTTTGGCTGGTTAGTTTTTGCATTTCTAGCCTTCTAGTTTCTATATATACAAAATTTGATTGAGTTTGGTCCAAAGGCAAGAAAGATACGAAGCCTTTTGTGTTTTAGACCATAAAATCAAAAATCCCCCATTTTTCAGTTCAGGGGTCAAATTTCAAAAAATAAAAAAACTTCCCGAGATTTAGCATTAATAAACCTATGTACCAAATTTGAATGCTAAAACTTAAAAACTCAAAGAGATAGAGCACTTTAAAAATTGCCCCCAAAATGACTATATCTCCCTGTCGGGGACAAATAGAGCTAAATACTCAAATATCTTTTTTTGTATTTCAATGCTTTACCTTTCTAAACTAAACACATATCAATATCTTTTCTGGTTTAAGAGATCTTGAAAAACTCTGAAAACACATTTTGAGGCCCTTTCCCCCCTTTAGGTTTCGAATTTCAAAAAATCCCTTCTTAGCACACCCATAAATCGTTGAAAGAATATACACTCCAAATTTCATTTTTCTAGGTCAAGTGGTTTAGGCTGTGCGTTGTAAGATGAATGAACCTTCTCTTTATATATATATTAAGATTATTATTATTATTATTATTTATTTTTTCAGGAAAAAGGCCGAGTCGGAGATGAATTTTTGAACCAAATTCAACCCATAGCAGCCTATGTCCCTTATATGACATGTCCTGGAAACCACGAAGAAAGATAGTAAATATAATTAATTTCTAGTAGCTTTGTCAATGAGTAGTCTTGATTTTAAGACGATTCCTTAAGCACGGGTAGCCATTAATGGGAAAATCTTCAAAAATGCAATCTAAGAAAGGCTTTTCGTATTTCTTTTGCAAAATTACTCACATAAGAAAGTTAATATTAAAACGCGCAAAGCTACTGCAAAATAAATAAATGTTATAATTTAATAAATATTAAATAAAACTGTTTTTATTTTCTTGTGCAGAATAATATTTTAAATTTGAAAGGGTCCCAAAAATATTAGTTTCCCCAGGTCTCGCACTTCCTCTAAAAATCTCTACCTGAACTCATGTATACATTTTAAATAATTAAATAAAACGCTACTAAATTATCATGAGAATGATTGTGATTCTATCTAAATTATAAGGTAGTCCTTTGCTTGATGTAAATAAAGATATAGTTATATATTATAATGAATAATTATATGTACATAAATAAATACAATTTTTTTATAAAAACAATCTAAAAACGTTTATTAAAAATCCAAATGTTTCTGGAAAAATTCTCTCTTTATCAATGGAAATATGGTTAAATAGTTGCTTTAAAGAAGAAATATAAAGCAACTATAATAATATGTATAATTATTATTTTTTTTTATTGTTAAAGGATAAATAAATTGAATTGCTTCTTTCCAGTAATTTATTTTATTATTCAAATGGTTAATCCAAATATTTCGAGAGCGCTCTCGGTATCTCTTCCTCAGTGGAAACTGTGGGACCACACAATAGGCAAGTCAGTGAGTTATTATTAATTACAGATGTCAAAAGGTACTCACCCATCCCCACCAATGTGCCGACCCCATCAGTTTGTACAGAACATTGATAAAAGCTTGATTAAACACCACACATACATATATATATATATATATATATACATATACAAATTCAAACTGAGATAACATACGAGTATATACAATTATTTACATCTATTCACAATGAAGTCCGAATGAAATTTAAAAAATCAAAAAATAATCAGTACTCGAGCTGGTTTAAATTTAATATGAACCAATTAATGTTAATGACCAGTCAAGGGAAGGTCAACGACCACAATATTGTCTACGTTTTTGACACGCGGAATTAATTAATAAAAAGCATAAATGTTTATTTTTTTGTCAATTCTATTAAAATTTTGTACTCCCTCATTAAAAAACCCGTGTCTACCTTGTAATTTACTGTGTTTTTCAGGCTTTGTTGGATGAAACACGATTCCTTGAAAAAACATTTTGTTTTATTTCTTTCATAGTCAATTATACTAAAATTCTCAAAATCAAAATTATGACCCTCAGTCCGCGCATGTTGTGCAAATTCTTATAATAATTATTATTATCATTTCTATCCATAATTTGTATTAATTTGAAGGTTTATAATAGGAAAATAAAGACAAGTTTTTATTTTTATTTATCAGCCAACGTTTCGTCGACTTTGCCTACTTCTTGAAGCCCTGAAGAAGTCGACGAAACGTTGGCTGATAAATAAAAAAGTCACACATAAAAACTTGTCCTTATTTTCCTATTATAAACTTTCAAATTAATAATATAATAGTTGCCTTATATTTCCTTTTTAAAGTAACTATTTTTCCAAATTTCCATTGATAAAATCTCCCGAAACGTTTGGTTTTTTAATAAACCCTTTGAGATTGTTTTTATAAAAGAATTGAATTGTATTTATTTATGTACTTATATAATTTTATTCATTATATTATATAGTTATATGTTTATTTACATCAAGCAGAGGACTACCTTATAATAAAATATTTATTGAATACGAAAAATAAATCAAGATTTCAATATATGTACATATACCGTATAATGTATTTGTTAGAGACTATAGCTTCGAAAGTTTGACCTTCATCATCAGTCTTTTTAGAAATATTTTATGTTATTTTTCATGGGTTCAAATACCCGATTGGATGTATGTAAATTCGTTTTGTTATGTTACTAAGCTGGTCACTTCAAAAATTATATTAGATATAATTATAACATAATATAATATAGGTGTTAAATGAAAGGCTTATTTTTCAGCAGTTTTTTTAATTTTAAATGGTGTTTTTTTTCAATTTACCCAAACATATCGAAAATTTTGTACAATATTCCTTCTTCAGTGGGTCTTTTTTGTGCAAATACAATAATAAAATTTTAGGAATGGTTAGACATTAAATTATTTGGGGTCAGTTATCTCCCCTGCGCTCTTTCTTATCTATATCAACGACCTTCTAAACTTGCCCTCCAATCCGGTACATTGTTAAGCAGATGACAGCACCCTACATAACGCCCCTGCATCGCATAAAAACCGTGCAGACATTGCCTCTTCAATTAATTTAGACTTATGCAAACTTAAAAACTGGGTATCCCAAAACTTAGTTAACTTCAATGCAGTGAAAACTCGGTGTTGCCTTATTTCTAGGCGCGTCGACAGAAACCTCCCAAACATAACATTCAATTAAAACTCACTAGAATTCAGGAATAAAATTTCAATGCTGGGCGTAACTCTAGGGTCTGACCTTTCATGGAATGACCATATCTCAACCACTGCTAAAGCTGCAGCGCGCAAGCTTGGACTCCTATTTAGGTCTAGACGCTGTTATACTCCCAGTCATCTTCTTAGACTGTATAAGGCTCAAATTCGTCCCTGTTTCGAATATGGCTCTCATCTGTAGAGAGGGGCCTCCAAGCATTCTCTTGCTACACTGGATACGATTCAGAAGCGAGCAATTAAACCATTAGGAGACCCGGCTCTAGCCAACTCACTCAACTCCCTGGCTAACCGAAGAACCGTTTCTGCCCTTTCCCTGTGCTACAGTTACTATCACGGTGTTTGTTCAATCGAGCTGAAGTCAATTATCCCCCCTAAAGTCCTCTTTACGAGAAACACGCGGTTTTCGAACGCTCAGCACCCCTTCGCTGTCAAATTGGATAAAAATCGAACCAGCGCTTTCGCCAACTCTTTTATCCCTATGACCTCCAGAGACTGGAACTCGCTCCCTGCCACCATCTTTCCCGCGACTTATAACCTTCAGCTATTTAAGACCCGTATCCACAGATACCTTCGACACCCGCCCAGCCCATAAAATTCTTTCTTCTTCTTCTTTTCACGATGGAGGGGCCAACCCAGGCCTTTAGGGGATACACCTTTTTGGAGTAACTCCTTCTCTCATCATTTTCATTAAAAAAAAAAAAATTAAATTAGAGAATTTTTTTAGATATATTACCTATATGTTGTGATGTTTGTTATATATTACCGCACCCAAAAATCACCGTATTTCCTCAGTCTTCAAAATTTCGAACACAGGGCCACATAGACTTTTCATTTTGTCATTTTTAATTCTGCCCTCTTTTGCACAAAAAAGGTCCACTGAAGAAGGAATTGTACAAAATTTCCGAAATATTTGGATAAATTAAAAAAAAATACATTTAAAATTAAAAAACTGCTGAAAAATAAGCCTTTCATTTAACACCTATAAGAATCCTCAGCACCACCGTGAATTAAGATAATATAATATATTTATATTAGATTGAAGATGAAAACAGGTCTTTAGAAACTATTCTTTCAAATTAATGGCCCCTCAAAAATCTATCTAATATATATCAAAAGAGATCTCTCGCGTACCTACCATTGACTAATATCTGTTGATATAATTATAGTAGAAACATTTAATAAATTAAATAAACAAATCAAATACGTATCTTACCTTTGTATTTTTTTTTTTAGCAATTTTAGTGATTATAAAATGCGATTTAATATGCCCGGCCCGAATGGTGAATTGTTTTATAGTTTTAATCTTGGACCAGTACATTACATTTCTATCTCCACTGAAGTGTATTACTTTTTACAATACGGTATTAAACAAGTAATTAAACAATTTGAATGGCTGGAACAAGATCTCAAAGTAAGAATTTCAATTTTAAAAATCATATAATAATAAAATAAAGAAAGAAATATTGGTTTTTGGAAATCAGAAACAAAAATTATTTTTTAATTCTTATACATGTATATTTTGCGAGGTTTCGCTTATATAATCCATATAATATAATATAAAGGATAAAGAATTATATGCACTGCTTGGAATTGATTAGGATAATTTGTTAAATGCTAAGTAGAGACCGGATTTTTATGCAGTAAAAACTGCCAAAATATGCAGTTAAAATTGCTGAAATATGCAACAAATATTCAGAATAGGTTGAAATATGCAAATATATGCAGAAAAAGATGGCAAAATAAATTTTTTTATCCACTAAAAAATTAAAATTGAAGATACTATATAATTGAAGGAGTGCTATGAAAGAAATAAAATGATAAAGTAAGCTATAGACACCATGTGTCCAAATATGTACTTTTATTGAGTAAAAAATTGTACAAAATTCACATTAGGTATACTATATATTTTTTTTTTTTAATTTATTGTCACTGGGAACACAGCACATTTAGACAGCAGATCAGTAAAGTGTTAGTAATGTTAGTGAGGGAGCCGAGATTTAGCCGATCGAAATTTTATATGCTAGCAAGGCTCGGACCCGGGCCTCCCGCTTGAACATCGTCATAAATCAACATAATAAATATAATAATGTTTCAAAAAATGTAAAGAAAAAAGTACAGGGGGGGGGGGGTAGTTTTATTTAACAGACACGATTGTATTGTACTCCTTTTATTTTTATTTTTTTTATATTAACAAGTTTTTCATATTGACGTACAAATAATAAACTAATAAAATAATGCAAATATTTGACCGGCTCTGATCCCAACACTAATTTACACACACGAACACTCAATGGCCAAAGTCGGCTATAGTTACGAAAGGCCTTAAAAAAATAATGTCTCCCCTGTTTTATTTCTTCATTTTTTTTCTTCTTTCTCCGAAAATTTACTTTTAAAAAACTGTATTTTGCACAAAAAATCCTTCAAATATTCAATTTTATGCAATATTCTTCAAATATGCAATTTTATGCAAAAATATGCAGTATAAAATTTAATTTAATAACCCACACTATCCTAGATGCCTGATTCGGATAGTTAATTGATCCCCTGGGTCGTATGTGGCGGCAAACAAAATATGCAAATGCATAGGAATACGGTCTCTAATGATAAGTTAACATATGATGAATGCAAGGCTTGTATTATAGTTTAAGCAGTGGCGTATATAGGATTTCATTTCGGGCGAGGGGGATCCAATATTTGTCTTGGGGGGGGGGGGGGGGGGTGGGGGGGGGGGGGGGGGGGCAAAAAATAAAAATACAACATTGTAATGAAAAAAAATAATTTTTACAGGAGTCACTCAAAATTAAACACCCATATTTCCATAAAAGAATAAACAAACTTTATTAATTTTAATTACACGGTGTTCGTGTTGTATAGAAAAAAAAACATTTTTACAAGACAAAATATGTGCCGATAAATGGAGAATTAAATTAAATGAGAGCAAATCAGTACATATAGACTTTACCAATAAAAACAGGGCCGCGCCAAGCCCGTGTGGAAACTATAATTTTGCGCCCCTTCTAAAATTGTAACTAAAATTTAACACATAAAAAAATTATCACCCCTTACCTCTTCTAACTAAAAATTAATACATTAGGTTTGTACATTTAATAAATAAAATTACTCATCTGAGCTTTGCGTATGTGTTCTTGCGAAGAGGGGATGGAGGGGGTGACGCGATAACCCACCCTTCCCCGTACTCTAAATTACAGGATTTTCACAAAGGGGGTGCTGAAAATTTTTCCCCTCCTTAGGGGGGCGGCAGCTTCAAATAAGTGGAGAATCACTCGGTTAGACTCTAGAGCAGGGGTGTCCAAATTTTCTCGAGGCGCAGATAAAATATATCTACTAATACTATTAATATTTGTTAATCAAAAATGATAGTTAATACTGTTGAATAATGATTTCCAACATAACAAAGAATATATTATGTGTTTTTTTTATTTTTGGAATCATTAAATTATCCAAAAGATCTAAAAAATTGTATTTAAATGTTTACCTTGTCTATCTTGAAGGTTTGAACAATTCTCAAAAAAGTAGTTGTCAAAAGAAATACAGAAAACGCAACACCCATAAAACACAAATATTACGCACTTGCCCCGCTGGCTGGTCGACTCGAAATGAAATAAATCCATTTCAATGCAAAAAACAGAGCAATGGGAAAAGAATCCCGTTACTTGATTAGATATCAGAAAAGAAAATAATAATTCCTGATTAAATAAAAACATATTCAAGACATTCCCAATTGATTTAAGATTGTTTTTAAAACAACTAGCCTGTGCGTCAAGGGATTTTCACTTAACTTTTCGCCATTAATTAAAAATCAAAATTTTATAGAAATAAACTTTAACAAATAAATAAAATAACAAATAATCATCTGTAATAAATTCCATCATAAATTTTTCAAAATCAAATACAGTTTAAGAGGTGTTATGGGCATTTATTATTGGTAGTTTTTAAGGAATTTGGTGTTGGTACTTGGTGAAACATTTTTTAAAATTATTGGATAAAAAATACTTGGTAGGTTTCACATTAAGATATAAAAAATAAAACGAATTTATTTTTGGAGAATCTTTAATCTCGATATATATATTTCGGGTGACTAACCCATCTTTAGGAGAAACAGAAAGTAACTGACCTGGATAAGTCGAAATTGAATACAAGTCAATGGTAAAATTTATTTTTAAGATAACAAAAGGGTAAATATTTAAAATTAGCGGAGGGAGAAAGGTAGGAAGTCTATTTTGTTTAATTTTGAATGGCCTTCTGAGAAATGAGGATTTACACTCAGGTAGATGTAGGGGGGGGGGGGGAGGAAGAATTAATGAAAACAAATTTGCAAATATTTAAAGAATGTAATCAATGATTGTACTTTTCTTAACTTCTAATTGATTATTTAGTATATTCGTTTTATTTGAGAGAGCTAATTTTATTTATTTCCGTTGACTCTTAAAAAATCTAAACGTAAGCCCTTTCTTTCGAAATGTAAAGGAACGAGGTGGTTAATTCTGTTTCTCCTGAAGATGGGTTAGTTACCCGAAATATAAATATCGAGATTAAAGATTCTCCAAAAATAAATTCGTTCATTTTTTATATCTTAATGTGAAACCTACCAAGTATTTTTTTATCCAATAATTATTATTGGTTAAAAATATAGGTACACTACCCAACCACACAATTACTAATAGACATTTTGACTAAATAATTAATTATATTTAAAAAGAACCGTGTTTGATGGCCCTATTTTATTTTAATGAATTGGCTAAGGGGCCAGTTATGGGAAAATAAAAATTATATAAATTTAAATCATGCAATAATCTTTTCCAGTTGATGTGCACTGATGAAGAACAGCGGTGTAGCGCTCGAAACGTTGTAAAATATCGATTACGTCTGCCCAAAATAAAGTATCAAATAGAAGTTGGCTTTTATTTCAACTTTTTATTTTCCCATAACTGGCCTCTTAGCCAATTCATTTAAATAATTAATATCTTTAAAATTATAAATCTTCACTATTCGAAGTTTTATTGTAGAAGTTTTAATTACTGAAATAATAAATATTTTAGAAAATTTAAATACGAGATGAAGATTGGTATTTAAAAATAAGAACTTGATTATTTTTTTACCTCTTAGTGAGCTTCTAATTTTACATTTCGGAAATTTTATTTTTGAAAATAGTTTCTTTTATTAAATATTAAAGTAGAAAATTATTATAAAATTCTAATAAAGAGTCATTATTAAATTTTTCTTCAGATCAGTATCTAATTGTATTTCTATACAATTTTTTACCTGCAAACTTTCTGAAAAGTTTGCAGGTAAAAAATTTATATCTAATGAAAGTAGAGTCGAAAATTGACTAAAATCGATTCTTATAGTTTAGCTTAGACCATAGAGCCTGAAGAAACCTAGATTGGAAGCAAAACGTCGCAAAATAAACGTGTTAAAATTCTATATTCTCAAAAAACAATATTTCAATTTACATCTTAGAACAAAACACAATAATTAAGTAAATAATATTTCTTTTTGTTTTAGGAAGCCACTTCTCCTTATAATAGATCTCAACGCCCATGGATTGTTGTCTATGGTCACAGACCGATGTATTGTTCAAATACAGATCGAGATGATTGTACTCAATTACAAACATTAACCCGGGTTGGAGTGCCATTTTTAGGATGGTAATTATGTACTAAATTTAATTGAAAAGATTTTGTTTTGCCGAGAGTAGCACCGAGTTGTTGATTCATAAATAGAAATCAATGAGGTTCTCCTGGGCTCATCAAAAATTGCCCGACAGTCATTGTTTTAAGTAGGTCTCCTAGCTAAGGAGGTGACAGGTTGGTCAGGTGTAATTTTTTATGGCCTTTCCTATCAAATGGCACACAATAGGGGTTTAGCTATGAAGAAACTTAATTTTTTTTATACAAGTAATACAAGAATTTGAGTGTTTTATTTTAGAAAAATAGATAGAATTTTTTATAAAATCATCTCACTGACATAAAACCAAATACACTGCCGGCCAAAACATTTAGATTGTTTTAAA
This sequence comes from Forficula auricularia, assembly GCA_024734495.1. Lineage (NCBI taxonomy): Eukaryota > Metazoa > Arthropoda > Insecta > Dermaptera > Forficulidae > Forficula > Forficula auricularia. The sequence continues at coordinate 9,823,247 of JALMQS010000055.1, read as the reverse complement.
AATAAAAAATAATTTTTATAAAAAAAATAAAAGCGACTTCAAAAAATGCAACAAATAAAATAATAACTCAAAAATCAAATAAAATGCACTAAAAAGATTATAATTTCGATTATTTGCTCATAAGAATTGGAGATTTACGTTATTTTGTCATTGATCATATCATCAGAACTTCACCAAATTAATATGGAACCACCCCTAAGGTATCTCCTTTCCAATAAAAAAAGAATAATCGAAATCGGTCCACGTGGCAAAAAGTTCTCGCTGAACATACATAAAATAAATAGGTATCTTGACTACCTTGGAGCTAGACTGATCCAAACGCAGAAAGAATCATTAAAATCGGTTCATAAACAAAGAAGTTATACGTGAACAAACATAACAAAAAAGGTCCTATACCAATGAAAAATAAGCTGACGTGTTCTGATGTGGCCATCCACTTGACTTTACCATACAACCTGGCCCCTCACTTATATTTAATGTTTAATAAAATTATTTATAATCATGTAGGAAAGGGGGGGCTAGTTTTTGCATTTTTAGACTCCTGGGACCCTCTGATTATGTATACAAAATTTGGTTGAGTTTGGTAAATGGCAAAGATTTTAATTTTTACCCCCCCCCCCATTTCTAGCGGTTAGTTTTTCCATTTTTAGACTTCTGGGGTCCCACTGATTATGTAATCAAAATTTAGTTGAGTTTAATCAAATGGCCAAGATTTAAAAATTTTGACTGCCACCCCCCCCCCCATTTCGGGAGGTTAGATTTTGAATTTTTAGTCTTCTGGGGGCCCAGATGATGTATACAAAATTTCGTTGAGTTTGGTAAATGGCTAAGATTTTAATTTTTTGACCCTCATTTCCCCCTCCCTCCCCCATTTCGGGCGGTTAGTTTTTGTATTTTTAGACTTCTGGGGTCCCACTGATTATGTATACATAATTTGATTGAGTTTGGTCAAATGGCCTAGATTTTTAATTTTTAACGCCCCCTCCACCCCCCCTTAATTTTGGCTCGATATGCACCAAAATCTAATCAGCTCTTAATCTCAATGGACCAAAACCTACGTGTGAAATGAATTTAGTTTTTGAGCTAGCTCGTCTACAAAATTTGGTAACGCACAGACTAACTAACTAACAACCAGACTAACTAACTAACAGACTAACTAACTAACAACCAGACAGACTAACAGACATTTTGACAAAACAATTATTATCCCAAAAAATATCATTCCCTTCGGGAATCGAACCCAAGTGCTAACTTGCTTTCCGGGCAGTTAGCCAAACTTTTGAGTCAAATCTCTCTCGGATGTGCAACATATAAGAAAAGAAATCCTCTGATCTTCAATGTAAACATATATTATATATTTTCTACTAATTTCTTAGATTTTGACTTTTTTAATATAATTGTGGTCGCTTTACCTCAGGTTATATTTTTGAAAAAATTCCATCTTTGAATTAATTATTTAAATAAATAATAAATTATCATAGATGAAAAAAATATCTTCCACACATTCAGCATCTTTTCGATTTATATATGACACGGTAAAAAAATACTCTTGAGGTTTTGAAATTTTAGGGATGCGCCTCATCCACAGCATCCATGGACCGCGCCCCACTGCTACATATATACACAATGTTTATTCTTCACAATTTAATTTATAATAAATATAATCTACTCAATTAAAGGGTCAATGAAGGGGCTCGGGTTGGTCGAGTGGATAACATAAATGCCTTCTAATCAAGCTAGCGCGACTTCGAGCCCGAGTCACTGCAATCCTACTTTATCTGATCCTACAAAATTAAGAAAAAATTAATTGTCATAATAGTATCTTAAAATGGCTAATGGTTAATGCCGAGAAAGCCAAAAAAATAAAAATAAAAATCAAAGGGTCAATGAAGTACTTAAGCATGTAATAATTTTCCGTGAACGAGAATTTATCGTTTTGTTTTGTTTTTTTAATTAAATAAATACACTGTGTTGCAAAAAAAGTGGAACACTTAGATTGATTCGGTGATTGGGTGTGAAAAGAGGGCCTGTCGCTGGTCTCCTTGACATCAGCCCTAATTCCCGGAGACGTCTTCTGATAGTCCAAACCTTAGACCATGAAATATATAGACACGCCTTGGTGTCGATTTGGTGAGGCCAACATCAACTAGAGAATGTGACGTCATCTGTAGGTAGGAACACCCAGAAATAGCATGGCCACTATAGGAATTATTATACATTGAGATAAATTTATCGTAGTTTAGATTATTTATTTTAGATTCCAATAATCGCAAATTAATATTAAATTAATATTACCAAAATATTTATGCGAGAACGTGACGTCATCTGTAGGCGATGTTGGCCTCACTTCACTCTGTGTGGAGAGTAGCAGAGGGCGTGTCTATATATTTCATGGTCTAAGGTCCAAACACTTTAGTTGACTTGCCGAGTTTGTAGAAGGCGCTGTTGAATTTGAGCTGCTCTACAATGCCGATCCCTCAATACTGGAGAATAGTATGAATCGGTCATCTCTCTCATTTGAAGCTCTAATTCGACCAAATCTCGGTCTCCTGGCATAAGAGTTTGTTTCTCTATATCGTTTACCAGCTCTGTGGATACTTCCAACCGATGCTTTAAGTCATTGAGCGACATACCGATACGATCTTCCATCATTTATTAGAGCTACAGGTTGAGCTGCTTCCTCGGTCTTTAGAGGCATTATCCTTGGACAATATTTCTAATGAAATGAAATTAAAAGATGAGATATTCAAATCGAACTAATAAACATTTAAATATTCAATTTAATTCGATATTAGACGATAATCATTTAATACAATTCAATAAAGGGATCAGATTTCAAACCTGAAAATTTATGCTAGTTTAAATAAATTGAATTTTAAAGGGTTTAAATTAAATCAATACATTGTTTTCACTCTAAAAATGTTTTAAAATATTTGTACAATCACAGAATGTAATAAAAGTTTAAATAAAATATATTTTTTCTGAAAATTATTTGAAAAAAACTAAATTTTTTTAAGTGTTCCACTTTTTTGCACCACAGTGTAGTTTTTATTATGTTTGGAGTGTAGTGAAATAATTAGTGGTAAATTAAGAGAATAGCCCCAATAAGGTATATCACGATTTTTTTTTTCTTTTATTAGGTTTGGTTTAGAAGATCTCTTCTACAATTATGGAGTTGATCTGTTGATTTGGGCTCATGAACATTCGTATGAAAGACTCTGGCCTTTGTATAACTACCAAGTGTACAATGGCAGTTATGACGAGCCATATACAAACCCCTGTGCACCAGTGCATATTACAACCGGATCAGCTGTAAGTAAATGTTACTATCTTTTTTCTATAATATATAAGAAGACCGAGCATTGCTCGATAATCTTTTGGGTAGGCTAAAAGAGATAAAATATTATTTTAATTTATTTATTCAACTACTTGTTTTGTTTTGATTTGTACACTTGTTAATAATCAATAACTTTTAAGGAGTTAGGTGTTGGTTCTAGGTGAAACATTTTAATATAATAATAAAACTTGAACAAGATGCGAGGTAGGTTTCACAAAAAAAAAAAAAAAAAATTGTGAAACCTACCTCTCATCTTGCTCAAGTTTTATTATTATGTTAATAATCAGTTTAATTAAAAAAAATCTTATCAAAATGATTTTTTCCTAAAATTGAGACCTTTGAGTTTTTTGTCATTGAAAATGATTAATAGTTTATTTCATTAAAATTATTATACTCTTTTAGGAGATAAAAGAAACATAATATACAATTTTCGTTTTTGTTATTAAATAACCTTTCTTCTTCTTCGTATGCCTATCTAATGGATGTTTGGGACCACATTTTCCATTTCCTCTCGATTCCTTGAGACATGAATCAGGCCTTGTACGGTCCGTATCTCCGTCCAGTGTCATATTGCGCAGCCATGACATCTTCCTACCAATTCCTCTCCTCATCTCAATCTTTCCCTCAATAATTAATTGTAATAGCTGGTACTTCGTGTTTCGCATAATATGCCCTAAGTATACAGTTTTCTTTTTTTTATTATTTTTAGTAGCTTTCGCTCTCTGACAATTCTTCTGAGGACTTCCTCATTCGTTATCCGTGCCACCCATGGTATTTTGAGTATTCGACGGTAAATCCACATTTCAAAGGCCTCTATTTTATTGATAGTTCTAACTTTTAAAGTCCAACTCTCGATCCCATATAACAGAACCGACCAAACATAGCACTGTATAAACCTCATCCTAAGGCCGAAATCGAATTCCGAGTTTGTCATAACGTTCTTAAACTTCATGAAGGCACTACGGGCATTTTCTATTCGGCATTTTATCTCCAAATCAGATGTCAAGTCCTCGCAAAGCCACGACCCTAGATATTTAAATTTACTCACTCTTTCTATCGATAAACCATTGGATGTTATACTGGTGGTTCTAAAGTTTTCCGGATTACGAGTCACTATCATATATTTTGTTTTTTTTGTTGTTGATGTTAAGACCCATATTTGTACTGTATTTTCCTACCACATCAATTAACCCTTGAAGATATTGTCAGCAATTAACAATGTGCCATCAGCATATCTAATATTATTTATCCATATTCCATTCACTTTGATACCCTTTTCGACATCTTTGAGTGCTTCCTGAAATATTTTCTTAGAATACAGATTAAACAAGAGAGGTGAAAATACACATCCCTGTCGTACTCCTTTACAAATTTCAATAGATTTCCTGTTTTCACCATCAATCCTAACCTGGGCGGTCTGATTCCAATACAAGTTTTCAATGCACCTTGATCTATATCTAATTGTTTTAAAATTTGTATGAGTATGTGATGTTGTACTTTGTCAAAAGCTTTTTCATAATCAATGAAGCATATGACTACGTCTTTCCTCATATCGTGACAGTTTTGTACTCGTTCTTGTGTGGCTTGTAAGGCCTCTCTCGTACCCAAACCTTGTTACCAATTAATAAAGTAAAGGGTGTGTAGTTTCACAGTGAATGAAATAAAACTCAAAGAGGTTTATACAAACTCAATATATTTTGGATTATTAGTCCATCATCAGGAGTTTATAGCTTCCCATTCACTGTGAAACTACATACACTTTACTTTATTAATTAATATCATGTTTCACCTAAAACCTACACCACTTTCTCTAAGTAAAACTTGTTACCAATGTTTTTTTCACATTTTCTACTGATTCTCTGTTGTATTATTTTGAGAAATATTTTTAAAGTATGGCTCAACCTTTAATTGTATTTATTTATATGTTTTAGGGATGCTCTGAAAAGACTGATAGTTTTATACCAAATCCACCGAAATGGTCTGCATTCCGAAGTAGCGACTATGGCTACGCAAGGCTCAAAGCATTTAACGCCACACATTTATATTTTGAACAAGTGTCCGATGATAAGGTAAAATAAAAATTCATATATGTATATTATACAAGAGTTAAGTTTCACAGTGATTTTGTTAAAAATTTGTTTTTGTTTTAGGAAGGAGAAGTAATCGATCACATTTGGTTGATTAAAGATCAACATAGTCCTTATACTGAACTATGTAAACGCTTTTAAATAGAAAAATGATATTAATTATAATACAGTAAGACATAATTTAGCGCTTCATCGATTAACGCTAATTAAATTTAACGCAGTCTGCTTGAAGCTCTAAATTTGGCAAGAATTAACAAATAAATGCATGTAGAGTGATGAAGGAGATATTTTCAACAAGAAGAGCCAATTGTTGGAGACTTAGAAGATGTAGATGTCCAGGATATTGAGAAGTCAGCGCAGGATTCTAGTGAAAGCCTAACCGAATAGTATAACGCTGTGTCTTCTAGGCGCATTCAACACGCTCAATCAAGTCTTACTGTAATAATTTTATTAAATACAAATTCACAAATGAACTCATATTTATGTGCACAAATATACCTCTGTTGTATTATTTAAATTTACTTATAAAATACTATATATGAGCCGTTTATTTTGAAAGTGACGTAAGTGCATTTTCCAAAAAAAATATAGTTATCTACCTTAATAGTTACTTATTATCATTTCCGTCCATAATTTAATTTATAATTTGAAAGTTTATATTGGGAAAATAAGGACAAGTTTTTATGTGTGACTTTTATTTATCCACCAACGTTTCGTCGACTTTGCCGACTTCTAAATAAAAAAGTCATACATAAAAAACTTGTCCTTATTTTTCCAATATAAACTTTCAAATTATAACTTAATAGTTACGTTTTTATATGATCTTTTCATTCTGAAGCAACTTGTTACTAATATATTTAAAATTATTTAAGATTTTGTAACATGAAAATTTGCTGGTTAATGAAGTGATGAAAAAGTTTATTTTGAAAGTGGCCTAAGTCCCATTGTGAGAGTTTCAAATGGATATGGAAAATATTATCCAATAAAATATTATGAGATCCCAGCTTTATATTTAATTATTATTAAAGTAGCAGATGAATTATCAATGTGCAATGAATTTGTTATAAACAACAGAACAGCGCCTCTCCACAGAAACTAGCGCATTGTTCTCGAGCAGTCTGCGTTGAAAACCAGTCATGAACAGTGTTGTTTCACTTGCTGAGTATTTTTACTTGTTTTCTTAAATTTGTTACATTATATACCACCTGCATACCATAGTTATTTTAAATCCCTCCCGCATACACAACCTGGAGAAGACTGAATAATAATTAATTTTTTATAAGGGCCTCCACATCTCCCCTTATAGCCTTCCGATCCTCCCACTCAGGATCCGGTTGAGTGGCTCAGGGTGTGGCCACAGCAGAACGGTGTGAAACCTTAGTATGGTGCGGCCAAGAATAAAATAATAATAACAACAAAAAAAAGGGAATACCGCATGTCGTCCAAACAATAAAAATAAATAAATAAATACACTGGGAAAAATAAATTAATAATCAAATAAATAAAATAAAAAATAAATAGTTAGAATATGTCACTGGGTTTGAAGAAATTGTTGTTAAATTATTTTAAAATAAATAATTTAAAAAACAAATAAATAAATAAGTAGACAGGAAGTTGCCGTAGTCAAGGAATAAAAAATAAATAAATAAATAGGCAGGAAACCGCCATGGTCAAGAAAAATAAATATTTGACTGGGAATATAGGCTACTGGGTAAAATATTAAACAATATTATAAAAATTATTTAACAAAGAATAAAAGTTGAATATTTTTTTGATTTTATAACATAAAAGTGTATATATATTTATTTGTATTTCAAGGGAAATTTATTTTTCCTATGGACTTGTACTTTCTTAAGAATTGAAAACGTCATTTCATTGATATTGAAAGTGGCGTTAAGTCCATTCATAGCCATCAAAAACATATTATTTCTTAAATAATGTTAATTATGCTAATTGGGATGAAAAATTTGACACCCTTAGAAACCCAAAAACATTATTCTACTATGTTATTTGTTACCCATGTTTTTAAATTTAATTCAAAGCAAACCCTTCAATTTCTCGATTCGAACATAAATGGACTTACGCCACTTTCAAAATAAACGGCTCATATATATTATTAATGTTACACCTATAGATCTTATTAAAATAAAGCAATAATATTAGAACCTGTTTATTTATTTTTTTGAAAAAATTATAGAAAAAACTAATACCTTACTCTTTCCTATTGGTCGATAAAATATATCAAGAAAATCACAGCTTAATCTTAAAAGACTACCGAAGCCGAGAGAGTTCCAGACCCTATAAGTCATTTGGATAAACATACCATATTAGCTGAATATTAAATATTTCGGTCTTTTCTCCAAATTAATCGCGTGCTAAGTGCAAAGCAAGCAGGCCTCGGTGAGAATTATCAGAACTTATGCCGTGTTAGTTCCTATAAAATGAAAAAGTGCGGAAAATCTATCCATAGGGGGGGGGGGGTCCAGGCGGCTTTTGGTTACCGTGCATTGCTCGGTGGCTCCAGGCAATATCTATAAAAAAGATAAAGGGCGGAGACAGATCTACGATGGGCTAGGGAGTCGAGAGTGTCAGTTAATGCAGGATCGCCTATAAGTCTGATAGCCCGCCTCTGAATTGCATCTAAGGTATTAAGAGAATGCTTGGAGGCCCCTCTCCACAGATGAGAGCAATATTCAAGACAGGGGCGAATTTGAGCCTTGTATAATATAAGGAGTTGAGTGGGGGTGAAAAAGCGTTTGGTTCGGAAAAGAAAGCCAAGCTTACATGCTGCAGCTTTTGCTACTGAGATAATATGGTCATTCCAAGAAAGGTCAGAACCTAAGGTGACACCTAACATTGATATTTTATCACGGAATTCCAATGAGGTCGAATCAAAGGAAATGTCAGGAAGGTTCCTATCTACGCGCCTAGAAATTAGACAGCACTGCGTTTTGCCAGCATTAAAGTTTACCAAGTTGTGAGATCCCCATTTTTTAAGCCTGCTTAGATCTAAATTTATCGAGGAAGCTATGTTTGCGCGATTGTTTAGTAAGGATTGAGCATTATGGAGGGTGCTATCGTCAGCGTAACAATGTATAGGATTGGAGGGTAAGTTTAAAAGGTCATTAATATAAATAATAAAGAGTGTAGGAGAAATGACTGAGCCCTGAGGAACTCCAGCAATTAGTATTGAATGACGAGGATGATATTCCGTCAACCTCGACTTTAATAGAGCGGTTTGAGAGAAAGCTCTCAAGCAACTTGAAGAGGCTCGGGGGGAGGCCAAATGCAGGTAATTGGGCAAGAAGATTTTTGTGGCAGACCTGATCGAAGGCCTTTGAAATGTCTAAGCCTATTACAAAAGTCTCTTTACCAGTCTCTAGTGCTTTATTCCATATATGAGTTATATGGTATATGCTAAAATATCGCCGGTGGACCAAAATTGTCTAAAGCCGTATTGACTATCATGGATTAGTTTATTAGATTCTAAATGGTGAAGAACTTGCTCATTCATTATTTTTTCCATGATTTTAGAAAGAACCGAAGTTGTGGCGATCGGACGATAATTGGCAACATTTGAAGAATCACCCTTTTTTTATTGGTTGAATTCTTGCTATTTTCCAGCACCCTGGAATTTATTATGTATAAATAATTAAGATCTGGACACGTGAAATTTAAAATATTTTTTATTTAAAAAACTATTCATTTTAGGTATAGAGAATAGAATATTTAATAAACTCCTATTGGATTTTTATGTAGAATTCAAAAATACTAAAATTTATGGCATGTTCTATTTGAAAAAAATAGAGTATTAACAACTTTTTAATTTTCAGAAATAAACAATTATTATGGTCATCCTGGATATAAAATTTGAATTTTTATGATTAAGTAAGATTCTTTAATGTCTAATTAAGAGTTCTGATTGATAAAATTAATTCTACAAGCAATAGTTTAATTATTATTAATTTTTAAAGATGAACCCTAAATTGGTAGATTTTACAAACTATCTTAAAATAACTCAGAAATTATAAATTTTAGACATCAAGTGCATTATACAAAATCATCTTAGTTTTTAACACTTAATCTAATGATGTAAAAATATTTGGGGAGTTCCATTGAAAATAAGAAAGTTGATAGCGATTGCATTGCGACAAAGCAGAAAGTGTCCAAAAGTTGTTAATAATTTATTTAAAAAGAGCATATTCTAAAACATAAATATGTCAAAGTTCAAAATTTTCTCTCAACTCCTTCCATGAAAACTTTTAATGAACGAGTTCTTTGGAACACTCTGTATAATCGAAGAATGTATGTATAATATTAAAATTATAATCTAATAAAGAATTGGTAACATCTAGAATGTATGATATTACTGGAGAAAGTAGAGTAAATTGATGAGTACCTGGAGAATGAGCCGGTAAGGCTTGGCATGGTGACCCGAGAGCTCGCAGTCACTTAACAGCAAAGCCTAACGCAAGCGAAGCCTGGCCGTTTATCAGTTTCCATGAAATGTTTTTCACTTGTTTTGCAAGTTTTATTTATAATATTATCATAAGAAATTAGACTGGGAGTCGGCAAAACGTGTGCTGCGTGCAAAGCATGCTTTGGGGGAATTATTGATTTTATCTCATCAGAGCACCTGCCGTGATAGTATCTATAGAAAAGGGAAAGGGCGGAGACATCTCTTCGATGAGCCAGCGAGTCGAGGGAGTCGGTGAGGGTAGAATCGTCAATTAGCCTGACGGCTCATTTCTGAATTGCATCAAGGGTAGCAAGAGAATATTTTGAGGCTCCCCTCCACAGATGAGAAGCCGTATTCGAGACAGGGGCGGATTTGGGCCTTGTAGATGGTGAGAAGTTGTGGGGGTTTGTAAAATCGCTTGGAGCTGAATAAAGAAGCCAAACTTCCTTGCTGCAGATTTCGCCACAGAGGAGATGTGTTCATTCTAAGACAGGTCAGATGCGACAGAGACGCCCAACATGGATAGGCTGTCACACATTTTCAGGGTATTCGAATCGAAGTGAATATCAGGGAAATCTCTATTTTCGCGCCTAGAAATTAGACAACATTGAGTCTTATTTGAATTAAAGTTAACTAAATTTTGAGAGCCCCATTTATTCAGTTTGTCTAGGTCGAGAGTAATTGAGGAGGTAATATTGATTCGATTATTCGGGAGAGAGGGTTTGCCGTGTAGAGTGCTATCGTCTGCGTAACAATGAGTGGGGTTTGCCGTTTGATCAATAAGGTCGTTTATATAAATAAGGAAGAGTGTGGAGGAGATTATAGAGCCTTGGGGAACACCAGAGTTTGTGGAGAACGATTCAGATGATGTTCCATCCACCACAACTTTTATACTTCGGTTTGTCAGAAAGCTTTCTATCCATTTGCGAAGTGTTGGTGTGAATCCAAAGGCTGGCAGTTTGGCAAGAAGATTTTTGTGCCAAACCTGGTCAAAAGCTTTGGAGATATCAAGGGCTACAGCGAGGGTTTCTTTTCCGGCCTCTAGAGTATTGTTCAAGGTGTGGGTGACATAGGTTAAGATGTCGCCTGTGGAACGATTTTGTCTGAATCCATATTGCCTATCGTGAATTAATTTATTGTTTTCTAAGTGATGAAGGACACTTTGGATGTTGTCGAATTTTCTATGACTTTCCGCTCTTAAGTTTAATCATGGGTATCGAAATCTATACACACAGGCAGATATAAAAACAAATTATGGTTGAAAATGATTTTTCTCCAATGAATGGTAGGTAGATTTTCTCAGTATGATGCAAGTCTTCGAAACGCCGCCCCTTAAATGTTTTCCTTAAAAATAACCTTCGATTGTGATTTTAAAAAAATGTTAGGCAGAGGTGTGCGATAAATCATAAATAGTATACATCAGCGCTTCCCAGTATGGGTCGCGACCAGGCAGCGGGTCGTAGAAAAATTGTGCTGGGTCGCGAAATAAAATTGTAAAAACACAAAAAAAAAAAAATTTGTGATATATATTTGCTACATCCAATGAATTGAATTTAAATTTTCAAGACTTTGGTTTAAATATTTTCAAAGTATCGGAAAAAGTCGCTGCAATAATTTAAAAAATGACTCTGTGGAAACAACGACTTAATTCTTTTGAAACACTACATAAAATTTATTGAAACCCATGCATATGCATATGATGAAGGAGATTTACATCTAGAAACACTATCACTTTCAATTCAAGAATATCTTTCGGAGCTAATAAATAGTTTTAAAGACTACTTTCCGGATATTCCTTCAAATAATATGTAGATTTTAAAGATCATTTTTCTGTCGAAATTGAAAAGGAAGAAATGTTTAATCTTAGTGAACAAGAAGTAGATAATTTAATTGAAATTTCATGCGACACCGATCTGAAAAAAGTGTTTGAAACTGTACCACTAATTAACAATCCACAAAATAAATATTAGCAGCTTCCTATAGGGACTGTGCGTTAAACATAGAGGCAGCATTACCGGTCTCTTGTGTTTGTTTATTTATTCAAATAATTTGGGGGAATTGGGGTAAATATTATATTATAGTATTAATCATAGATAAAAGAGTGCACGGAGCCGTGAGCTAGTCTCTTTGGCTTGGAAGTTTAATAAATCATCCCCCAAAAGTTAGATTTTCGTCGCTAGTTGGCGATAAAGTCGTGCGCACGGTCCCTATAGTTAGTGTATAACAACAATAACAATAATAATAATAATACCCATTTTGCCCTGGCAGACACATGCCTTGGCTCTATCTATGGAAGTAAAGGCTACCCAATTCCGATACCCCCCTCTCGTTCGAACTGACGGGGTCAAGAGGGAAGGTGAACAACACGTCTGGAGTCAGCCAGAATGCAGAAGCTGCCGCAGGAGGGTCATGTTTGGCCCTCAAGCGCCTAAAGGGGCTTCACTCCTAATTTGTTTAGGGTTTTCTCCTAGACGGGTAGCCGATCAAGGCTGAAGAGTCCCATCCACCCTTTCCCTATTAGTCGCCTCTTACGACAAGCAGGGAGTACTGCGGGTCTATTCTACGCCCAACCCGCAGGGCTAATACTTAGTGTATAGTGGGTGGAGTGAAAAAACTAGAATGAAAAATTTGAAACGGCCGTATGCGGAAAAGTTGCCTAATACAAAGTCTATTTATAATACAAAATCTCAGCTAAATCCAATTATATCTTAAGATGCCCCTTCAAGTGTGTATTGCGCCGGCTCGTCTCGAATTCACTTTTGACGCTGACTGATGATTTCTCTCTGAAAACCACCGAAAAAATGCACATTGCACAACCTGGAGATAATTTTAATCGACGTTAAGCATTCCAAATAAGAGTTAGTATATGGGTTTTTGACGGTTTCTGGTTGGTGCTAAATTTTTGAGGGACTAAAAACTACGAAAATTGTGGACTTGTTTCATATTTTGCTTATAACCCGAAAATCATGCGTCCTACAAAATTTTTTATTCTTATCAAAATGAAAGAGCATAACATTACGCGTCGAATAATCTACTTATAAGTTAAAATTGCTTCAGCCGTTTAGCCACAATCGATCGTCAAAATAGGCAATTTTTACCAAAGTGAATTATGCTCATTAGGTGGTCACAAGAAACATCTCTTTAAATTTTTGCGGCGCTGACCCACAGAATTGTTACCAATTGGCTAAAAGACGAGATTGGCAATCATTCATCTTAAAATTGGACAACCCGTGCCGCAATGAGGTTGAAAAATTGCAGTTTTTCATTCATAAAATGAAAACCACATCATTCTAGAAACTTGATTCTTGTCTCATTTTCTAAGAAATTTTGTTGTCTTAAGTTTTACTTGAGCCACTTTTTTGTTAAAACTTTTAGATTTGAAGATATCCAGAAAGGCAGGACATGATCCGACCTTATTGCGGCACGGGTTACCGTTGTCCAATTAAGATGAAACTTTGCCAATCTCATTTTTGAGGTGACAACGTCTTATAATTCGATGGAGCCAGCTGCACGCACGAAAAACATGACTCATGCGGCGTTACCTCGCTCTGAGGCGTTCCATTTAAGGCTTGAAGTGCAAGCGAGAGCGCGGAACGAGCGACAAAGATTGAGGCGGGCTTTTTAAAAGCTACAGTTACAAAAAATTTTAATGATGTTTCCAAATTTAAAATTTAAGATTTATGAACAATAATTTAATCACAGTTTATTCTTATAATAAATTATTCAAAATTATTACTTTTTTACAACAAATTACAATTAAATTTGCAAAAATAATTAAGTAACTAATTGAACAACAACTTTTATTCAGTTTACTTGCTGAAAGAAATAATGTCAATACAAAATTTATTATTATAAAATAATAAAATCAAAAATTAAATTTTAACAGTCGAGTAGAAATTTAAACAATAAATTTTATTCAAGTATTTTGTAAATTTAAAATGATTTTCTGAACGAAAAATTTTATGAAAAAAATCGGTTGTCTGTAAAGTCGGTTTACTGACGATAGTTGAACGTGACAACGTCATAAGAAAATACCATTCCATCAGTATTTTCTTATGACGTTGTCACGTTCAACTATCGTCAGTAAACCGACTTTACAGAAAAACGATTTTTGGCCAATTGCCAACTATTATGGGGGTCAGCACCAAAATTCGAAAAGTGGTTTCTTGTGATCACATAATGAGAATAATTCACTTTTACGCAAAGTTGGTAAAACTTGCCTATCTTTGACGATCGATTGTGGCTAAACGGCTAAACTGATTTTAACTTTTCAGTAGGTTATTCAACGCGAAATTCTATGCTCTTTCATTTTGGTAAGAGTAAAATTTTCCGTAGGACCCATGGTTTTCGAGTTATAAGCAAAAATCTGAAAAAGTCCCAAATTTTCGTGGTGGCAAAGGGGCACCTTAAGATTGCATCGTAGGAAGTTCAAAATTTCCCACACATGATAACACTTATAGATGGCAACTTTTCCACATACAGCCTAATAAATTGAGCAAAAATATTTTTTTTTTTTTGGGGGGGGCTTTTTCGCTCCACCCTAGTGCATAGTGTTTTATGTTCAAAGTTGCTTTTATTTCCCTCAGAATTGTTTGACGGATTATCGTGGTGTTTCACAAAGAGGAAATACAATTTAAAAAAAATTTAATTATATATTGGCGATTTTTTATTTATCTCTATACATATTTCGGCCTATGAATGAACCCTTCATCAGGAGGTTTAACAAAAGACTGAATGGTAGATCCATCAATGACCGCCTTGCTGAACACAAAAGATCACTGAGGCAACTACAATTGAACAGTGATAAACCTAATTCCCAACCACTAAAGTACGTTTCAGCATTTAATGAACATCTATTTGATAACAATCATTCCCTATCTAAAGAAAAGCCCTTTATTCTACATTTCTCACCAAAAGGAGGCAAAATAGATTTATTAGAATCCACCGAAATTAAGAAAGCAATCGCCCGTCAAGAATCCATTCTAAATAACCAATTAGAAACAGGGCCGGCGCTACTCGGGGGTGCAACCCGTGCGGCTGCACAGGGCGCCAGAAAGACAAGGTGGGCGGGGGTCTCAGCGGTTAAATGTGACTGTGTATGTGTGTGTGTGCGCGCAATACCAAAGAAACAGTTTGACGAACCAGATGAAGTACAAGTAGTTTTACTTGACCCAAAGAGTGAATTTAAAGTTAATTTTTATTTCTTTACTCTTGACCAAACAATAATATCACTCGAAGAACGTTTTGAGCTGATCAAACAACACAGTAATTATTTTGAATTTTTATACAATATCCCATCGATAAAGAACTGGTCAAAAAGTGATTTAGAAAATAAGTGTAAACAGCTTCAAGATGTTCTAAATTACGGAGAATCACGGGATATTGACGCTAATGAACTTTGTGATGAACTGAAAGTGCTTTGTCATATTGTTGAAGAAAATTCTACGCCGATGGACGTATTGAAATACACACTAGCAAATGATTTTGCACCAAATGTTGCAATAGCATTAAGAATTTTACTAACTCTACCAATTACAGTAGCCAGTGGTGAACGGAGTTTCTCCAAATTAAAACTGATAAAGACTTACCTTCGATCGACCATGTCTGAAACTAGGTTAGATGACCTAGCAACAATATCAATCGAACATGAATTGGGAGAAAAATTGAACTATACTGATTTAGTGAACGACTTTGCTGCTGTTAAAGCAAGAAAAATGGTTTTTTAATTCCAAATAACTTTTGTGATGAGGAAATGTTTTAGAATCAGTATTTGGTATTTCTACATGTATACAGTATCTTAACCTACTGTAAATTTAAAATTACAATAGTGTACAAGAACTGTTGACACAATTTGTCTGTAAAATATTTTTTATTTGTAAATAACACCAGTAAACTAATAACTGCTATGTTTGATGTTTCTAATTGTTATTTTATCCTATCTTTGTTACTTCCTAGTACTATTATGCTGATTTCCGGGCCGGGAGGAGCAAGGTATGGGAGGGGGGGGGGGGGCCAAACAAATGTTTTGCACGGGGCGGCAAAGTGAGTTGCGCCGGCACTAATTAGAAAACCACAAAATCAACAATAATTGATCTATTAATAAAAACATAATTTAATAGAAATTCACTCTCTTACAAAATATTTGTTCTTTTTTCCCTCTTTTGTTCCCTTTGAATTAACTTTCTATATCTTCTTCTTTTGTCTAAATTTATATAGCTTAAATCGTTTATACAATAACTTTAATAGTTATTCCCAGAATCCTTTATAAATAAATTTCGACCATAGACAATTTACCTGAACCCTCCGGATTATAGTCGGATAATTTGTTCAAAATCCAGCTTCTCCCCCCCCCCCACACATACCTCTAAATTCACCCACACAAATTCTTCCCCCCTTCGTCCTATGCCCTGTATCAAAATATTAACCACCAAATTATAATACAATGTAAAATCCACATTCAGTCCCTTGTTAAACCTCCTGATGAAGGGTTCATAGCCCGAAATATGTATAGAGATAAATAAAAAATCTCCAAAATATAATTTAAATTTTTTTTTAATTTTATTTCTTCTTTGTGAAATACTACTATAATCCGTCAAATAATTCCTGTGTTTAATATGTTTCACTATAAACCAACACCGCTTTCCTAAACGTTATTGCTTTTATTTATTCAACACCCAGTTGAGTCTAATTAATCATTTAAAAAATATTCCATCCTAATTGATCGGAAAAGTTTGTTACGTAATATTCACTTTATAATTGTATTTCTGTTTTTTTGATTTCTTTTTCAAGGTAATTTCCCAGACTAGATTAATTAATTAAAGAGCGACCTGTTTTGGTTGGTGCTGCACTCTGCTGGCGTCTGGCTGAAACACCATTTCCTCTCCCCGCAAACTCCTCTTCGATCAAGGGGGATCATTAGGGATTTCGTTCAAGAAAGAAAGAAACAAGAATTGTGCTGCTGTTGCTGTTGCTCTTGTCTAGCGGTCTAGCCTCAACACAAGCGGAAGTGTTAGTGTGAGTGTAGTGTGTGTGTGAGTGTGTGAGCGGGGATTAGACGGCAGCAATTCAGCCAGAGGTGCATTTCTTTTAAACCATTTAGAAAATATTCTATCGAAAAAACTACTTTCTTTTTTTTTTTTTTTTAAATCTTTCCTTTATACCAAAAAGAACGAACATGTTCATTTAATTTGACAGTGGAAATTATTACTACTATTAATATTCTTCTCGTTGGGAACGTCACAAGTTTAAAATTAAACTTTAATTGAAAAACATTTACCTATTTATATGTGAGAAAAATCCTATTTTCAAGTTCAACTTCGAATTTTAATTCAGAAAAAATGATTCTCTCGAAAAAATCGCTGATTCCAACTCTCGGCTCACAACTCACCAATCAGGTTCGTATTGAAAATTATTTATTTATTTTTATTTAATTATTAATTATTTAAAATCAGGAAAATAATAGGCAATAATTAATCTATATTCTTTTATTATATTTAAATATTGGACGTTTCGGACATCTTCAAGTGTCAATTCTCGGCATTTTAACAATTTTTAATCTTCTCTGTTAATTAAATGTAGATTCATGAAAAATATAATAAAAAAATGCGTTTTTTATAAATATGATTATAAATAATGAACAAGTAGTATATATTATACAACAGACAAATCTAAAAATTATTATTGTGCTGACGACGGAGATATCCGAAACGTTCAATTAATCAATTAAAAAAACAAAAACAAAGAATATATATATATATAGCTTAATTATATTCTTTTAACTTTCCGATATAAATAATTAAAAATATGTCTATATAAATCTCTACCGTATAAAATAGAAAAATTAAATTTTAATCGTTTATTTATTAAATATATCTTGATTAGAGTGTGTGTCTGTTTATTAAAGGCTAAGGCATATTACCAATTCTCTGTTAATTAAATGTAGATTCATGAAAAATACAATAAAACAAGTAAAAAAATGTGTTTTTTATAAATATGATTATAAATGAACAAGTAGTATATTATACAAGAGACAATTCTAAAAATTGTTATTCTGCTGAGGATGAAGATGTCCGAAACTTTCAATTAATCAATTAAAAAAACAAAACAAAGAATATATATATAATAGCTTAATTATATTCTATTAACTTTCCGATATAAATAATTAAATATGTGTCTATAGAAATCTCTATAAAAATACAAAAATTTAATTTTAATCGTTTATTTGTTAAATATATCTTGAATAGAGTGTGTGTTTGTTTATTAAAGGCTAAGATCAAGGACTAATCAAGTATAATATAACCAACATAAAGTATTAATCTATTGAATTTTCTTTATTATAGTAGAATGGGGGAAGACGCCGTAGTTTTTAATTTTATTTTATATAGCATTGGTTTTATTTTTACCCAACCATTTTATTAATAATACTAGCTGCAAGCCCCGCTTTCGGCGGCCCTCTTGCTATCCAAGGGCGAGCCCCCTGGACCCCCACCCCGAAGTCCAATCAGCACCCCCACCCACCCCAATGTACAGACAAAACCTTAATTTTATATATATATATATATAATTCATTTAAATTAGTTACCATGACGACCCTGGACCCCCACCCCCGAAACCCACCCACACCACCACCCCAATGTACAGACAAAACCTTAATTTTATATATATAGATATAGATAATTTTATTTAAATTGGTAACCATGACAACTGGTTTTGTTGGGGGACGGACATAGATAGGTACATAAAGAGGCAGGCACAAATACGCTTTAGTAGTATAGGATATGTACTTTTATAATTAATAAAAAAATAAGTTTCGCTTTGAAAAACCATTTTTTACCTAATAAAAAAAAATTTGTAAACGTTTCCATTTCGGCATCTTACCCCAATCTTGGGCTAAGATTACCGATACCTTTGGGGTAAGATGCCTTATGGGGAATCCAAGGGGTTAACCGCGACCTAATGTAGTGTACATCTACTTCCACTTTCATTTCCAAGTATATAGAAGACAATAGATGAAGGGGCATTATCTAATGAATTCCAAAGACGGTGTACACCTAATTCCAATCGCTGTTCACCCCTAGGGAGAATCAATGCACAGTGTTATTAAATCAATTCCAAAAAATGAAATACATTAATAATCATATTACATGTACCTACATCCAAATAACATCACTTTTTTTTATTTTTTTAATGTTCCATTTTCCTTTTAAGTAATATTTTCGCTTTTGAAATCTTTTTGGAGGACATTTTCGTTCCATGATCCTTGATTAGACTTTCTTATGTATGTCCGCGGCTTTTCTGGAAAGAAACCAACGGATTAGTTTACAAAAATTAATTTTAAATGTGTAGTAATACAAACCAGCAACATAAAATCAACGTGAAAACTACGGTATCTTACCCCCAAAAAATGTTCGAAATCTTCCCCCAAAGCATTGGACAAGACGCCGGTCCCCCTAGCACCCCGCATCAGTGGCAGACGGGGGTCATTACGCCACTAATGGAAAGCCCACATTTCAAACTCATTAAAACTAACCAAGTTATTTCTCTTCTATCAAAGCTACGGCTAATATGACTAAGTAAAGTATGTTTGGATTTGACCAGACCAGACCAGTACATACCAGAGCAATCATTTAAAAACACCACTTAAAACTGTGATTAATCAACAAAAACTATTTGTATACTCTCACTGGGCACGCGCCTTCATTCCAACTTACTGGCAAGCTGTTTTCCCGCATGCCTGTGGGTGAACCACGTGATACAGCATCTTGTACAATACGGCGTCTTAACCCCAAACTACCCTATTATTATTTTGGAGACAGGGTGATAGATATTAAATTGAGGATTGATAAATAATCAACTGGTGTGGGCACCACAAGACTTTCACATTAGTTTCTCCCTTATTTGAAATCATGGTTCCAATTTTCTTCATTCAAATTACTTCAATTTTTTCCCCAAGCTGTTTTGAGAAAACCGGAAAAAAGAGGAAATTGCAAAATACCAAAAATCTTAAAGTAAACATGTACTTTCGATTCTTCTATTTTAGCCAAAATCTTGTGGAAAGTGATGTAGGCCTACCGGGGGGTCTGGGGTGTATAGAATACGTAGACAAATTCCCAGGGGGGTCAGTAGACCCCACGGTTCCGCCGTCCCTGCCCACGGTAACTTAAGAACGAAAAGTCGTATTAGGAAGCTTGTTCTTGTGCTGAAATGTTATATTTCAATTGGAAAAACTGATTAGATTTTGGGCATTCTAGCTACAAGATCTTCCGGTTTGGGGATTAATATATAGATTTTAACTGAAGCAAAAAGTTACCGAGCATCGCTCGGTGGCTCCAGGTACTCTACTCTTATTAAACGAGCAAAAATTGTATATATATTTATTTGTTTGTATCTTAGTTCTATTTTGAAAACGGCTCTACCGATTTTGATGAAAATCATGGGTTAGGAGGTTTTTGGGGTGACAATTCGATCTGTCACGGCATCATCTTCGGCTAAATTGTTTTTGATGGGTTTTTTCGTAATCAAATTAATTATTCTCAGGTAGAAAAATTCCAATCTTAGGGTTTTAAAAAAGGTTTCCCCTTTTACTTTTGTACCCAGACAGACAATGGGTTGGGTTAATTCATTGTTCTCAAAGGCCTTGAAGAAGTATTGTGATTGTGGTTTTTAACATATTTTGTTCTCCATAAACGTTTTATAATTGTTTTTATAAAGAACCTTATTTATTTAATAGAATAAAAAATAATCAAGAATTTATTTAAAAATATCTTTCGCATAAGCAGGTCTCAATTTTCTGAAAAAATAACACATTTTGATAGGTTTTATTTATTAACAATTGGATGAATAAAAATGAATCATGTGGTTGAATAAAAACAGGTGCAGGAGGTGGGGTGCAGTGTCCGGGGGTAGGGCGAGGTTTCGGGGGTGGGGTCGAGCGGGGTGGAGGTGGGGGGGGGGGGTACAGTTGGCTAATACTATATATATTTGTATTTTTTTTTAATTTGAAAACGGCTCTCAAGTAAAAATCGACATTTTTATCAGAATTTTAAATTAAAAATAATATTAAAATAAAGCTTTTAACTGAAGGAAAAAGTTACCGAGCATCGCTCGGTGCCTCCAGGTACTGTCATATTATGTGCCATTTTCTGGCATTTAAATAAAATTATCTCTAATATATTTGAAATTCATCAGAGGACAGTTGCCTTGATTTTATTTTATCACATAACTCTAATGAGTTAGATATTATATTTATAAGTCAATTATGTATTTATACAATTAAATAATCATAATATGGAAAAATGGATTCTTTGCAAATGTTAAAAAAAATACTACGGCCTTGCCAGCTATCATATAATCATATTTTCGCGTGACTTAAATACACCATAGCAAATACTTGTGCAATAAATAAATAAACTATTTCAAAAACTCATTGATCAACTGACCCGTTGGGTCCGATAGATTACTCTCCCCTTTTATTCGATTTTTATTTGGACTGGATGTGCAGTTATCCCCCTATAAATTTCGGAACTCACCCAGTTCGATTGAAAAGATTTTGTTTTTCTAAGAGTTGAAGAAAATTTGATTCATAAAGAGAAATTAGAGTTTGTTCTCTGCTTGATGCAAATATAAATATACTGGCTACGCCCCCTGGACCCCCACCCCAGCTATTGCCTCCTGTTTTGCGGTTATATTTTGTTATATGATATCCTTACTTGTATGATGAGTCAGTTAATAATACATCAACTCCGAATATAATTGATTATTAATATAATTTTCCTCTGAGATAATTATTTAAAAATGACGCAAAATTCACGCAAAAAATGTATGTCGTATTCCGAACAGTAGTCGTATACCGAGCAAAATTTGCCACGTCCAAACAGGACGTATTCTGAATTGGAGGTGTTCCAAAGCAGAGATATACCGAGGTTCCACTGTATATAATTTATTAGGGACTATAGTTCCGAAGGTTTGACCTTTCTCAAATTGGTAACGTCTATTGCAGTAGTAGTTGCAGGCCGAGGGGTGAACCTGGAATTCATTGGATAATGCCCCTTGATCTATTGTCTTCTACTTGGAAATGAAAGTGGAAGTAGGTGTACACGATATTATCGCGGTTCACCTCTCGTTGCAGGCTAACCCATTGTTTCCGGGAATTATCGACGACTCGTAGCAATTGAAGAAAAGAAGCTTTCGAAACTATAATTTCCAACAAATAATTTATATACATACAAGTTCAACTGAAAGAAAAGATTGACAAGGAACTGGAACTCTCTCCCAGCCTCTATCTTTCCCAGCACCTATAATCTTCAAACCTTCAAAACCGGAGTGCATAGACACCTACGCCTACACCCTCTCACTTAATCAACTTTCCCTTCTCTTCGGTAATGCAAGGGTCTTTCGAGATCCATAGGGGCTGCATCTTTACTGGTACTCCCCTTCTTGCATTCGATTGCATTAAAAAAAAAAAAAAGACTATCCCAGTTGGAATTGAACCAATTTTGGTTTCTGCAATGGATGTTGCAATGGATGTTGTAAGTAGAAGAGGTACCAGAATGAGATGAGTGTAATTTCCCTCACTGAAGATGTATTCTACAACCAATTCTGCCATATTAAAGATATCATAAAGGGTGAAATTGCTGCCAGCAAAGATACATGGAAATCTCAGAGCTACGTAGAGAAATGGATGGGTACCAGGGGCTGGTAGAAACTTTTCAGTCAGAGAATGCTATCCAAAAAAGGACCCTTCATTTTTGAAAATGTTATTTTATTATTCGTAAAATTCATCGATAACCGCATAATAGAATTTTTCAAATTTAACATTAGATTTTTTCTTTGATATTAAAGACAGAACGGACAGTCTATCTTCACTTGGACTACTTCCAGGGGCAAGTAAAAATAATCCACCTGTTGCTCTGTCGGAGTACTTTGAATAAATATTTTTTGGGTTGCTATAGAATAATAAGTTTGGATGTAAGGTGAAAACAATTACGATGCCTATGGTTTGTGAGTACGGCATGCACTTAGCCTCTTTGTTTTTATTAATATTTTCTCTACCTAATTATAAAATTGTTTTTGTTGATCTCATAATAATATATTAAAATAAAAAATGATTTTATTCGTTTTTTTTTTTTTTTTTTTATATAAATTTTCGAGTATCCAGTTTTGTAGATTTTGAGTGTACAAATAGATGCCGGCGCCGTCCGGTTTTGCTAGTAGTCATACCCTTAACTGATATGCCAATTCAGTTGTCTAAATTGAGGGGCTCCCATTATACGAGGTTTTGCTATTAAATGACCTGACTGATGCTGCTACAGGCAAACAGCGAGGGTGCTCCGACATCGACAGGCTCGAACATGATTGTGTCTGGAAATGCTTCTTCCCCCACTCTCTGCTTGCTAGACAAGCCTCAGCTTGTCTGTAAAACAATTTTATAATAAGATAGACAAAATATTAATTAAAAAAGCGGCTAAGTGCAATCAAATACTTCTGCCAAAACATCGTTCATCATTCACAATTAATTTTTTTATTCAAATAATATAGATTTTAAATGAAATTCAGACGTCGAGTAACTACAAGTATACTAATTTACTTTCAAACTCATAAAATCAAAGTATTTTCCATAAGATAGGTAAAATGGTTCAAATATGAAATCTGTAAATTCTATTCATAATCTAACGTTAAAAAGTTCCATAAATTTTAAATTAAAGCTACTGATGGGTATATTTGAAAAAGTTAAATATTTGGAGTAAAAAAAACGAAGTTGTTCGCTTGTTCAGTTAACGTATTTTCCATATCCTAGTCACAATGCAGACTCTGAACCTGCCTTTTCGGTGATAAATAGTCAATGGTCATATCAGAGAAATAGATTAGATATTAGCACAGTAAATGCCATAATAAATTTTTTTTCTTAACTTTATAGATATCTATTTAATAATTTTCTTTACCATTATTCATATAAAAAATAAATATATTTTTTTTATTTATTTTTTATATCGTTCCTATATTCTTGTAGGGGAGGTTCGATGCTTCAAAAAAAGTATTCGTGTTAAAACACACGATTTATATTTTTTTTATTTTGTTAACATATTAGTCGTAATTATTTCTTGAGTTTTAATATATTATTATTATTAATAATAAGGACTGAAATAGGTATACAATGGAACCTCGAGATACTCGTTTAATTCGTTCTAGCATTGAGGCCGTATAGCGAATTTCTCGTATCTAGAAACAAACTTCCCCATTGAAAATAATGGAAATCCAGTTAATCCGTTCCGCTCCGCCAAAAATATCAACATAAAAATCAATTTTCCTAATAAATAACACTGGAAATAATATAACCGTAGTTTACCTTTATGAAGAGTCCTGACTGGCGATAGGGATGTGGGAAAGACGGCTTAGTGTGGGGACGGAGAGTCCCCCTCTGATTCAGGAAGGCTCTCTTTTCTTGGGAATTTTACCCACTGGAAGCAGGTTCAGGGTCAGAATCACTTGGTTCTTGGTTGCTTTACCAAAAACTTATCTAATAACACTTGCTTCTGTCTCCTTTTTAAGATGCTCTAAAATGCGACACTACAGTGTCATTACACATGTCCATGGTGCGCCCACACACTGCTTTATTAGGGTGATTTTCTTTAAAGAAAGTTTTCACTTCTTCCCACTTTGCTCGTTACTCGAGCCAATTCTCGTATTTAGAGACGAATTTTTCGCTCATACTTTCCTCGTATCTCGAATTTCTCGTATATATAGAGGTGCTCGTATCTCGAGGTTCCACTGTCTAAGTATATGATGGAAGAATTTAATAGTTTTTGTGGGTTTTTTTTGTTTTTTGGTCGTATGTCCAGGTTAGGTCCTCTCAAAATATAGACACCCTACTCTTAGGGGGGGGGGGGTAATACAAGGGTCATATTAATGCAATGTTTATATTTTATGAATACTTTTTTGTTCCTCGATTAATTTATGTTTTAATTTTAGTTTTTATGAATAAAATGAAATTTAATTTACTTTTGATTTTTGAGTTATCGTGAATGTTGAATCCAGACAGACAAAATAAGCTGACGTGTTCTGATGTGGCCATCCACTTGACTTTACCATACAACCTGGCCCCTCACTTATATTTAATATTTAATAAAATTATTTATTATCATGTAGGGGGAGGGGGGGGGTATTTTTGCATTTTTAGACTCCTGGGGTCCCACTGATTATGTATACAAAATTTGGTTGAGTTTGGTAAATGGCAAAGATTTCAATTTTTTGACCCCCCCATTTCGGGCGGTTAGTTTTTGCATTTTTAGACTTCTGGGGACGCACTGATTATGAATACAAAATTTGGTTGAGTTTGGTAAATGGCCAAGATTTTCATTTTTTGACCCTCCCCCCCCCCATTTCGGGCGGTTAGTTTTTGCATTTTTAGACTCCTGGTGACCCACTGATTATGTATACGATATTTGGTTGAGTTTGATAAATGGCCAGGATTTTCATTTTTTGACCCTCCGCCCCCCCCCCCCCCCATTTCGGGCGGTTAGTTTTTGCATTTTTAGACTTCTGGGGACCCACTGATTATGTATACAAAATTTGGTTGTTTGATAAATAGGCATTTTCATTTTTTTACCCTCCACCCCCACCCCCATTTTGGGCGGTTAGATTTTGCATTTTTAGACCTCTGGGGGTCCACTGATTATGTATACAAAATTTGGTTGAGTTTGCTCAAACGACCTAGATTTTTAATTTTTAACCCCCCCCCTCCACCCCCCTTAATTTTGGGTCGATATGCACCAAAATCTAATCAGCTCTTAATCTAAATGGACCAAAACTACGTGTCAAATTTGGTTTCGATATTCACACTAGTTTTTGAGCTAGCTCGTCCATAAAATTTGGTAACGCACAGACTAACAGACAGACTAACAGACATTTTGACAAAACAATTATTATCTCGAAAAATATAATTTTTTCGATGTTCACTTATTAGAGCTTTTTTGTAGACTGAAATGCCATGGTTTCGCTCAATTTTTTTAATCGAAATAGTTTCAGCCGTTTTTTAGATATTTTGAAAAAAAGAAGGAAAAAACCACTTTTTTCATGCACGATTACAATACTTGACCATACCCTGTATGGTAAAGTAAAAGCACATAGTTCAAAATGATTTTTCACCACGTTAGATACATTTTTATACACAAAGGACAAAAATAATTTATTTGGGTGAATTTACTACTAGGGCGCCCGTGGGGCAAGCTTGACCTGCCTGCCAGGAGTACCGAGTAATATTTCAATAGATGCTCTGATTGGGCTGAATACAAAAGAAATGGATTCAATCAAAAGAGAGCAAACATAAGCGCTCTTCTCATGAGAAAACCAAACCAATTTACTTAACAGTAAAGATGTAAAATAATAATAATAATAATAATTTAATTCCTGTAGGTATCAAAAGAAAAAAATTGAAAAATGAAAATGACATTTCTTTGAGGATCACAATTGAACTTATTATCAGTTTAATGCTTAATATCCGGTTCTTTATAATCATAAATAATACCCTGTGCAATTTTAATCAAACGGAATAAATATTTATTTATATAACTAATAAATAATATTTATAATAATTTATCTCAATAAATTATATTTTAAAAAAAACTAAAAAACTCGCTTCTAAAATGGACAAAATAATGTAATACTTAATCAAAAACCGTGGGGGGCAGAAAGATTTACTTTTAATTAATTTCGACAAAGTGCCCCACGCTTTTTGATTATGGTAAAATATTACATTATTTTGTACTTTTTAAAAGCGTGTTTTTTAAGGTAGTTGTTTCATCATATGGGTTTTCTTAGGATTTTTTTAAATTTAGACAGATTGTGGCAAAACGAAATTTATGAACAATATAGTTCCGGAGATATTAAATTCCAAAGATAGAGTTTTTCAGACTCTTATACATTGTACTATACGGGATATCGGAAAGTTTACATACATATGGTATTTCATTATAATTAAGAAACACTTCTTACCATTTTTAAAACCGACATTAGACATTTTAAGACAATTTTGATTCATAGTTACAACACAGTTTCTGAGATAATAATGAATAAATAATGAAAAATTTACACTAAAAACAAGCTGGCAACAGCGCATATATTTAACCTAAAAAGAGGGTTAACTTTAGTAATTTTGTTGACGTTTTTTCGCTTCAGCCATTGTCGCAACAGCTTTCAATCGCTTATTAAGAACTTTTTGTTTTAATCGACTTCAAAAAAGGAGGAGGTTCAAAATTCGACTTTTTTTTTTTTTTATTGTATCTATGTTACCTGATATCTTCGCCGTTTAGTTGTAACTAAATTAGATAATTATTTTATATCTTAGTGCATTTTATTTTATTTTTTGAGTTCTTATTATTTTATTTGTAGCATTTAATTTTTTTGAAGTCGGTTTTATTTGATAAATCTCCCTTTATAATGTATTTTATCTGAAATTTCTATGATAAAATATATACAAGCTCAGACAGTGTTGCCATATTGTCAAACGAGCACGGGATTGGCTAGTAGTGGTACATAAACTGCGAAAAGTTTTGGGCTTATGAATTATGAATCCTTATTGTCTGTTCTATATACTCTAGCAGTAACTTTTTGCTAGTATTGTCACGAAACAACTACCTTAATTTCATTTAATTTGAGTAGGTAAACAATTATTTTTATAGAGAAATGTTTAGGGAATTTAACAGAACAAAAGTCGTATTGATAGATAAATACATAGATAGATACATAAATACAGATGAAGCTAATATAAAGCGTGTAAAAAGTGATCTATTGATCAATTTTGCTGAATTTTCTTTTGAATCTCTCGTATAGAGAATGGAATATTTTTATCAATCAATGAAATATTAAATAGACAACCTTTAATCAAGATTCCATTAAAATAAAAAGTATTCTTAACATCAATCAAATCTTTTAATAAAATAATCTATGTATGCCGTTGAACCTTGTACTGGTACTTCATCAAGAATTATGTTCAAGGTCCAAACTATATATAATCTTGTATGATTTTCAAATATTCCATTACTTATTTCAATCATTATTCAACGCATAATAAAGTAAAAGTCTACTACTGATAACAAATTATAGTTTTGTCTAGAAAAATCAAGTTTTCTTTTTTTACTTTCACTTAACTGATATCTCTTTACTGCAAATATGTCATCATCATCCTTGTTTTAAAAATTTGGTAACTCACTTACTAACAGACTAACAGACATTTTGACAAAACAATTATTATCTCGAAAAATATAATTTTTTCGATGTTCACTTATTAGGGCTTTTTTGTAGACCGAAATCCCATGGTTTTTTAATCTAAATAGTTTGAAAAAAAACACTTTTTTCATGCACAAATACAATACTTGACCATAATAAAAAATATGGTAAAGTTAAAATAAAATTTTAGATGACAAAGAATTGAAGACGAAAATCATTTTTATATGTTTATTTTATTTATTTATTTTTAAGTTTAACTACTTATGTGAGTTCAGATTCTGGGGTGTTAAATATTGAACGCGAAGGAGAAAGGATTTTACCGAGGGGTGAACCGCTATTGGAATTAGGTGTACACATCTTTGGAATTATGTGGAATTATTTTGGAATTCATTAGATAATGCCCCTTCATCTATTGTCTTCTACTTGGAAATGAAAGTGGAAGTGGGAGTAGGTGTACACGATATTAGGGCACGGTTCACCCCTCGGATTTTACAATAGTGCGAGAGCAAAAGACAGACAGAAAGAGACCCTCGAGTCAGGATCGAACTCATGAATTTAAGGGGGTTCGGGGCTGTTTATCATTTTTATAAGAAAATTCTCAAATTTTTACCATCTAATCATTGATGTATTAAATATTTATTCCCTAAATTTGAAGTTGATCGTCTGTCCCATTACCGAGAAATAAATTATTGAAAATTGTCCTTTTAACATCGAAGTGGTCCGAGCTTTTAAAAGGGCTAAAACTTCTATACAAATAATACCATTTACAACAAATTTATACGGATCAATAATTCAACTTTTATGAGTCGAATGATATATTTTTCAATAGATTTGACAGTCTATTTAATTAGTTATTTATAAATGTAAAAGTTATTTGCAGCCAACAGAATATAACAAAAGCACAAATTCCAACTCTATTTCTTAGAAATCGTTTTTGTGTTAAATAAATGTTTTTATAATGAGAAAAAATTTATCTCAATATTCATTTTATTAATATTATCATAACAAAGATTTTTATTCGAAATTAACCTCATTATTAACAATTTTTTTTATTAAAAAATTTAGTTGGCAGAAGTTGTCACTCTGGAGAAATACAAAAGATTTTTTCGTAGATCAGCCAGATAGATAAGCTGTCCCGAACTTCCTTAAGCGCTGTCACCGTGACCACACATTTAAAATGACTGAATTTTCAAAAAATCAAAATTTCGTAAAAAAAATTCAAAATTAATAACGTCAATACAAATTAATTTGGTGAATGCAAATAAATTTTATAAATACCATATGTATAACTACTAAATTAACTACTGTTGGTTATATATAACAAGATAACATATATTATAAAAATTGAGTATGCTTCAATCTCCCTTTTCTACTCACTGCTTCCCCTATTCAGATTATTTATAGTATGTATATATAGGGTGTTTTTTTTAGAGGTATAGAACTTCGAATTGAAATAAAACACAAGAAAATCGTTTTAATGTCCATCAATTTGGCTTTATTGGAAGGATAATTTTATGCCATTAATGTTTAAATATGATTTCGGGCATGTGGCCGCCGCGGCTGGCTCGAATAAATCCAATTCTACAGGTCCAATTTTCAACCACTTTTTCGAGCATATGGGGCCGTATGTTGGCAATAACGCCACGAATGTTGGCTTCCAAGTCCCCTAACGTTTCTGGTTTGTTGGCGTAGACGAGCGACTTCACATATCCCCAAAGAAAATAATCCAATGGTGTCAAATCACACGATCTTGGTGGCCAATTGACAGGTCCATTCCGCGAAATTATGCGCTCATCGAATGTTTCCTTCAATAAATCGATTGTGACGTGCGCTGTGTGGCATGTAGCGCCGTCTTGTTGGAACCACAACTCATCCACATTCATGCCATCCAATTCGGGAACAAAATAGTCGGTTATCATGGCTCTATACCGGTCTCCATTAACGGTAACTGACTCTCCAGCATTATTTCGGAAGAAGTATGGCCCAATGACTCCACCAGCCCATAGAGCACACCAAACAGTCAGTTTTTGTGGATGTAATGGCGTCTCAAGGGTCTCATGTGGATTCTCTTCACTCCAAATGCGGCAATTTTGCTTGTTGACGTAGCCAACATTCGTGGCGTTATTGCCAACATACGGCCCCATATGCTCGAAAAAGTGGTTGAAAATTGGACCTGTAGAATTGGATTTATTCGAGCCAGCCGCGGCGGCCACATGCCCGAAATCATATTTAAACATTAATGGCATAAAATTATCCTTCCAATAAAGCCAAATTGATGGACATTAAAACGATTTTCTTGTGTTTTATTTCAATTCGAAGTTCTATACCTCTAAAAAAAACACCCGATAGTATCGCTTAACGACTACATAAGAAGTTACACTGGTATCGAGCGCCAAGACACTAATTTTTTATGGATTCTTTAGTATTTTCGACCAAAGTTAATCAAAACCTCACTAATTCAATAAAAAGACGTTATGTCTCCTTTATTTGAAAATTGATTAAGCTCTTAAATTCCTCGTTTCATGTTTGAGTTTGATAAATTTTGAAATAAAAGGAACCAAATGTCTTATCGCTAGTGAATTGATTTAGTTTTGGTAACCTGTAGTCAAAAATACCCGAGGGGTGAACCGCGACCTAAAATCGTGTACACCTACTTCCACTTTCACTTTCATTTCCAAGGGAAGACAATAGATGACAATAGATTATCTAATGAATTCCAAAGTAATTCCAAAGACGGTCTACACCTAATTCCAATCGAGGTTCACCTCTCGAAAAATACCTAATAATCCAGTGGTGTTTAACAACATGTTGTTCGCTTCATTAACGACTGCGAGGGTAGTTCGATTAAAAACTTGGTTCGCGACGACAGTGACTTTGATTGATTTGAAGCTTACTTTCATGGTTTCATGGGATTATGTCAGAAAATAAACTAAGATACGAAAATCAGATTATTGCCTTTTTTTATCGAACTACCGACGTATTTAATTTGTAAAAAAATAAGGTGGTCAAGTGCGGGAAGAAACTTCCAAAATAACTTAAGATAAAAAAAAACAATTTCTATAAGTATTGGTAATTTGAGTAAAATTCTATTTTGTTCCAATATGATTTCATTCTGAGTTGGGAATGAACTTTTGGATCAAATTTCTAAAATGACTTAGAAAATTTTTTGAAATACCGAAATGCTGTTCATGATCGTGATCTGAAGCGAATTTTCACACTTTGTCCATATAAATAATAATCCTAAAACCGAATCGTTGTAAATTATAATATTAAACTGAGGCACTCTAAGAATAAATAAAAAGATGATTCCTAATAAATGAAGAGTTATTGGAAGCTTTTCTTTTTACACTTTAGAACCCGCGATCTTCCCTCCTTTTTCAGGGGTCGAAGGGCCAATAAAGGAAGAATCTAACAATTTTCCGTCTTGCTCCTTGATCAGTGCTCGTTGCTATTGAACAGATATTCTTCTTTTGATGATATCAAGACAAAAAATATATCTTCAACAATCACTGATAAAGAAGACAAGAAGAAATATTGTTACATGATTTCTTCATTGACCCTGAAGAAGGAGGGAAGATTCTGAGAAACGTTGGTTCAAAAGTTTAAAAAGAAAAGCTTCCAATGAATCTTCATTTATTAGGAATCATCTTTTTATTTATCCTTCCATTCAATCCTCAATTTTATATCTATCACTAGGTCTGCGAAAAAAACCCCATCTAATATAAAATATTAAAATCTGATAATTCCAATATATAATTAGGAGTGAAAAGTGTTTTAAGCATATTAGCTATGCATAAAGTACACGAACAGGAAGAGTCAATCAGACGACCTTGAAATAACATGTTTTATTTATGAGAATACACTTTTATATAATTGATTGGGAAATGAATATTTTTTTGATACCTGTTAAAATTTGTTTTGCAGTGGATGGGAAAGCGATGGGCCTCTCAGCAACTTCTTCTTACATCTCAAAACCTCTCGAAGAACATGATGTTAATCAAGCAAGCGGGCGGGCCTCTGCCTCTGCCAGGGGCGGCTCCCAAGCCGATTGTCCTCCTTCTGCCCTGGCTCATGAGTAAGAAGAAACATATCAACAAATTTGCTCAAATTTATTGCCGAAGAGGATTTGAAGTCATTTCGGTTGGATTAACACCTCTTCAATTACTTTGGCCTGTTAAAGGAAGCCAGGTCTGATTATTTATTCATTTATTTGCTAAGCTTATTTAATCATACAATTGCATATTAACATTTTTAATGAGAGAACTTTCGAAATACAGTAAACTGTCGTTTATTCGCGGGCGGATTATACACTTTACGGCTAATTCGTGGTCTTCCTGCATGAGTCATCACTTTTCAGAACCTACCCCGTCTTTTTCTTTGTGCAAAAGTTAACTTTAAAAACTAACTATATGTAACTATGTGCACACATACATATTAGGGTGGTCCTTATTTTGAGTATTTTCGAATTTTTACGCGGACAATGGCTCATATGGTTCAAAATAAATTAAAAAAATATCCCCCAAGTTTCAAGTCTCTATCTTAATTATAACCTGTGCCCCCAGCGATGTAAGTTTCTCATCTAAATAACATGGGGTCTTTGGCATTGAACGATCAATTTTTTATCGGTAGACTTTATCCTTATACTAAAAGCTATCCATCGAATTATTACAGATTTTTAGCTATTATAATTTTAGAGTTACATCTAGATATAAATACTGATATATCTTAGTGTTACTAATTATAAAATTATAATAGCTAAAAATCTGTAAAAATTCTGAGGGATAGCTACTATTACAAGGATAAAGTCTAGTCTAGAGTTTCAAATTTTTTGAACTATTACTTTGGCCGGAATAAAAAAATTAATATTTTAATGCCAAAAACCCCATGTTATTTGGATGAGAAACTTACATCGCTGGGGGCACAGGTTATAATTGAGATAGAGACTTGAAACTTGCGGGATATTTTTTTTAATTTATTTTGAACCATATGAGCCCTTGTCCCCGTAAAAATTCGAAAATACCCAAAATAAGGACCAACCACCCTAATACATTTGTTTAACTTGTAAAATAATAAATTTTTAAACCTGCTTCTATTGTGAATTCTTGTATTGATTTGTGTTCTTTTTGTTGACTATTTTGCAGGTTATCCACCGAATTGTTTTATCCGCGGTTGTCGCCCCACCCAATCCGTGGATAAACGAAAGTTCACTATATTTCAGAGTAGGGTTGTAGTCGAAGGTATTTGTAGAGCCAGGGTATAAATGATTGTATGATATAGAAAAGATAGAATCAGAAAGAGAAATTCACTCTCACAAGAACTCATATTTATTTATTTATTTATTTAATGCCTTTTTCGGTTCTACATATTGACAAATCATATATTTACAGATTACATAGTATTTACGACGGCTTGCCCCGAATGGAGTTTGCAAAAATGAATCGATTTTCTATGAACCTTAAAATAATAAATAAATTTGAAGAATCTGATAAATTTCGATTCTTTAATGATCAGACTTAAAAAAATTGAAATAATACTCCTAGTAACAATCATAAAAAATACCCCCACCCAAATAGGAAGAAGAAATACTCATTAAAAACCAATAATATTAAAGACGAAACTATTTAACGCCTTAAGAGAGAAGTAATTAATATATATTTCTCAATAAAATACAAATAGAAGTCATAGGGTAAATAAACTAATTGATGAATTGGATTATTTATAATTTGGGTGTATATAAATTCAGAAAGAAATCAGACTGTCCGATTTTGTACCAAAAAAATCAGCATAAATCAAGTAGGTACCAAACCGTCAACCTGTTTTCTTTCTAAATTGAACCTTAGGTTCGAATATTGCTGTTGTTTCATTAGAATTCGTTAATAGAATATTCTGTTTTAACTCCCCTAATCTTTGCCCCATAGTTTAAACTTTTACGGTCTTTCTTTTTCTGACATAAAACTACTCAACGTTATCATTGAAAGTTTTTATCTTTGAAACTAAGTAATAATCGTAAACTAATAAATAATACATCATGAGATTGCTTATAGAGTCCCATTTTCAACAAAATACTCCTCAAAAGCCCTTAAGGACGTTCCCTAATATAGCTCAGATCCAGTACGCTCTTTCCCCTACTCTCATATGCGCAGAAAAGTAAAAATATTTTCTTTGCGTCGTTTCTTTGATCTGGCTACATTGCATTCTTACCGACGCTAAAAGACAAAGAATAGAAAAAACACTTCATGAAACAGTTCAATGTAAAATTCCAGATGAGAACAGTATAGTTAGGCTGAGAGAATTAGCTAAAAATCTCAAATGCACCAGCTGCAGAAGTTTTTTAGATATGGAAAAATTGAGTGATTTTAGTGCGACTTTGCCAAGTCGCCATCTCTCACTTGCCATGCCATGAGAGAAAAAATGAAAACCATCAAAAGTACCTAACTTTTAACATTTTTCATACAAAACGAATACCGCTTGATACAATTATTTTAACAGAAAAATATTTGTTATATCTTCAGTTAATGATTCTCAGTTTTTCAAAATAATTTCAAGAAAATTACGATTGTTATTTAATGAAACAGTCGCTTTAACATCAATCGGGATAGGGTTCGCGTGTTAAATATGCAAATTTCAATGGTCAATATTTACAAATTTAGTGCCGCAAGGACTATTGAAAAAAAAATGTCTACGTATAAAGGACACTTATAAATGTGTATTCAAAGTTTTAAAAGGATTGCAAGAAAATCGATTTATTAGGGAACGTCCTTAATCTTTCGATAAAGTTGAAGGTGAATTTCTCGTCATTTTGTTTCCCCGAGCATCTTTGTAAATAGCCACCATGAATGAAACAAGCCCAATAAACAACTGTGCTGCAAAAAACAATCTAAGACTACATCAACTGTCCTTTGCTAAATACTTGAATGACGTAGTGAAATAGTAATGAAATTCATCCTCTTAAGTTCTGCATTCTGGCACGGTTGCTTCATGACATATCTTCCGATAAAATAGAACAAATAACAAGATATAGGTATTTGTTTTTAACAATAAGTTATTCTTGTAAATACTTTAGAACTAGTGTGTTTATTAATAAATACAACTTATATCCATAAATAGATTTAGAATATACACAAATGAATAAATGTATAAGAAACACAATACGAGTACTAGAACAAATAATATATATGGTAAATTGAACATTTATAAAGAAATAAACATTCGAAAATCAGAAATATTATCGATTTAATGGTTCCATACAAATAATTAAATATCTTTGTCTAAACTCATTCATTTATAATAATAAAGAACTGCCTTATTTAAACCCTTCTCGAAATAAAAATGCTGTGTGTTTATAAAATCTTTGCTAACAAGACTTGTTAAGATTTTGTGACTAATCTTCCCTTGTAAATTTTGTTATTTCAGGCCATTATATTTTGGACATTCAGACATGATTAAATAAAATCAATAATTCCCATGAAAGCCTAATATCGCTTAAGGGGGTTCGGGACTGTTTATCATTTTTATAAGAAAAATTCTCAAATTTTTACCGATTCTAATCATTGATGTATTAAATATTTATTCCCGAAATTTGAAGTTGATCGTCTGCCCCATTACCCAGAAATAAATTATTGAAAATTGTCCTTTTAACATGGAAGTAAATGGACCGAGCTTTTAAAAGGGCTATAACTTCTATACAAATTATACAATTTTCAACAAACTTATAAGATCAATAATTCAACTTTTATGAATCGAATGATACATTTTTCAATAGTTTTGACAGTCTAGTTAATTAGATATTCATAAATGTAAAAAATAAAAAGTTATTTGCAGCCAACAGAATATAACAAAAGTACTAGTGCAGAATTCCAACTCTATTTCTTGAAATCGTTTTTGTGTTAAATAGATGTTTTTATATGAGAAAAAAATTTATCTCAATATTCTTTTTATTAATATTATCAAAAACAAAGATTTATATTCGAAATTAACCTCATTATTAACAATTTTTTTGATTAAAAAAAAAAGTTTAGAAGTTGTCACTCTGCAGAAATACAAAGGATTTTTTCGTAAATCAACCAGATAGATAAGCTGTCCCAAACCTCCTTAATGTGGGAGTGATTCTCTTTCACAAATTCAAATTGAAAACTAATAAAAAAAACTTTTTTTTGTTAAGGGAGAATGGTGTAGGTTCTAGTTGAAACATGTTTTAAATGTAATGTACCGGGTATGGTCAAGTATTGTAATGTTCAAAGTATATCAAAAACGGCTCAAACTATTTTGATAAAAAAAATTGAGCAAAACCATGGCGTTTTGGTCGACAATAAAGCCTTCACTCTATAAACATCGAAAAAATTATATTTTACGAGATATTAATTATTTTGTCAAAATGTCTGTTTATATCTTTGTACTTTAGTGCGTTACCAAATTTAGTGTACGCTCTAGCTTAAAAACTAGTGTGAATATCAACGAAAATAATAATCAATTGATGGGATTTGAGCAAAGAGTTAAAAAACGATTCCACAATTTAATATAAATATTTTTTATTTTTTCAGCTAGTCGGCCAAGAGATAATTAATTATTTGTCAGCCCAACCGAAGAACCAGTCTCTTATTGTTCATGGCTTCAGCGTTGGCGGATATTTATGGGGCGAATGTTTGGTGCATTTACGTCATATGTCCCAGGACAAATATAATGCTATAGCAAGCCGAATTATTGGTCAAATTTGGGATAGTCCCGTAGATTTAATGGGCATTCCCGTTGGAGTTAGCAAAGCTATTTTCCCAAATAAACCTATCATACGAAATGCTCTGGAAAGTTACCTAAGGTAAGTGAATTGTTAAATTACTAGAACCATTAATATTTTTTAAAATTCTGTGACGAGGGAGGCCCGACAGAAATGAAAACTTTAATTATGATTATACTCTCTCTCTTTCCTTCTTTATTTTATCTGTATAAAAATTACACAAGGGATTTTCCTATGGGAGTGGGGTTGGAAAATTTTTGATTGATATATAAATTTATAACTATTTAACGTAGTTGTTTCGCGACAATACTAGTAAAAAGTTATTGCTAGAGTATATAGAACAGACAATAAGGATTCATAAGGCCACAACTTTTTGCTGTTTATGTACCACTACTAGCCAATCCCGTGCTCGTTTGACAAATCTGGCAACACTGTCCGAGATTGTATATATTTTATCATAGAAATTTCAGATAAAGTACATTATAAAGGAAGATTTATAAAACAAAAAGTTCTTAATAAGGTTTTGAAAGCTGTTGCGACAATGGCTGAAGCGAAAAAAACATCAAAAAAATTACTAAAGTTAACCCACTTTTTAGGTTAAATAAATGCGTTGTTGCCAGTTGTTTTTAATGTAAATTTTTCATTATTTCTTTATTATTATCTCAGAAACTGTGTTGTAACTATGAATTAAAATTTTCTTAAAAAAATGTTGG
The DNA here is from genome assembly GCA_024734495.1 of Forficula auricularia. NCBI lineage: Eukaryota > Metazoa > Arthropoda > Insecta > Dermaptera > Forficulidae > Forficula > Forficula auricularia. The sequence continues at coordinate 9,785,698 of JALMQS010000055.1, read as the reverse complement.
TTTAGTTTTTTATAACAACTGTAAGAAGAGTTACTTAATTATAATTAAATATGTATGTAAACTTTCCGATATCCCTTATAGTGCAATGTATAAGAAGTCTGAAAACTCTATCTTTGGAATTTAATATCTCCGGAACTATATTGTTCATAAATTTGCGTTTTGCCACCAATCGATGCAGAATTATTTAAATGATAATCTATCTAAATTTCAAAAAAAAAAAAACCTAATAAAACCCATATTATGGTGAAACAACTATCTTAAGAATAGTTTCGAAACCTCCTCTTTATTTACAATCTAAATTAAAATTAAGTAAATTTTTACATATTTATAAAATGTATGTATTTTTTCAGCTACCATCTTCGAACTTTTGATCAACTTGCAACTCGCCATTATATAAGGTCAAGTCAATTGTTTCACTCGGATATGATCCGAACTCCTGCCCTTTTCTTATTTAGTAAAATGGATCCAATTGGGACTGAAGATTCAATTATGAAATGTTTGGAAAATTGGAAAGCACTAGGAGTCAAGGTCTGAATTAATTCTAAAATATTTTTAGTAAATTTATTATAAATCAATTCATTAATAATATATAGAGGCGACTGTGGGTCAGTGGTCGGAGTGTCGGGCCGCTGTCCTGAAGTATGCTGGTTCAAGACTGAGTCTCGGCAGATATTTACAGTCGCCTCCTCTTGGAAAGCATTGGCAAACTACCAAGAGTATAATTGCCTAGTCAACCTCTCCAAACTAGCCGTTCGGAACCGGCGTTAAAAAGTAGGTCCCGTATATCTGTGTAAAACAGCTAAACACACTCAGCACAGGTATATGTGGAGAGGTGCCTACGCCCGTTCAGGGCATGGCACTATAAGAAGAAGAATATATAATATAGAATTATAGACGTGTGTCTAAACTCAGGCGAAAATGTAGTAATTTTATCCAATAATGTTTTTATCATAAGGAGAATTAAATGAGGATATCGTTTGCTTGATGCTCATAATCGGATATATTATATATATAATTTATTTGTTAAAGGCTAAAGTTTCGAAAGTTTGACCTTCATCATCAGGCATTCGTTGTTAAGAGACCAGATTACTATTACAACAAAACAAGGGGTCTTTCGAGATCCATAGGAGCTGCATCTTTACTGGTGCACCCCTTCTTGCATTCGATTGCATTAAAAAAACGAATTCTGTAATAGTAATTACAGTCTAATTAAAATTCTGATGATGATGGTCAAACCTTATATACCTATATAAGTATAAAATCACGCCTTACTCAACTAGGTCTCAAAAAGAGATGAATTAAAACGCCCCTCTAAGACACGTCATACTCAGCTAGGTCCTAGAAAAATTTGATTCAGTCTCTAATTAAAATTTGCTTATTATTTCATGTTTATCTTTCTTACCACCACTTTGGGTAATAAAGGGTCGAACTTAAAATACCCTAAAAACGGTTTATTCATTCAGGTATTTGGTTTTTGGCCAACAACCTCTAAGGACAGCGACCCCTCTAAAGATAGCGAAATGATATTTAGCTAAAAGGTTAAATACAATGTCTATTATCACTATGTCTAATTATATCGAAATTCGTTAAACTGTTTGAACTGAAGAGACCTTCAAATGTACACAATTTTACTGATAAATGAGTAGTTTTTAAGTAGTTAGGATTTTGAAAAAACCTAAAAACAATTAATTTATATAGTTCTAAAGATTGACTGTACAAAATTTTGGCTTGATCTAACGAAATGAACTCATTTCCAAAAGGTACTAAATCCATTTTTTGGAAAAAATGAGGTAATAGCGGTTTCATATAACTATTACCTCTGTTTATGATTTCTGATATCAATTTCATGACAAAACTTCTAAATCATTTACTAAAATACACTTGAAAAGTAAGTTTTATTTCAAAAGGTACTAAGTATCGAGTGTTGAGTAACAAAATAAATAAATAAAAATGTTAATTTCCTCGAAAATGAAAAAAATGGATTTAGTACTTTTTTAAAATGAGCTTCTCAAATATGAGACGTTTCATTTTTATAATATTACGAGTATACTAGTGTAGGGGGTTTCACTTATTGGCTCGTAGGGGTTAAATAACACACGTATTTTATAGTTAAAAGTATTAATTTACAAAAAGGGGGTTTAGATATTTTGTCTAGGGATAAATCATCTTAAAACATCGTTAATTAATACATCATAATGGGTTACTCAAATCAACAACCATCTTTAAGCAACTCTCGTTTTCAGTTGCAACCGACATTCACACATGCATACAAGTGGTGGGGGAGATTGACCATATGCACACTGTTTCGACAGCCCGTCGAAACAAGTTGTCATAATAATATTTATTATAGAATGTTTTTAGCCTGAATATAAAAGTCTTAGGGACAATGCCCAGCTAAGAAGAAAGGGAGCGGCATTCCAGCGTATAAGGGTAGAAAGCCCACACACACATTTGCCAAACATAATCCTTAAACAGAAATTATACAATTCATTAAAATAATTTCCCACACTAGATATAGGGATATTCCCCCCATTTTACATATTCTCCTTATAAACTATAATATAATAATCTACTTTTTTCTTTTTTTAGTGTTACTGGAAATGCTGGGAACAATCTTCGCACGTAGGACACTTTAGAAAATATCCTGAAGAATATATTGCTGAAATTGAAAACTTTTTGGATCGATTAAATGTTAATAAAAAGAAAGCGCTATCAGAAGCAATTCAAAGATAAAGAGAAACATTTAAGACTCTATTATATAGGCTAATTTAGAAGATATTTTAAAATTCTATTTATTAATTTAATATATTTCGCTGTCATGATTATTCTTAACTAGTTTCAATTAAATCTTGGTTTAACTAAGTTTTATCAATTGCATTTTTAGCAACTTGTATGCTTCAACTTTTATTGAACTTTTTATCTTTGTTTTGAAATTCATTTTATATTTTTCTCCCCTAATTATTCATCCCTTTCTATATGTCGTCCGTCTGTAGTCGATTAATTGAATGTTTACGTCTTTTCTATTATATCTTTTGGCATCCTCCCCTTTAAGGACGTTCCCTAATATAGCTCAGAATCAGTTCGCTCTTTCCCCTACTCTCACATGCGCAGAAAGGCAAAAATATTTTCACTGCGTCGTTTCTCGGATCTGGCAACATTGAATTCTTACGAACGCTAAAAGACAAAGAATAAAAAAAAACACTTCATGAAACAGCTCAATGCGAAATTCCAGATGAGAACAGTATAGTTAGGTTGAGAGAATTAGCTAAAAATCTCAAATACACCAGCTGCAAAAGTTTTTTAGATATGGAAAAATTGAGTGATTTTAGTGCGACGTTGCCAAGTCGCTTGCTATGCCATGAGAGAAAAAATGAAAACCATCAAAAGTACCTAACTTTTTAACATTTTTCAAGACAAAACGAATACCGCTTGATACAATTATTTTAACAGAAAAATATTTGTCATATCTTTAGTTAATGATTCTCAGTTTTTCAAAATAATTTCAGGAAATTACGATTGTTATTTAATGAAACAGTCGCTTTAACATCAATCGGGATAGGGTTCGCGTGTTAAATATGCAAATTTCAATGGTCAATATTTACAAATTTAGTCCCGCAAGGACTATTGAAAAAAATTTCTACGTATAAAGGACACTTATAAATATGTGTATTAAAAGTTTTAAAAGGATTGCAAGAAAATCGATTTATTAGGGAACGTCCTTAATCGCGATCTTTGAATTACATATTTTGTTTGTTTTTTTAAATCAAAATTATCCAAGTTAAATTAATTATTTCAACTTTTCTTATTGAAACTAATAGATCACCTATTAATGAGAATAATATATTATTTTTTGATATAATTATACATAATTAAAATACCATATCATGTAATCATGTAAAAAATTGTTACCTTTTTTTTTTTTTTAATTTTAACCAATGGAACCTCATTTATATTTATATAAATATATGTATACCTCTTTTTAATAAAATTTATTAAAGATTAAATGAAGTACTTATATATATTAAATTTTTACCTTCAACTTCAACATTGCATCGTCTTCAATTTTGTCTTTCTTGAGATATAGTGTAGAAAGAGAATGGCAGCTTTTGAGGGTTCAGCTCTTGTAGAATTTGGACTTAACTTGCTTCGTTCAGTTGGGATTACACTCCATTCGTGTTCTGCATTTTATTTTATTTAGTTAAACAGATCCAACTAGTACAAAAGAAGGCAGTGGCGGATTAAAGAGATCTCAGCGACTATTGAGTCCGTTTGAAAGGAGGCTCTTAGGGCCAGTTGTATGTCGGTTGGTAAACTCTTTTTAAACGTTGGAAAAGGGTAAAAGGCTGGATGGCCAACTAGATGAAAGTGCCTGTCATCGATTGGCAGGCACTTTCATCTGATTGGCCATCCCAGCCTTTTACCCTTTATCAACGTTTAAAAAGAGTTTACCAATCGACATACAACTGGCCCTTAGATAGAGGGTACTGTAAAATTTGAAAATTTAAAACCCAAAACCTCAAAAAAGCAGATATTTTAAACTGGGGGTTAATTCAAAGGGGACATAAAATACTTAGGGGTTTGAAAATAAGTGACTTGAAAAAACTTGACAAATTTCTATGCAAAAACCGAGGAAGCAATTTTTGTAGGGGTAGAAAGTTAATGAATTTTTTGTAAAATTTCCAGGGATAGAGGGGCGATTTTTGAAAATATCAAAATCTGATGGCTCAGAAGAAAACTGAATCAGATAAGTGGACCCTTAGTTGAAAGGATATATGATTCATGATAACATAAAACTTTTTAGGGACTCGAAAATAAGAAGATGAACTAAAATCAAATCGTGCCCCCTGGCTAGCAAGAGGGCCGCCGAAGGCCAGCCTTGCAGCTAGTTCTTAATATAAAAATAAAATAAATTTTTTTTTTTGTGAATGTGCCAAATATTTTTTGAAATTTGGGTTCTGATGGTCTTCAATAGTAACGGAGATAATAAGAAAATTTAGACTAATGTGTGACATGACTATTTGGTAGGTAAACTATTAATACATGTTTGTTTTGGAATTGTAATTGTACTTTTGTAAATTCATATCAATAATGTTCTTATAATTGTAGAAGCCCTGAAGAAGTCGGCAAAGTCGACGAAACGTTGGTTGATAAATAAAAAAGTCACACATAAAAACTTGTCCTTATTTTCCTAATATAAACTTTCAAATTAATATAAATTATGGACGGAAATGATAATAATAGTTAAGGAGAATTTCGAACTTAACAGTGTTCGACAGGGAGAAAAGTGATTATATCAGAGAAGCGTGTGGCATTCAAAAAATAAGCTGACATGTTCTGATGTGGCCATCCACTTGACTTTACCATACAACCTGGCCCCTAAAATTATTTATAATCATGTAGGGGGGGGGGGTTAGTTTTTGCATTTTTATATTTCTGGTGTCTCACTGATTATGTATACAAAATTTGGTTGAGTTTGGTAAATGGCAAAGATTTTCATTTTTTGACCCCCCCCATTTTTGGCGGATAGTTTTTGTATTTTTATACTTCATGGGGTCCACTGATTATGTATACAAAATTTGGTTGAGTTTGGTATATGGCCAAGATTTTCATTTTTTGACCCCCCCCCCCCCCATTTTTGGCGGATAGTTTTTGCATTTTTAGACTTCGGGGGGTCCACTGATTATGTATACAAAATTTGGTTGAGTTTGCTCAAACGGCCTAGATTTTTAATTTTTAACCCCCCCTCTGCCCCCTTAATTTTGGGTCGATATGCACCAAAATCTAATCAGCTCTTAATCTCAATGGACCAAAACTACGTGTGAAATATGGTTTCGATATTCACACTAGTTTTTGAGCTAGCTCGTCCACAAAAATTTGGCACGGACTAACTAACTAACTGACAATCAGACTAACAGACATTTTGACAAAACAATTATTATCTCGAAAAATATAATTTTTTCGATGTTCACTTATTAGAGCTTTTTTGTAGAGCGAAATGCCATGGTTTCGCTCAATTTTTTTAATCACAATAGTTTCAGCCGTTTTTGAGATATTTCGAAAAAAAGGAGGAATAAACCACTTTTTTCATGCACGATTACAATACTTGACCATACCCTGTATGGTAAAGTAAAAATCGAGTGGATAAGAAGATAAGAAAAATGGTATGCACATGTAGGAAGAATGTCGGACGATAGAATATTAAGGAAAATAATGAAAAATAGCCTAGAAGGGAAAAGGAGAAGAGGTCGCCCTAAGAAAAGATGGCACTACGATCTGGTATTAACAGACCTGAGGTCTATAAAGGAAGAAGAAGAGAAGACTAATTTTCAAATGTAAACCTACACTAGAGAAGGGAAAGACAAGAAACAAATATAAATGAATAATTTCGAAGATAAAAGGATCAGATTTGGAAATTGCTAGGAGTGCTGGTGGAATTTATTATTTACAAATAGAAACAAGAATTAAAAAATATTTAATAATTTATTGAAATATTTACAGACATTTTACATTCCGATTATATACAAGTTTATTTATAATTAATACTACCCTAATAATTCAGTTATGTCGGTGACATTTTTTTGAAAGTTCAAAGTAACGTATGAAGTTGAATCGTAACTAATATAGTTAGTTCTTTAATCTTCACTTAGACATAAAAACAAAATTATTTAAATTGAGCGCAAGTCAGATTCATTTCCACGTTTATGTGAGAATCCAGTACAAGATAACTGATATCTAATGAAACAATTAAAGTCGTTTTAAAAATATAACTACTTTATTTCTGGAAAATTCTTATGTAAACCTTAAAATAAATAAAATTGAAGCGGTTTTTGACGATAGCAAAGTTGTTTGAATTTATAAGAATAAATTAAGAATCAAGATGAGGACACACTCTTTGAATATAAATCAAAATAAATGTATAAAAGAGGCTTTACTTTCTTCTTTTTTTTGTGATTTCACTCCACGAAGGCAAACCATAAGTCCATATACCGTGGGTGATAAGAGTGAGATCAGGGGAAGAAAGCTTGTTGAAGAGTTGAAGGCTTGGGAGGAAAGGGAAAAGCAAAGTCCTAGCCTGGAACAACAAAAGAACTGACCTAGGAAGATATTCTAGGAGTTAGCAGTTTGTAAGGTCAATGGATATGTGTATGCATATGGTTTGGGCTAGGATTAGTACCTATTCGATTTGCCAGGAGTTAGAATGTCGTATTTTTCAAAGAGTGAGACTGGCATGAGTTGACGCTGAAAAAAATTATCGATTTTTAAACAGTAACACGAATTTAAGAAGAGAATAGGAATACATTCCTATGAACTTATACAGCTTGACTAAATAGTACTTTTGTACCACAGAGACAATAAAACAGGGTGGAATTTTCAGTTATTACTAACAATGAATTTGCATTGTTAAATATATCATATTAAGGTAGAAATTATATACCAGGTCTGTAACTTTAAAATGCGGTTTTTTTTCCAAAGCCTATAGATTCTGGCGCCATAATCAATATTGCGTTTTGTAGCTATGACAGCAAGCTTCAAAACATCATATTTGTTTAAACGGTTAAGAGTTAGTAGCATACTTTTTTTCGGTGGTAAACATGTCGGGTTTTGAGGCAAACAAAGAGCATTTGCGGCACTTGCTGATTTTCTTATTCAATCAGAAGAAAAAGGCAGCGTAAGCACATCGAATACTTGTGGAAACATACGGTGCAGATACTCTATCTGTTGACACTTGCGAACGGTGGTTTAAACAATTCAGAAGCGGTGATTTAAAAAAAAAAGTGAAAATGGACCGAAACAGTTTGAAGACACCGAATTGCTGATGAAACCTGGCGAAACAGTTAATACAGATCGCTACCGACAACAAATGATTAATTTGAATCATACGTTGATCGAAAAACGACCAGTATGGGCTCGAAGGCATGGGAAGGTGATTTCGCTGAATGACAACGCACCCAGTCACGCAGCAAAACTGGTCAAGTACACTCTGACAGCACTTGGATGGGAAATATTACCCCACCCGCCGTACTCACCAGACTTTGCTCCTTCCGACTACCACCTGTTTTCATCCATGGGACACGCACTTATCGAGCAGCATTTCCATTCTTATGAAGACGTCCAAAAATGGCTCGACGACTGGTTTTGCTCACGCGACTTTCAATTCTTTTGGAATGGCATCCATAATTTGCCTACTAGATGTCAAAATGTGTAGAAAGCGAGGGCCGATACTTTGAATAAAATATATTTTTCCATTTTTTCTAAATTATTGTGTATTTTTATTGAAAAAACCGCATTTTATAAGTTATAGACCTGTTATGTACTCAATATAAACAATTAAATAAATATGTTTCTCAATCAACAAAGAATATTAACAAAAATGCATACACTACAAAACTTGAGCTCTCTAGCTCTTTTCTGTGCTTGGAATTTCCAAAGGTTTTTCACTTGAATTCTCAGCATTTTTTTGGTTATTTTCTAAATATTTTTGTCTTAATAATTTTCTTCTTTTCTTTTTGAGGTTCTCTGCCTTTTCTTCCTCTTCGTCGGGATCTTTTCCTTCCAATTGCAACTGTTTTCGTTTATTTATTTTCCTTTTTTCAAAAAAATTATTTTCTTCTAAAGTTAATTTAGCTCTTCTTAAGGCAACTGATACTTCAAGAAGTATTTTGCTGATTTCATCATCTAAAAGTAAAAATAATATATTATAGTATATTATAAATAAAAAGATTTAATTATACATAGTTATACATACATTTTCATTAAATTAAATAAAAATATATTTAGAAAAATATTCTCCAAGCAATTAATATGTCCAATTTTTTTTTAAGAAAATTATATTAAAAAATATTGAAGGAAACAATAAAAGAGTGTCTTCTGCTGGAATTATAAATTTTTAATTTATTTATAACGATTACACACGACACACTCTTTTATTGTCTCCTTCAATTTATAAAAATTCTGATACTCTCGGCAAAAAGAAACTTTCAATTTAATTTAAAAATATATTAACTTTAGCTAACGCTTGAAATTAGCTTGACTTGTAGACACATTGAAAGAATAAAGATAAGATTTTAAAGGTAAGATTATTATATTAAATGAAGGAGGTATCAGCCAAAGTTGGATGCGCTGGTTTCAATAAAACTGAATAAAACGTTTCGGCCTGAATTTATTTGGCCATCTTCAATTAATTGGGAGTTTACACAAAATGAGGTACACATATGTGATGGGAACCAAGCCTTGTCAAAAATAAAAATTGTAGCTTCATTTAAATTTATAAGATTATTAGTTTTATTCAAACCAGCTGAGTCTTCTGTCATAATAAATACATTTCACAGTAATCTCTAGCTAGGGCCTATTGATAAGAAAGCCTCAGGTCTGAAGTGCCTTCAGTAAGAGTTACATTTTGATAGTAAGCAGCCATGAGGCCTCCATATCTCGGTTAAATACAATTCTTAACGATTTCTATCCAATGCAAGAAATTCAGCAGTGTTCTATATGGCAGAATGTTGTGTTTGTTTAAACTGCAATTTCATTCGCGACAGAGTTCAAAGTCTATTGACTTATTATTTTAATCCAAAAGGAATTTTAATGAAAAATATTTAATCTTAAAATAATATTTATTATTTTTCCATGTTACAGCACTCCCTCAAAAGCTAAACTAAGCAATTATAAATAAGCACTTTTGGTGTACACTCATAGTGAATCATGGTTGTTTAGATATTTTCAATCAGTTCTGTTGTTTCAATGTTTTTTAAGGAAATCAACCCGCTTCTGTCCATTATTTTAGACCCTAACTTCTATTACAAATTATATGTATAATTCAGCTATAAACAGACTTTATCGACTAGGAACCAAAGTTAGTTGCCAGGTTGACTTCTTCAGTGATAGTCTGAGAACTTTTAGAGCCAAGCTCCCTAGTTTACTATAGTGAAGATACTTTGTTACAAATCAAATCAAATCTTAATTGCTGTTAATTGTGTTTTCGCAATTGATGATTTAAGAGATTCATATGGACTATTTATAAATTGTAAATGATTATATATACTGCTTATATTTATATTTATCTTATGTTTTGTCTTATAAGACATCCCTTGCTCATTTATATAATTCTGTTGAAGTGTGTCTAAATTATTTATAAGTTTTTACCTAGTCATTTATTATTGGTCTTTGTTCTCTAATTGTATTATGTTAATGTTATTATTTATCTTTTCCCCTTGCATTATTGTCTTTGTCATTTTTACTTTACTTTTATTTTATTTTATTTTTCTTCTTTTTTCTCCATTACTGTTGATATACATACATTTATAAATTTTGTAAAAAAGGGTGTGACTGCCCGTTAAATAAATAAATGCCCTGTTTCTCATTTTCTGTCTGTTTGAACTGTAAAGTGCCAGGATGCCTCAAAAGGAGGAATGCAATAATTATGTGAGTGGGAAATGACTTATTTTGAGGTGTGGACTGATCCATATACTAAAAGCAGGCCGTGCTCCAAAAGTTGTTTGTCTGTTAAACCTCCTGATGAAGGGTTCATAGCCCGAAATATGTATAGAGATAAATAAAAAATCTCCAAAATAATTTAAAAGATTTTTAATTTTTTAATTTTATTTCCTCTTTGTGAAACACCACTATAACCCGTTAAATAATTCCTGTGTTTAATATGTTTCACTATAAACCAACACCGCTTTCCCTAAACTTTACAAACATTGGTGGGTTTCAAGGAGAGAAATTCTGGCGGCAGCTTCGTCAATGCTTTTAGAAAAATGGGCAGAAGAAAATACTGAGGATTACAAGAATCATTTAAGCATGAATGACAACCAGCTGAAATCAGTGCATTTAGTATTCCACAACCACTCGTACTGCTGGTATGATTGAAGAATCAAAGCCATATAAACATTTTCTATTTGCTATTAAATAAATAAAATTATAAGGATAAAATGCGATTTGATAGTGACATTTAACCAAGCAAATAAATTTAAGGTAGTTGTTTCGCGACAATACTACCAAAAAGTTAATGCTAGAGTTTATAGAACAGACAATAAGGATTCATAATTCATAAGCCCAAAACTTTTCGCAGTTTATGTACCACTACTAGCCAATCCCGTGCTCGTTTGACAAATATGGCAACACTGTCTGAGCTTGTATATATTTTATGATAGAAATTTCAGATAAAGTACATTTTAAAGGGAGATTTATAAAACAAAATGTTCTTAATAAGCGATTGAAAGCTGTTGCGACAATGGCTGAAGCGTAAAAAAGTCCAAAAAGTACTAAAGTTAACTTTTTAGGTTAAATACATGTGTTGTTGCCAGCTTGTTTTTAGTGCAAATTTTTCATTATTATCTGAGAAACTGTGTTGTAACTATGAATTAAAATTTTTCTTAAAAAATGTATTGGTTATTGTTGGTTTAGTTTTTTATAACAATGGTTAGAAGAGTTTCTTAATTATAATTAAATATGTATGTAGGGGGTCAGATAGGCTAGGCGGTAGCGTGACAAGCGAGCTAACCAGGGGACCCGGGTTCGAATCCGACTCGAGGCATCCAGCTAAAATCTGACCCCAGGGGGTAGAGACAAATTTAAAAAATATAACTAGTATCGTAATTAGGCTTATGGCTAGAAAGGCCGAAAAGCCAAAAAAAAAAAAAAAAAAAAAAAAATATGTATGTAAACTTTCCGATATCCCGTATAGTGGAATGTATAAGATTATTGGATAAAAAATACTTGGTAGGTTTCACATTAAGACATAAAAATAAAACGAATTTATTTATATCTTAATGTGAAACCTATCAAGTATTTTTTATCCAATAAATTAAAAAATGTTTCACTAAGTACCAACGCCAAATTCCTTAAAAACCAATGTATAAGATTCTGAAAAACTCTATCTTTGGAATTGAATATCTCCGGAACTATGTATATTGTTTATAAATTTCGTTTTGCCACCAATCGATGCAGAGGTATTTAAATAATAATCTGTCTAAATTTCAAAAAAAAAATCCTAAGAAAACCCTTTTGGTGAAACAACTATATTTTTTTCTATATTTTGTTTATTGGGCCTCCGAGGAGCGGGCGGCCTCTTAAAAAGATAAAAGTTCATTACACAAACTTCACACTTTCAGCTTCAGAACAAATAAATTCAGATTTAGAGCGGGTGGATGAGAGAGCCAGGATTAATCCTGACTCACATTTCACATTTTTTTTGAGAGATGCCCTCATCGCCCTATATGTCAAATTGTTTATTGTTTTTTGGGATATACCCAGGGCGATGAGGGACTCCATCGCTTTATGCCACCACACTCCTCCACGAGAGTGTGATGGCCTCGACCCTGACCGAGCCCACCCCGACGCCAAATCGCTCCACAATATTGTCCACCAGACTGGAGTTGACCCGATATTTTTCTATTTTGTTTCGGTGGGCAACACCCAGTCCTGCAAGCGCGGGGACGATCTGGACGTCCGAAACCCAAGTTTTAAGTGTAAGATTAAATAAATCTTTATTTACCTTTAACTTTGTCATAAATTTTCAATTGGGTTCCAATTCTTTTTTCAATGGCATGGAGTCTTTTGATGTCTGATAGATCGATAAGCGTGATGGCCTTGCCGGGGCGGCCAGCTCTTGCCGTCCTGCCCACGCGATGGATATATTGGTCTGAACATTCGGGCGGCATATGGTTGATGACGAGGCCCACTTCAGGAATGTCAAGCCCTCGAGCCGCAACGTCCGTGCTTATCAGAATTCGGACCACACGGGAACGAAATCTTGTCAAGCTGGACAAGCGTTGACGTTGCTTGATCATCGAATGGATTGGCACATTGTCGAATCCAATGGCATTAAACATCATGGAAAGGAGCTGGCATTGTCTAACAGAAACAAATGAAAAGAAAGAAATTAGAAACAAACAGAAAAATATTGAGAGAGAAGGAGATATTGAAGAAATTACAAGGATTTTTAATCAATTTTAAGATTTTATTATCTCCCTTCTAGAATATAAAATGCTGATTTGGATAATAAAATATACAAAGAGAAATCAATGAGGTTGACCTCTGCTTAGAGAGTAAATCTTCTAACTCACAACAAGGAAATTCTTACAGGACAGAGAAAAAACAAACAAAATTTAATATTGTTGTTATGAAAAAAACTATTTTTCACATTTTTTTTCAACTTACAATAGTAATTTTCAGTAGCAGTTTTACTTGGACGATGCTGCATCTATTTTTCTTTCGAACGGTATTAATATGTCATATATGATAAAAAATGGAGTTAGCGGGTTTACACTCTAAGCCGACGATATACATACACCATATTTAACGAATATAAATTAGTGATGTTACGAATGTTATATTTTCGACATTCGCGAATGCGAATGTTCAGGAAAATCATTAAAAACCAGATAAAATTTGATTTAATCATCATTTTTATTAATAATGATATTAATACAGTACAGTACTAACAGCAGATAATGGAAATTGTTGCAGTCATATTCAATAATTATTATTATACTCGTAGGTAACATAGAATAGAATAGTTTTGTTTCATAGTCAAATTTTAAAAGAAGCAAATTATATTTAATAAAGAGCAATTTAGCAGTCTTTTCGCCCATGAGACGATTTCTGAGTGGCTCATATATAAAGGTCGACTACGCTAAATAATTGCTCACTCGCTGAGAAACTTGCGAGCAAGATCTGACAATATGTCGTATTTCAATTTAGTTTTCCATCAGTCCATAGGATTTTCATCCATGGAGGCTCGTTTTTCCTTGAGATATGTTATGTTAGGTTTTTTTTCATCATAGGCTCCACGAGGAGCTTGATGAAAGTCATGATTTAAAAAAATGAAACAATAAATAAACAAATAAATAGAATAAAATATACAAATAAACAAAAAAAACAAATATACAAAATAATCCTGCCGAGAATATGTGAGAAATCAAGTCCAGGCATGATCGTCGACTAAAAACTCGCCAATCCGATAGTATGCCTTTTTTAGTAATGTGCGCTTAATGAAGAATTTAAATTTATTTAGAGTTAGACTAGCAATTTCCTCCGGAATTTTGTTGTAAAAGCGCACACCTTGACCCATGAATGAAGCGTTTACCTTTTGTAAACGAAACCTCGGGATGGCGAGTTTATTCTTGAATCTAGTATTGAATTCATGTCTGTCACTATTCTTTGCGAACTCAGTAATATTCTTCTGCACATATACTAAGCATTCGTAAATGTATTGGGATGCCACCGTCAGAATATTTATCTCCCTAAATTTTTCCCTAAGGGACATTTGTGGACCCAAATTATATATAGCTCTAATGGCTCTCTTTTGAATAATAAATATCGTGTCGATCTATCCCCGGCATACGAGGTCGATCTTCCTTTAGTGAATCCAAACTGCTTATCATGCATCAGCATCAACCCATACCTATCAAAATGCTTTCAATTAAGATTCAATTTCACCGTTCCTGTGTGTCCTATTATCCCCAGATTCTAAATCGGAGCCTTCGTCTTCGCTTGAGGATTCCAGGATTCCTGCTAGATTGCTTATGAGACTTTTAGCAGAACAATCAGCACTTGTTAAAGGCTCATTACAGTTACATGCAGCGACTTGAACACGCATTCACAAAACATTCGCATCGTTTGATGCGAATACGAATGTTTAAAATAATGCGAATGCGAACATTCGTATCATCCCTAATATAAATGTGTATCAGTGGAATGCGGTCCATGGATGCTATGGATGAGGCGCATCCCTAAAATTTCAAAACATTTAGAGTATTTTCATATCGTATCATAAAAAAAATATAAAATTAAATGTGAAAAATAACGAAAAATTCTATGAAGCCCATAAATATTCGATGAAATTTGCAAAAAAAAAAAGCGAAGAATGAAATAAAATTAAAAAAATGAAGGTTACTTTTTTGGACAGCATCCCCTGGTTGAAAAGTCACAGCTCGCCACTGATGTGTATGTTTATAATTTACTTGTTAAAGACTATAGTTTCGAACCTTCATCATCAGTCTTTTTATTTATTTATCGTAATTTTAAGTAGCAGTTTTACTTGGACGATCTCTTTTTCTTTCGAACGGTATTAATATATCATATATGATAAAAAAAATGGATTTAACAGGTTTACACTCTAAGGCGACGATATATATACATATTACGAGCTGCTCCAGGCGTGCCTTCGGCACGCCCTCTACAGCTCGGCCCTCCGGGCAGGTGGCCCTGACGGGCGGCGTCTCGGCATGTGATTATTAGGTCTGTAATATATATTTGTAATATTTTGCCCCTCTTTCGCCCCCACGCACTCATTTTGGCTATTGATTTTTACAGCATACATTTTATATAGTCTTAAAAACTAACATTACAAAATTTGATCTATATCGGAGAGAGTATTAATTTTTTGCCCCCACTCACATTTTGGGAGGTTGAAATTATTTTTTAGATATTTGCAAATAAATAACTCTCAGTTTTCTAAAGAGTAAATGTACAAAAAAGCTAAAAATTTCTATATTTTGCCCCCCCCCCCCCCCCTTCGCCCCCATACAGTCAATTTTGATAGTTGATTTTTACAGGAATAGTTTCTTAAAGTAATAAAGAATAACTCTACAAAATTTGATCAAGATAGGAGAGAGTTTTAATTTTTGCCCCCACTCACATTTCGGATAGTTGGGAGTCGAATTTCAAAAATCCTGAAATTACTTTTTAGATATTTGTATTTAGAATTTTATTAAGTAAAACTCAAGTAGACATCTTATCGTTCTTAATTGAAAATGCATAATTAGTGTAAACACATTGCAAAGATATTTTGCCCTTTTTGACCCCTTTAGGGGTCGAATTTCAAAAATCCTGAAATTATTTTTTAGATATTTTAATTTAGTATTTTTATAAGTAAAAAGCAAGTAGATATTTTATCGTCCTTAAGAGATATCGCATAATCAATGAAAACACACTTTGGCCCATTTGATTTCGAAAAATCCTTTCTTAGTGAGCCCCTATCCTATATCATAGATGTAATATCCTCTCCAAATTTCATGTTTCTATGTCCAGTGGATCTGGTTGTTTTGATGATGAGTGAGTGAGTGTGTCGGGCAAAGAATTTTATATAAATAGATGTTTATTTGTATCAAGCAGAGGACAACCTCATTGATTTCTCTCCTTATGAATAAACAACTCTGCTACTATCAGTAAAAGAAAATATTTTCAATTAAATAAAATACATACTTGCACGTATCTGTAAATATCATAATAGAATCTCGAGAATGTTCCTGCCTGTAAATTCTTACTGCTTGAACAAGATATGCATCTCTTGCATTAGGATGACATAATAAATAAAATTGTTCAAGTGATTGTACAGTGGCCACTCTATTTTCTTCATCTGTCCAAACAAATGGTTCGTTTTTGAGTATTCCTTTTAATTGATCCAGAGTATTTGTAAATGTAGCGCTGAAGAAAAGGGTTTGTCTCTCTTTAGGCAACGCCTCAATTATTTTTTCCATCTAAAATCGAAAAAATTGAAAAATAAAATTTGGATTTTTAGCACTTGACAGTTTTTTTTTTATAATAATACTGATACATGAAGAAGTTGCACCGAAAAGGTTCAACCACTGAAGTCCTCGGTGGACCCTTGTAATAGGTCATTCAATAAGTCCGTAGGATGACACATAGATGGTGTTACTAGAATTTTTTCCATATGATTTTTATTTAGTACTAACCTTAAACGATATGTGTATAAATTTGACAGCAATCTGAATATTGATTCGTGAGTTATAGCATTTTGTATGAAGCAACTTTTGTTATTGAAAAAAAAAAATGAAAAAAAAAAGTGATTTCGAGTTTTAATAAAGCATTGCTTTTTGATGGAAAAAAAAATACAGTGGAAACCAAACAATGGCTTGATAAATATTATCCATCGAGACAAATGGTAGAGAAGTGGATTGCTGAATTTAAACGTGGTCGTACCAGCACAAATGATGCAGAGCGCAGTGGACGCCCAAAAGAGACTGTTATTCCAGAAAACATAAAAAAAATCCACAAATTGGTTATGAACGATCGCAAATTGAAGGTGCACGAGCTAGCTGACATTGTAAAGATATCAGATGGTAGTGTTTTTACCATTTTACACGAACATTTGGGTATGCGAAAGCTCTGTGCAAAGTGGGTGCCGCGTGAGCTCACAGTCGACCAAAAACAACAACGAATCGATGCTTCAGAGGAGTGTTTGGCGCTGTTAAACCGCAATAAAATGGAATTCTATCGTTGATATGTGACAATGGATGAGACATGGCTTCACTATTACACACCAGAATCCAAAAGAAATCCAATAATGAAGTAATCGCTGAAACTGAGGCCTATTTTGACGAGAAAGAGAAATCGTACTATAAAAGTGGTATCGAAAAGTTGGAAAATCGCTATACTCGTTGTATCGCCCTCGAAGGCAACTATGTTGAATAATAAAATCGAGTTTTGTCAAAATTTTGTTTTTTTCTTACTCATCCTACGGACTTATTGAATGACCTGTTATCTTGGAAATAAGAAGAGATTTAGGGATTGGGTCGGAGTTGAAGGTGTTCGTGGATGCGTGTCTTGAAAGACTGAAGGTTATATGTTGCTGGGAAGACGGCCGGAGGAAGATCTCTAGATGTTGTGTTAGTGTTGTTTGTTTACCTGTGTGTCAAATTGTCCTCCAAGAAGTCGATCAGCTTCATCGAGAACCAAAAATTTCACTCGTTCTAATGAGAAAGTATTACAACCTTCGAGATGATCTACGAATCTAGAAAAGATAAAATAATTAGGTTAGTACAAATGTTTTAGAGAAAAAGTCAATCCCAAATATCATTGTGATTAAAGTTTAATTTTAGGGATTCTAACAAAAGATTAAATTTAAATAAAAATTCTTTGAGACTGAGATTTCAGAAAAAAATCAAAACAAAAATTAAAGCAACAGGCACGTTTCGTCTCTTTATTTGAAACTTTTTCAAGCTCTTAAGGTAGTTGTTTCGCGACAATACTAGCAAAAAGTTAATGCTAGAGTATATAGAACAGACAATAAGGATTCATAATTCATAAGCCCAAAACTTTTTACTGTTTATGTACCGATTCTAGCCAATCCCGTGCTCGTTTGACAAATCTGGCACCATTGTAAGAGATTGAATATTTTTATATTAAAATGACAGATAAAATACATTTTAAATTTCTATAAAAATCGTTTTGTTATTTTTTAACAAATGTAATCAGCGACTACATTACACCTTATGAAAATTTTGAAAAAATCTAGCGCAAGCGCGCTTTATACATCTTTCACTGGTTAAATAAATGCGCTGTTGCCAAATTGTTTATAGTGTAAAAAAAAATGTATACATTTTTCACTATTTATTCATTATTATCTCAGAAACTGAGTTGTGAATCAAAATTGTCTTAAAATATGTATTTATTGTTTAATGTTGGTTTAGTTTTTTATAAAAATGGTAAGAAGGGTTTCTTAATTATAATTAAATATGTATGTAAACATTCCGATATCCCGTATAGTGCAATGTATAAGAGTCTGAAAAACACTATTTTTGAAATTTAATATCTCCGGAACTATATTGTTCATCAATTTCGTTTTGCCACCAATCGATCCAGAAATAATCTGTCTTTCAAAAAAATCATAAGAAAACCCATATATTAAATTGAAAGTTTTTGCCGAGAGTAGCAGAATTTTTATATATTGAAGGAGACAATAAAGAGTGTGTCTTCTGCTGGAATTATAAATTTTATTTATTTATAACGAGACTATAGTTTCGAGGGCTTTGCCCTCTTCATCAGTCTATTACAATGTATTCACAGGAATTAATTTATGAATATTGTAATAGACTGATGAAGAGGGCAAAGCCCTCGAAACTATAGTCTCGTTATAAATAAATAAAATTTATAATTCCAGCAGAAGACACACTCTTTTATTGTCTCCTTCAAAACCCATATATATGGTGAAACAACTACCTTAAATCTTATATTATAATATGCAATTTTGAATAAAAATAAAGTTTTTTAAAATGATCTTGAAAAAATAATTTTTTCCAAGACGCAAGGAAATCTGTCTGGAAAAAAGGAAAAATAATTCGCACAAGAGATAAAACTAGAAGTCGATTCAAAAGGCAGGCAATGAGACTGCAAGATGGAAAGGAAAGAGCTGAAGGAGCAGGCCTAGAGAAGAGAATTATAAAAAAACATCTAAAAATTCATCTTTACCTTCCAGGAGTTGCAATAACTATTTCCGGATGTTTTGACAGAGCTAATCCTTGTTGAACCATACACATTCCTCCAACTATCACACTAATTCGAAGGTTCATTGGCTTTCCAAATATTTCAAATTGATCTGCAATCTAAGAAATGTTTTTGATTAGATATAATATATATTAGCTAGCTTTCTGTCTAGAATTTAATCGTCACAATTTGATAGTTAATTTTTGAAGTTTTTGAGGAAAAAATAAAAATAAATAACAAAGAAAAAATATTGGTATTAGAGAGAAAGAGATTTGAAGATGGTAGCGAATGAAGTACTTTTTTCAACATTTAAGGGAGGATAAATTATTCTTCTGTAGATTCCAAAAGAAAAGTGAAATTCAATTAAAAAAATCAGCTCACAAAAAGTGAATGTTCCAATTTTTATTCTAGTCTCGTAAAACACTTTGTTGGTCGAACGCATTATAAAATTAAAATTTTAATAGTTCAAATAATACTTCTTTGTGTTTATTAAAAATTTTTGTTAAAAACCACATTTTGTACAATTGAATGTTTTCATTTATAAGTAACAAACATTAATAATATTAAATTAGGGAACGAAGAAAAGATTTTTATATTGTAGACAAAAGGATCAGCCGGAATTCGAACCCGGGATCTTCTCATGTGAGCTGCGATGCCTTTAAAAGAGCCTTAGCTCTTATCCTCTCGGCCACTGATCCCCATAAATAAAAATGAAATTCCATATTCATATAGAGATTAGGTATCAACTTGGGTTCGGGGATAAATAAAAATGAAATTCCAATTTATTTTATTATGATAAAAATTGTACTAAACTGACTATGACTCGTTTGAATATTCAAACACCAAACATTCTGAGGTATATGTAGTAGTCGGTTGCCACAGGATACTTCTCCCATAAGAAATGAAAGAATTTTTCTGTTTTTGGTTCTTAATATTTTATTCAAGAGACGTTTCAACAAGTATGCCTTGTCATCATCAGTCTAAAAAGTAGATTAAAACAAGGAGCATGAGTATAAAATTTGTCAATAAAGAGCAACCATGCAAAGTCACATTAATTGATTTACTACATCCTAGTCAAGTGTTGACTCATATACCTCAGAATGTGTGGTGTTTGAATATGAAATTCCAAATTCATATAGACATTAGGTATCAGTTTGGGTTCGAGGATCAGTGGCCGAGAGGATAAGAACTAAGGCTCTTATAAAGGCATCGCAGATCCCGGGTTCGAATCCCGGCTGATCCTTTTGTCTATAATATAAAAATCTTTTCTTCGTTCCCTAATTTAATTTTATTTATTATTGTCTTTCGACGAGGCCTCATTGTGGTTGCGCCCTGGAGTGAAGAAGAAAATTATTTTCGACCTTTAAGTTCGCGATCAAGTGGGGGGCGTTTGGATATACTAGTAGATTAATAATATTATTTAAGTTTGTAAAATCTAGAAACGATGGCTCAAAAATTATTTTTTAAAGGAAGCAAGCCAGAATTTGTTCTCAATTATATTTATATATCTTGACCAATGTCCAAAATTGGCGAATTTATAGTTTAACGCCAGTGAACTCTAGCTAAAGTGTATTTTGATTGCAAATAGTGCCAATGTTTTTCCGTTAAATAGTTTTTGAAATACGAGCTTTATGAAGAGGCCATTGTAATGAAGAATAAAATAATTCAAAAACTGAAATTTCGGTTTTTTGTCACATGACATATTGGCTTTTTGATAATCAAAGAATAGAATTATATTGTCGACGTTTCTTCAACTATTCATGCCTTCATCAGGATAAATTCGTTGTCCTTATGACGTAGATATCGTTCATCATAGCAAAATTATAAAAAAAAAATACTATATATTATATAATATATAAAAATACAAAGCCTAAGAAAGGATTTTTTAAACTGTATTTCTTTAATATAAAAATTATAAGATAACTTAAAATTTCTCAAGAAATCACGAGATTCTCTTTTGATAAATCTGAACTGACATGGATAATTTTATTACATGTCAGAATGGTTGTATTCACCTTCTTAAGAATTAAACCTCAGTGTCAAAAAGCAATCCAGGTCAAGTGCTTCCCAGTGAGATGGAATTATGTGACATATTTATCACGTTAAATATTTCTTTCAAAGATTTAATCTTCATTTGTAAAATTTCCTGATCTAGTGATTCTAAATTCTGCCATTGTAATAATTTAAATAAAGATTGATGAATGTTTCAAATGTTTTGGTGAAATATTTAGCGTGATACAATGATACATAACAGGTCATTCAATAAGTCCGTAGGATAAGTAAGAAAAATACAAAATTTTGACAAAACTGGATTATATTATTCAACATAGTTGCCTTCGAGGGCGATACAACGAGTATAGCGATTTTCCAACTTTTCGATACCACTTTTATAGTACGATTTCTCTTTCTCGTCAAAATAGGCTTCAGTTTCAGCGATTACTTCATCAGTGGACTTCTTTTGGATTCTGGTGTGTAATAGTGAAGCCATGTCTCATCCATTGTCACATATCGACAATAGAATTCCATTTTATTGCGGTTTAACAGCGCCAAACACTCTTCTGAAGCATCGATTCGTTATTGATTTTGGTCGACTGTGAGCTCACGCGGCACCCACTTTGCACAGAGCTTTTGCATACCCAAATGTTCGTGTAAAATGGTAAAAACACTACCATCTGATATCTTTACAATGTCAACTAGCTCGTGCACCTTCAATTTGCGATCGTTCATAACCACTTTGTGGATTTTTTTTATGTTTTCTGGAATAACAGCCTCTTTTGGGCGTTCACTGCGCTCTGTATCATTTGTGGTGGTACGACCATGTTTAAATTCAGCAATCCACTTCTCTACCATTTGTCTCGATAGAGCAGAGTTCGGATAATGTTTATCAAGCCATTGTTTGGTTTCCACTGTATTTTTTTTCATCAAAAAGCAATATTTTATTAAAACTCGAAATTCACTTTTTTTTTAATAACAAAAATTGCTTCACACAAAATGCTATAACTCACGAATCAATAGTCAGATTGATGTCAAATTTATACACCTATCGTTTGAAGGTTAGTAAATAAAAATCATATGGAAAAAATTCTAGTAACGCTATCTATGTGTCATCCTACGGACTTATTGAATGACCTAATATGTCCACATCACAGGGTAGAAACTCTGGAATTTTCGGAAGAGGGATTCAAGTCCTGAGAGGGTGAATACATCCCTTCTGACATGTAATAAAAATTATCCATGACAGCTAGGATCTAGTAGATGGCACTCTCTCGAGAAATCTTCATTTTTTGTAGATTATTATAATGAATTATATGTCTTGAGGAAGGCAAAAATAAATACGCCAAGGCGTTGAGTGTATAATTATAATGATTTTATAATTTCTTGATATTATAATCGTTGACTTTTTGGAATCCGGATCTTTAATTTTATCTCACTTTCCATTGGCTGACGAATCTACAAAAGAATAAATTCAATACCAGGCAAGGAAGCCTGCCAACTGGGAGTATTGAATATAATAAGATTTGTTAGTGGGACTAAGGGACCGACCGTGTGATGTTTATATATTTTCAAATTTCAGTCGTGTTGCTTGCATCCAACTGGATTAAATTGAATGGGAAGACCTAAATGGTAGATAATGAGATTTGTAACTCCTCTATTTCCACTATAATCATAAGTACTAAAGCATTTTATCTTAGTAAGATATATAAAAAGAGAAAGTGATGTTTCATCTATCAACGCACAGTTTAAACCGCTTGACCTAGAAAGATGAAATTTGGAGTGTATATTCTTTTAACGATTTATGGGTGTGCTAAGAAGGGATTTTTTGAAATTCGAACCCTAAAGGGCCCCAAAATGTGTTTTTAGTTTTTCAAGATCTCTTAAACCAGAAAAGATATCGATATGGGTTTAGTTTAGAAAGATGAAGCACTGAAATACAAAAAAACATATTTGAGTATTTTGCTCTTTTTGTCCTCGAAAAGGGAGATATAGACATTTTGGGGTAAATTTTTGAAATCTTTAAAGTGCTCTATCTCCTCGAGTTTTTAAGTTTTAGCATTCAAATTTGGTACATAGGTTTATTAATGATAAGTCCCGGGAAGGATTTTTGATTTTTTTGAAATTTGACCCCTGAACTGAAAAATGGGGGATTTTTGATTTTGTGGTCTAAAACACAAAAGGCTTCGTATCTTTCTTGCCTTTGGACCAAATTCAACCAAATTTTGTATACATAAGCAGGGGGCTCGGGGTGGGGTGGGATGGGGGGAGAGTGCGTAGTGGGGTGCAGGGTGGGTGAGGAGATGGAAATGGGCTGGGGGTCCAGGGGAGAGCCAGTAAAGAGCTGCTGAAGGGGGCGTCGCAGCTAGTTATATTTATAAATGTTTAAAAAAATTTAAATTGAATATTGTGAGTGACTTTATCATGCAATAAAACGATTGAACGGCAAATTAGACATTGAAGCAATATCGGGAAGAGAAGAGAATTGAATTGTAGTTACTTGGAAGGCGAGTTCTCGGGTTGGCGTGACAACGAGAGCGAAAATTGCTTGGGGCTCTTCACTCAGCTTCTGAATAATCGGCAGAGCAAACGCCAAAGTCTTGCCGCTGCCCGTTTTCGCGCACCCGATACAATTCTTGCCATTCAAAATTGCTGGAATACAATTCTTTTGAATTGGCGTCGGTTTTCGAAGTCCTGAAAAAAAAATCAATTAAATTCTTATCATATATCTCATATATAAATATGATTATTAATAAATAATAATTGATGTATCTCTTTGATTGAAGGTAAATTATTATCTACGTTTGTCTTTTGTTCGAATACAGACAGGCACTGAAGATGCTGTCAATAAACTGTAGCGAAACAGCAATACATAGACTTAATTTAAAAGTTTTTATTTTCCCGAGAGTAGCAGAGTTGTTGATTCATAGAGAGAAACAAAAAGAGGTTGTCCTCTGCTTGATGCAAATAAACATACACACATATATATATTGATAGAGTTTTTCTTTAGGAGACGGACTGGTATAAATATGCAATTGGATGTTGATGAAAGCAGTCCACGGTGGTTGTAAAAAAATAAGACTATAGAGGTTTTATTATTTGACATTTATTTGTTAAGCCGACGTAACATATTAATCATCAATTGCTTTTTACTTTATTTCTATTCGAGATGAAAAATTTTTATAATGTTTTTTTTGGCATTGTCAAAGGAGACAGGAAGTAATTATGATTTGAACTACTTTCATTGACTTTTTGTTACCCTGAAGAAGGATAGAATAAATCTCCGAAACGTCGGTTTAACAAATAAATGTAAAATAATAAAACCTCTATAGTCTTATTTTTTTACAACCACCGTGGACTGCTTTCATCAACATCCAATTTACATATATATATGTTTAGGTATATATATTATTTATTTGTTTGAGACTGTAGTTTCGAAGGCTTGGCCCTCATCATTAAACAGTGAAATCATAGTCTCAAACAAATAAATAATAAACACTAAAACAAAGACTAAAAAACAGAATTTTTCAAGATAAATACGCCAAGAAGAATAATAACATATTTCACTCTGGCATGACAACTGGCTTAGAAAACAGGAAGTTGCTATTGAAGACATATGTATGGAGCATAGCCATGTACGGGTGTGAAACCTGGACAATTAGAAAAGCGGAGAGAGAGAGATTAGAGGCTTTCGAAATGTGGTGCTACAGAAGAATGAAGAATATCAAATGGATGGATAAAATTACAAATGAAGAAGTTCTTGGAAGAATCGGAGAAAGAAGAACCTTGTGGAAGAGTCTGAAGAAGAGAAGAGGTCAGATGATGGGGCACACACTGAGACACGGGGACTGCTTAGGGATATCTTGGAGGGAGGTGGGAAAGAAAAGGGAAGGGGAAGACCCAGATTAGAATATTTCAACCAAATAATTGGGGATATGGGATGCCAGACATTTAGAGAGGTCAAACAGCTGGCGGGGGACAGAGTCGAGTGGAGACGGATTGTTGCATCAAACCAGTCTTAGGACTGTATACTCAATGATGATGATGATGACAAAACATGCTATTGAATTTGGACATGATATAAGAGAAGAAAACTTCAAAATCATTCAACGGGAGAGTAACACCTATAAACGTTTTATATTAGAGAGTCTATACATAAATAAATATGACTCCAATCTAAACACCCAATTTGATTTTAAACTTAGCAACCAATATAGAGATTATATCTAGGGATTAAATTTTTTTGAGTTTTTCATTTTTATTTTGTTTTTTCAAGGTTTAATTGCCTTTCTCTTTGTTCATCAGAGTTAATAAATATGTGTAAAGTGTATATATGGAGGAATGCCTAAATTCAATTTTAATTAACTGAGGATGGGTTCGATTAGACCCGAAACATGTATTAATTACAATAAAAATTATAAATGATTCAATCTGTATGTGTGTTTTGTTTTTTATTTTTGATATTACATTGATTGTTTGTGAGAATATGTGATTTAGTGAATAAATAAATAATATATTTATCGTTAAATTGAAGGGTTGGTTTTGTCACAAATATAATAAAACAATAATTTTAATAACTATTTATATTATTTAATTGATAACTATACAGTTTCGGTCACCACTGGTCGACCATCCTCAGTAGTTCTAAAAATTGAAATGAAACACTTATTTACATTTTTCTTTTTATTAGTTTAGATTAGTTTAATATATGGAGAAATAAGTAGATTGGATAGAATATGTGATGAGAGCTACAGAGACATAAGATTGATTGATTTGCAAAAGAAATGTGAAAGCAATGGATATTCGAAACAATTTTTCAATAAAGTTCTAACTAAATATAGAAAAAATAAATTAGTAACGGAAGTGATTAAAAAAGAAGATAAAATTATTAAAGGCTCCATCCCATATATTCATGATTTATCTGCGAAAATCTTGAGAATTCTGAATAATAATGACATAAAATTAGTACACAGTGTTGGCAGGCCACTCATGAACATATTCAATAATAAGACTCATCTTGAAAAACTTGATAAAATGGGGGTTATTTATGAGATGGTCTGTGATTCATGTAAAAAAGATAAAAAAACACACAAATATATAGGTGAGACTTCAAGACATTTGAGACAAAGAATTAAAGAACATATTTCATCGATTAATGGAAATAAATTGGTCTCCGCGTTATCCATTCATGCTATTGACAACGAGCATAGTTTCGATTTTGAAGGAGTAAAGATACTAGATTATGAGAAAAATTGGACCAAGAGAAAAATAAAAGAATCTCTTTATATATTGAAGGATATCGATAATTGTGTAAATTTCAAAATGGATTCGGAAAACATATCAGAATGCTACAGTCTCATTGTGTCATTGTTGTGAGAGTATTGATTTGATTTAGTATGTTGATTAAACAGGTATTGATTTTATAAGAAAAATGTAATAGGGAGATGTGTATTTTGATATTTCATTAATAAAAAATAAAAAATAAAGAGCGAATTAACTTATAATGTGTTTCTAGAATGGATTATTTATAATGGATTTTTTAATTGTATATTAATTGACTATGCAATGAGATAATTAGAAAAAAATAAAATTGAAAATAATATTTAATATAATCATTAATTCAAAATAGTTTCTAGTTCAGTGATAAACGTTTTTATAAATTGTTGCTATATATATATATATGTGTGTGATTGTAATGAATTGTGTGATGTATCTATATTGAAGATTTAAGAATGAATGTTTCATGTGAAATGACAAATTCCGGTTCTTGAACGAGATGTATGTATGATTTCAAATTATTGTAAAAAAAAAAAAAATTTTGTGTTATATAATTCTCTATAAAAAGAAAAAATGTAAATAAGTGTTTCATTTCAATTTTTAGAACTACTGAGGATGGTCGACCAGTGGTGACCGAAACTGTATAGTTATCAATTAAATAATACAAATAGTTATTAAAATTATTGTTTTATTATATTTGTGACAAAAACCAACCCTTCAATTTAACGAAAAATTTAGATCAAGTCACTTAAGTTCTGGAAGAAATTTAATAATATATTTACATTATACATATACTATATCGTCGCCTTAGACCTTAGAGAGTAAAGGTGCTACTGACAACAAGGAAATTTTACAGGGGAGAGAAAAAACAAACACAATTTAATATTCTTGTCATAGAAATAAACTATTTTTCACATTTTTCTCTACAACTTACGATGGTAATTTTAAGTGGCAATTTTACTTGGACGATGCTGCATCTCTTTTTCTTTCAAACGCTATTAATAAGTCATATTTGATAAAAAATGGAGTTAGCAGGTTTACACTCTAAGCTGACGATATATATTTTATATAACGACGTGATTACAATGACATTTCCTTCCTGCTTAAACTTATTTCTGGGAAAATCGTGTGTCCAAAAATTCTATCTAAGCTAAATTTTAGAATCCCATCACATAGCACGAGATCCCAAGATATGTTTGTAGTTCCACATCACTCGACTAACTTCGGTAAAACCAACGCCATTGACAGAATTCAAACACTAGCAAATAAACACTCGACCAATCTTGACCTTTCCAGCACAACTCCTCACCAACTCAAAAAAATCATCTTAAAACCATCAGCCACATTGTAAAAACCACTTCAGTGTAATAAGTTTTTTTCTCTCTGATACCTATCTGTTATTTTATTATATCCATATTGTTATCCATATCTGTATATGTTTCTTTTTCTGTATTGGACATCTTATCCGTAAAACTAGCTAAACAGCTAAATAAATAAATATGTGTGTATGTTTATTTGCATTAAGCAGAGGACAACCTCTTTGTTTCTCTCTATGAATGGATAGACTATCTGCCAATTGATTAATAATAAAACTTAATAATAATATACTATCCACGATAGTGTTCTCATTTAACTATTTCCCATCTATAGTTCCAAAAAAATCCAAAAAAAACATATAATATAAATAGATAAAAACAGGAACATGTCATATAAAAATTAACAATAAATTGTTATATTTAACAAGGATTCAATTAAAAATCACGCAGCTTTTGGTATTTCTTTTATTTAAAAATTCCCACTGACACTATTGGTTATAGCCATCTTCGGAGCTAATACAATGATAAACAAATGAAATTAGAATAGTCTCGTCTAAGTAATCAATCAACTACAGACCTCCACTCACAGGAATTTTGTCAATATTTATAAAGATTTGCAGATACACAATTCATTAAAGAATCATATATATAATATATACACGAAATAGGATATATATAAAACTATTTTCAGGATTGATAGAGTTTTTCTTTAGGAGACGGACTGGTATAAATATGCAATTGGATGTTGATGAAAGCAGTCCACGGTGGTTGTAAAAAATAAGACTAGAGGTTTTATTATTTTACATTTATTTGTTAAACCGACGTTTCGGAGATTTATTCTCTCCTTCTTCAGGGTAACAAAAAGTCAATGAAAGTAGTTCAAATCATAATTACTTTCTGTCTCCTTTGACAATGCCAAAAAAACATTATAAAAATGTTTCATCTCGAATAGAAATAAAGTAAAAAGCAATTTTTTTTGGCATTGTCAAAGGAGACGAAAGTAATTATGATTTGAACTACTTTCATTGACTTTTTGTTACCCTGAAGAAGGAGAATAAATCTCCGAAACGTCGGTTTAACAAATAAATGTAAAATAATAAAACCTCTATAGTCTTATTTTTTACAACCACCGTGGACTGCTTTCATCAACATCCAATTGCATATTTTCAGGATATTTATAAAAAAGATGTAATATTTTCAACAAAAAAAATCTCTTAACATAAATACAGTAGAGTCCCGAAAACTCGGCTTAATGTGGACCGAAGGGTGGCAGGGTTTGTGAAAATGCCGGGTTATCGGGACTGGGGGTAAAAAAAAGAATAAGTACGAGTGTTTCCTCAGAAAATACAGTACTGTACTTGTATGTATTGTTTGCTTAAGAATACAACAGAGAATATACTGCCCCAATACCCTTAAACAAGGGAAAAGTACGTACTTTATGAAGGCATAAAGAGCCTTTACTAGATGAAAGTGGGGTTTTTTTCCGCCCTGCCAGGCAGAGTTATCCGGAATGCCGGGTTATCGAGTGCCGAATTTTTGAGACTCTACTGTATAATGGCGCGAGAGAAGAAAAACATATTGCATTGGCCGCACAGGCCCTTGATGAAGGTTATAAATTTGACTTTAAAAATACCAAAATTCTGCATTTTATAAATAATATATCGTCGCCTTAGAGTAAACCTGCTAACTCAAAACAAGGAAATTTTACATGGCAGAGAAAAAACAAACAAAATTTAATATTGTTGTTATGGAAAGAAACTATTTTTCAGATTTTCTTTCTACAACTTATGATCGTAATTTTAAGTAGCAGTTTTACTTGGACGATGGTGCATTTCTTTTTCTTTCGAACGGTATTAATATGTCATATATGATAAAAAAATGGATTTAGCAGGTTTACACTCTAAGCCGACGATATATCCAAAAGATAGATTTCTTAAAAGTTTATGTATATTTTTGTAATTAAGGCAGTTAATTTTTAATTATTCAATTTTATCATATATAGGAACTTAGTGAGTGATTTGACGAATGTGATTAATGGATTAAACGTTTCGGAGGTTTTTCCCCTCTTCTTCAGGGGTTTGAAAAGGTTAATGAAGGAAGTTTAAGGTGTCACTTCCTTCATTGACCTTTTTGAAACCCTGAAGGAGGGAAAAAACCTCCGAAACGTCTGCTTTTGAAAACAATAAAGAGAGAATAAAGCTTTTTCGAATAAATTACATCTTGTTAGATATTATTTCTCTTATTTTAATCTGGACTCATCCAAATCCTATGATATCTTGTATATATCCTGTGTATATATTGTATATTCTTTGATGAGTTGTGTATCTACAAATTTGGATAAATAGTGACAAATTCCCGGTGAGTAGATGGCTGTAGTTGATTGATGTAGTTACGTAGTCGAGACTAATTTAATCTGATATGTTTATCAGTGTATTAGCTCCGAAGATGGCTATAACCAATAGCTGAAACGTCAGAGGAAAATTTTAAATAAAAGAAATACCAAAAGCTGCAAGAATCTCATTTGAACCCTTGTTAAATATAATAAAAACAAAGGTATAAAAATTCCTGAAATAAATTAAATTGTTATTAAAATAATTCATACCGGCTTTTGTAATGAAAATAGTCCAACCCAGGAGGTTTAATTAATTCAAATGTTTTGATTATTTATGTCCATCGATTAATTTAATAAGTTGTTGTAGGAAAATAAGAACAATAGCTTATGCAAATATTTTTTATTTTATGCCAACGTTTCGTTGACTTCCTCAGGGCTCAAACAAATTAACTTCTTTGCATATTTATAAAATTACAAATATGCAAAGAAGTTAATTTGTTTAAGCCCTGAGGAAGTTAACAAAGTTGACGAAACGTTGGCATAAAATAAAAAATATTTGCATAAGCTATTGTTCTTATTTCCCTACAACAACTTATTAAATTAATTCAATTGTTTTCTATTAAATAAATAAATATTAAGTTTCAAGCCAGCGATTTGCATTGTCAAAAAAGAATCCAATCTAACTGGCCTAACATTTTACAAAATTAGGAAACGAGACAAAGATTCGATTTTTTCATCTATTTATTTATTTAATATTAAGAATTAATTTCAATATTATATTATATTTCTTTTTGATTTTTGACATCAAGATTAAATAATAGCTTAATATAAAATAATAAATGAACTTACCAATTTCTGATAATCGTTTGATTATTGATGGAGAGAATTTAAAATCGACAAAGGTATTTATCTGAGACATTTTTTTAACTTTCACAATAGAAAATTAATAAAAAATAAATTAAACATTAAAAAGGTTATATTCTATAACTTAATTAAGAAAAATTATCGTAAAATAATGTTGACATGTGTTTTTAACAGAAAATTAGGAAAGCATGTTTTTGCACGTGTTATAAATGACATGAGACAGAAGATAGCAACACGCCCAACTCTCGGCTATCCTCACGTGATTTCGAAAAGACTGAGCGCCAATGCTCAAAGAAAGCGAATACATTTAGATTAAATTAATTAAATAAATAAATAAAATAAATAAAGAAAGAAAGAACTAGAATAAACTACACAACCAGGGATACTATTATATTCACTTAATCAAATAAAAAAAAAATATTACTCGATACGCCTCGCGCAGCCTGGCTCCCGAGAGAGCATAATAATTACTCAAAAATTTTCAAAAATTATTTTGCTTATTGTATTGAAAAATGTCTAAAAAGTGGGAAAAAATAATTTTCCAACATGTTTTTTATCTTTCTACACAGTAGAAAAATAAAAAACTGTGTGTCTGGATTTAGATAACCTAAGAACGAAGCCTCGTAGAAAGTTTGTTCTTGAGCTAAATTTTTTTTTTTAATTTTAACTGGCTCTCGGTTAAGTAAAGATCAAAAAATTTTCAATATCCATGCGATACTGACCCCATGAAAAATAATATTTATAATTAAAAAAGACTGATGATATGAGGGCCAAGAATTCGAAACTATAGTCTCAAACAAATAAATAATATATATATATATATATATATATATAAAGATATATGTGTGTGTATGTTTATTTGCATCAAGCAGAGGACAACTTCTTTGTTTCTCTTTATAAAATATTTATATTTCCAATGCGGAGAATTGATTAGATTTTGGGCTTCCTAGCTCCAATCTTTGTGTAGTGCCATCCACTTTTGCGCCGGCCCTGGCAAATTAAATAAACAGTAATAACCCTGCTAACCAGGGGACCCGGGTTCGAATATCTGACTCGAGGTATCCGGCCAAAATCTGACCCGGGGGTAGAGACAAATTTAAAAAGGTGAATTCTAAGGTTTTACCCTTTGTCAACTTTTACAAAGACTTTACCAACCGACATACAAATGGCTCTAAAAGAGTTGAATGCAATAGGATGTTAGTTATTACCGCTAAATTTTTATGTATCGGTATGATTTTTACCTAATTATAAATAATTTACCGACATGCGAGAATGATATGCTATTTAGAAACCAAATTAGAAGGAAGAAAAAAAGAAAATTTCTCAAAAGAATTATTTATTTTAATAAATACTAAAAATTACTTTTTTTAATGATATTGATGCAAGAAGGTGGGTGTAGTCCGTTGTGGATCTTTGCACCGTGAAAAGAAGAAAGGGGCTAGAGAGAATTTATAAGGGTTAAATTAATTATATAACTGGATATGTCTCCACCCTCTCATTTAATCAACTTTCCTTTCTCTTCGGTAATGCAAGCGTCTTTCGAGACGAGTGTGAGACATTTAAGAAATTTAACACGTGAAAATAGCACGCAATTTTTTTTATCTATTAATTTTATTTTAATAAAATTTCGAAGTAATTCAGCATTTTAGTCGAATTGAAATAGTTATGCTAATTTATTAAACACCCCTCAAATTTGCAAGTTCAATCGTGCAAGACATTATTATATTTTTATTTTATCTAGGTAATTGTTTTTTCTTGTTCATTTTTTACTCATAAAAGCATATAAAGTTTTTTGGTCCTATATAAAAGTTTTTCTTACAACTTGTGCGACCAGTATTGAACCTATAAAATAATAATAATTAACGAATAATAAAATTTAGCAAATATTAAGACAATTGTAGAAAGGTATTTTATTAAGTTTTTTTTATATTTATGGCTGAAAATATAAAGGTACAAATTACCTACGAAGCTAAATAATTTAAATTATTTTGTATGTATATATAAGTTAGAGCTATTATTAATTAAAGAAAATATTTGAAATGTAGTACACCAAGACAATAGTATGGATTAAGTCAGGACGCTGATTGGATTACTCGTGTAAGACAATCAATTATGACATGACCCGGAAAAAGACAAACCTCTAAAAGATTATCATCAAAAAAAGCACCCCAGTAATCACTTCAGTTTAATGAGATGACTGAAATTACCTATTTATTTCGAAATCTAACTGACCTTGGCGAGGATAGTTGGACACGGGTGAATAGTTTTACAAGGAGCTAAGGCAATCATGTGCTCACAGCACTTGAAACATGACCAGAAGCAGATTTAACAAACTATAAATAGAAAAAGAGTCTTGTCCATATCACTACTTACAGAAACTCTGTACCTCATATTAAAGAAAATCTAATTTCAGTAAAAAGTTATTTCACAAAGTGTTTGAAGTTGAGTTTAATCGAACAAATGGATGTTAATTAAATCGATAGCTATCTGTAATGCTTCTTCAAATTTGTTTAAATTTTGTCAAATTAATGAAGTGAATTCAAAGAAAATTGTATTCTTTAATGGAAGAGAGTCTTAGACATCTAGATATAGAGTCAATTAAAGAGTCAAGACTATCGTTTTCCCTCTATGCCTCCGAGACATGGACCTTAAAGAAGAAGAACTGCGATCGGATACTTCTTCGAGATGTGGTGTAGGAGGAGAATGTTAAGAGTCCTTTGGACAGTCCACTAATAAGTCAATTATAGAGGAAGTTCACGCGAATCGGAGTCTTTCTGGGATGGTACTCGAGAGAGTGATCAAGTACTTCGGCCACCTCACCCGCTCAAATATCGGCTTGGAGGGGATTTCCTGCAGGGCAAGGTGGAGGGCAAAAGAAGAAAAGGCAGGTATTTTCATAAGGATATTTTATATTTTTTTCCTAATCAAATACACATTGAAAAACCCTCACTAACTCACAAGAAGGAAATTTTACAGGGCATAGAAAAAACAAACAAAATTGTTGTTATGTAAAGAAACTATTTTTACACGCTTTATATTAGCTTCATCTGTATGTATGTATCTATGTATTTATCTATGAATGTATCAATGTGACTTTTGTTCTGTTAAATTCCGAAAACATTTTCTATAAAAATAATTGTTTACCTACTCAATTTAAATGAAATTATATAAAAATAATATAAAAATAATTTTTATAAAAAAAATAAATCCGACTTCAAAAAAATTAAATGCAACAAATAAAATAATAAAACTCAAAAATAAAATAAAATATACTAGAAGGTATAAAATAATAATCTAATTTAGTTACAACTAAACGACGAAATATTTACATAAAATCGCTTTTTGAAGTCGGTGCCAAACATATACATTTCATGAATCAAACTCGACGTATATCATATTTTTTCGCATTGGATAAAGTAAAAAAACTGATCAATCGAAAACTAGACTGAACCCAATGCAAAAAAATCATCAAAATCGGTTCACAATTGGCGAAGATATCAGGTAATCTAGAAAGAAAAAAACAAAAAAAAAAACAGTCGAATTGAGAACCTCCTCCTTTTTTGAAGCCGGTTAAAAAATAAATACATTTCATTCTGTTAAATTCCGCATACTTTTCTCTATAAAAATAATTAAGACTAAAAAGTAAAAAAATAAATTATTTTAAAAAAACTAAAAAACACGCTTCTAAAAAGTACAAAATAATGTAATACTTAATCAAAAAGCGTGGGGCACTTTGTCGAAATTAATTAAAAGTACATGTTTCTGCGCCCCACACTTTTTGATTAAGTATTACATTATTTTGTACTGTTTTAGAAGCGTGTTAGTTTTTTTAAAATATAATTCACATTTTTTTTCTACAACTTTGCGATCGTAATTTTAATTAGCAGTTTTCCTTGGACGATCCTGCATCTCTTTTTCTTTCGAACCGTATATTAATATGTCACTTATGATAAAAAATGGATTTAGCTAGTTTACACTCTAAGGCGACGATATATCATATATCTTGGAAAATTGACCCCATGAGAAATAACATATAAAATATTTCTAATTAAAAAGCTGATGAGTGATGAC
The DNA here is from genome assembly GCA_024734495.1 of Forficula auricularia. Lineage (NCBI taxonomy): Eukaryota > Metazoa > Arthropoda > Insecta > Dermaptera > Forficulidae > Forficula > Forficula auricularia. Next base: position 9,750,619 of record JALMQS010000055.1, on the reverse strand, counting down.
GAAGGTCAAGCCTTCGAGCGTATAGACTGAAACAAATCAATTTTATAAATATATTAAAGGTATTATACGAAGAGTGAACCGCGAGATAAAATCGTGTACACCTTCTTCCACTTCCACTTTCATTTCCAAATAGAAGACAATAGATTATCTAATGAATTCCAAAGTAATTCCAAATAATTTCAAAGATGCTGTACACCTAATTCCAATCACGGTTCACCCCTCGGTATTATATATACAGAGCCGTAGCGTGATATTACGGCGCCTGGTTCGAAAGAATAAATACCACCCCCTCACCCCGTCATATATTTTTTATTACAATAAAAAAAATGTTTTTTGTGAAAAAACGTTTATTTAAAATTATTACCTATTAGATGTTCATAATGTAAACTTGTGGATTTAGCCTTCGATATAGCGGTTTATTGTCGCCTGATTTAGATATCGATATTAAAGATTTATTTGATGATGAAAATTTTATATTTCTCAGCAAACGGAAAAAGTTTAAAAAATGAAGAATATTTTTATAAATTGAAATCGAAAACTGTCCGGGAAGTACCTGGTGCAGGGGTTACCATGATCAGACCTGTCCATTGCACTTCGAACGGGTTGACCCGTATATATATATATATATATAATTACTATATTTATTGAAAACAAATAATAAAATAATTTTTTTTTTTTTTTATTGTCACAAAGCCCATTTAGACAGCACGTCAGTAAAGTGTTAGTAGTGTTAGTGAGGGAGCCGAGTTTTAGCCGGAAAAAGTTTTATTTGATAGGCAGGCTCGAACCCGGACCTCCCGCTTGAAAATCGTCATCAACGATGCTGAAGACAGCCCACGCCTTAGCCAGCTCGGCCAACCCGACTCCCTACAATATAATTACTTGGTAATAATTAATTAATTTTGTATATTTCTGTTTTGTCTAATTGATTGGCTTTGCTAATTACATTTCTAATTACATATTTTATATCTGATTTGTATATTTTATTTCAGTTTTGCTAATTATATCAATCACTAACAGAGCTATTCAGGATAAAATATGGAAATTTATAGTCTGAGCATATCAATATTAAGTAGGTAATGATTTTCATGATTTTCAAAAAAAATGCCTATAATACGAAAACTATGGGAAATTTTGCTATTGGGCTATCTTCTGATCACGGTTTATCATTGAATTTTAGGAAATGTACGACCCTTTATTGAGGATGTATGCTATTAATGAATGGGATCAACTAACATAAAGTATTGTATTCATTCAGTCGCTAAATGCAAATTAAAGAGAGAAAAAAATTGTTCATAGTAAAGTAATAAATTTAATTTCAAAAGTGAACCATGTACCAATATTAATGACAATTTATAAAAGTTTTTACGTCCAAATTGTCATTATCACTAGTACTATGGAGTCTTTTATAGGGTGAGGTTCTTAACCTCACGCCCAACCCTCCTCCTTTTTCAGCCGGGCTTGGGACCGTCCATGGCGGAGTTTGAAGAATACTCTTGAACCCTCTAACGAGATTTATAATCAGACGAATAGATTATTAATTGAACAACAATAGAAAGATGCAACAAAATAATTTGAACAAGTAAACTGCAAAAAGATAGACATCCTGATTGGAATACATAAAACATTGAATCAAGTACTCGTAATGGCGGATTGGATAAATGCGGTGATGCATTTATTTGAAAAAATGACGTCACAACTATAAAAGAATTATTTTAAAAACACCTGCGATATGATTTTTAGGAATATATTTCTTGAAAGTATCCAAAAAAAAAAATGTGGGTCAAGAGTAATAGATTCAGGATCTATCAAATTTTGGAAAAATTGATAAATTATCGAGAATCAGTAGGATGTTAACGAGAATATTAAGTTTGAAAAAACCTAGCTTTCTATAATTAAGATGTAAATAGAGGATGAGAAGAAAAAAATTAATATGAAATAAAAAAGATTAAATTTAAAATAAAAGCTTATAATCTAGAACAAATTAATAAAGTTGAAACAAAAAACAATTTTAAACTATAAAAAAAATCTAAAAGAAAAATCGATCAATTAAAGATTTGAAAACAAAGTGATCAACCCTTGATCATATTTCGATAAAACCTACCAAATATCCCAAATTTTTTATGGAATTAACTAAGAATGGAAAATTTGTTAAAATATTATCGAAAATTGTAATTATTATTTGATGAATTTTATAGAGACATGCTATATAGATTAAAAACATTTGTCTACATCTTTCGAAAAGGAAGAGCAAAATAATTGAATGATACTGATTAGTCAGAGCTTCAACATTACTGCCATATACTTATTGAAAAAACTAGAGAAGAAAAATAGTGAGATTTCTTGAGATTGGATTTAAAGCATTCAAAAGAGACACCGGGGTGGCAAAATCATAGTCGTTAAGTATTTTGTCGATCTCTAGCAGAGTGCATCATTTATATTATTTTTTGAAAATCTGGAAGATTTTCGAAAAAAATAGTCAACGGGACAGTATGTTAAGGGTCGAAAAAAAACTGAGTGACAGAGATTTAGTTCCGGGCATTGAAGCGACCCCAGCCTCTATTGACTCCTATAGATCATAATTCCAATTCCTCTCAATTTTCAAATCTATTCTTTTCAATTAGCTAAGCACTAATGAGGAATACACTGAAAATAAAAATCATTCAAATCTAATACAGCGACCAATTAAAAATTTGAAAACAAAGTGATCAACCCTTGATCATATTTCGATAAAACCTACCAAATATCCCCAATTTTTTATGGAATTAACTAAGAATGGAAAATTTGTTAAAATATTATTGAAAATTATAATTATTATTTGATGAATTTTATAGAGACATGATATATGGATTAAAAACTTTTGTCTACATCTTTCGAAAAGGAAGAGCAAAATAATTGAATGATACTGATTAGTCAGAGCTTCAACATTACTGCCATATACTATTTGAAAAAACTAGAGAAGAAAATTAGTGAGATTTCTTGAGATTGGATTTAAAGCATTCAAAAGAGACACCGGGGTGGCAAAATCATAGTCGTTAAGTATTTTGTCGATCTCTAACAGAGTGCATCATTTATATTATTTTTTGAAAATCTGGAAGATTTTCGAAAAAAATAGTCAATGGGACAGTCTGTTAAGGGATCGAAAAAAACTGAGCGACAGAGATTTAGTTCCGGGCATTGAAGCGACCCCAGCCTCTATTGACTGCCATAGATCATAATTCCAATTCCTCTCAATTTTCGAATCTATTCTTTCCACTTAGCTAAGCATTAATGAGGAATACACTGAAAATAAAAATCATTCAACTCTAATACAGCGACCAATTAGAAATTTGAAAACAAAGTGATCAACCCTTGATCATATTTCGATAAAACCTACCAAATATCCCCAAATTTTTTATGGAATTAACTAACAAAGGAATATTGTTAAAATATTATCGAAAAGTATCATTATTATTTGATAAATTTTATAGAGACATGGCATATTGATTAAAAACTTTTGTCTACATATTTCGAAAAGGAAGAGCAAACTAATTGAATGATACTGATTAATCAGAGCTTCAACATTACTGCCGTATACTAATTGAAAAATCTAGAGAAGAAAATTTGTGAGATTTCTTGAGATTGGATTTAAAGCATTCAAAAGAGACACCGGGGTGGCAAAATCATAGTCGTTAAGTATTTTGTCGATCTCTAACAGAGTGCATCATCTATATTATTTTTTGAAAATCTGGAAGATTTTCGAAAAAAATAGTCAACGGGACAGTCTGTTAAGGGTCGAAAAAAACTGGAGCGACACAGATTTAGTTCCGGGCATTGAAGCGACCCCAGCCTCTATTGACTGCCATAGATCATAATTCCAATTCCTCTCAATTTTCGAATCTATTCTTTCCAATAAGCTAAGCACTAATGAGGAATACACTGAAAATAAAAATCATTCAACTCTAATACAGCGACGAATTAGAAATTTGAAAACAAAATGATCAACCCTTGATCATATTTCGATAAAACCTACCAAATATCTCAAATTTTTTATCGAATTAACTAACAAAAGAATATTGTTAAAATATTATCGAAAAGTATCATTATTATTTGATAAATTTTATAGAGACATGGCATATTGATTAAAAACTTTTTGTCTACATATTTCGAAAAGGAAGAGCAAAATAATTGAATGATACTGATTAATCAGAGCTTCAACATTACTGCCGTATACTAATTGAAAAAACTAGAGAAGAAAAAATAGTGAGATTTCTTGAGTTTGGATTTAAAGCATTTAAAAGAGACACCGGGATGGCAAAATCATAGTCGTTAAGTATTTTGTCGATCTCTAACAGAGTGCATCATTTATATTATTTTTTGAAAATCTGGAAGATTTTCGAAAAAAATAGTCAATGGGACAGTCTGTTAAGGGATCGAAAAAAAACTGAGCGACAGAGATTTAGTTCCGGGCATTGAAGCGACCCCAGCCTCTATTGACTGCCATAGATCATAATTCCAATTCCTCTCAATTTTCGAATCTATTCTTTCCAATAAGCTAAGCACTAATGAGGAATACACTGAAAATAAAAATCATTCAACTCTAATACAGCGACGAATTAGAAATTTGAAAACAAAATGATCAACCCTTGATCATATTTCGATAAAACCTACCAAATATCTCAAATTTTTTTATCGAATTAACTAACAAAAGAATATTGTTAAAATATTATCGAAAAGTATCATTATTATTTGATAAATTTTATAGAGACATGGCATATTGATTAAAAACTTTTGTCTACATATTTCGAAAAGGAAGAGCAAAATAATTGAATGATACTGATTAATCAGAGCTTCAACATTACTGCCGTTTACTAATTGAAAAAACTAGAGAAGAAAAATAGTGAGATTTCTTGAGTTTGGATTTAAAGCATTTAAAAGAGACACCGGGATGGCAAAATCATAGTCGTTAAGTATTTTGTCGATCTCTAACAGAGTGCATCATTTATATTATTTTTGAAAATCTGGAAGATTTTCGAAAAAAATAGTCAATGGGACAGTCTGTTAAGGGATCGAAAAAACTGAGCGACAGAGATTTAGTTCCGGGCATTGAAGCGACCCCAGCCTCTATTGACTGCCATAGATCATAATTCCAATTCCTCTCAATTTTCAAATCTATTCTTTCCAATTAGCTAAGCACTAATGAGGAATACACTGAAAATAAAAATCATTCAACTCTAATACAGCGACCAATTAGAAATTTGAAAACAAAGTGATCAACCCTTGATCATATTTCGATAAAACCTACCAAATATCCCAAATTTTTTATCGAATTAACTAAGAACGGAAAATTTGTTAAAATATTATCGAAAATTATAATTATTATTTGATGAATTTTATAGAGACATGAAATTGATTTAAAACTTTTGTCTACATATTTCGAAAAGGAAGAGCAAAATAATTGAATGATACTGATTAATCAGCGCTTCAACATTACTGCCTTATACTTATTGAAAAAACTAGAGAAGAAAAATAGTGAGATTTCTTGAGTTTGGATTTAAAGCATTCAAAAGAGACACCGGGATGGCAAAATCATAGTCGTTAAGTATTTTGTCGATCTCTAACAGAGTGCATCATTTATATTATTTTTTGAAAATCTGGAAGATTTTCGAAAAAAATAGTCAATGGGACAGTCTGTTAAGGGATCGAAAAAAAACTGAGCGACAGAGATTTAGTTCCGGGCATTGAAGCGACCCCAGCCTCTATTGACTGCCATAGATCATAATTCCAATTCCTCTCAATTTTCAAATCTATTCTTTCCAATTAGCTAAGCACTAATGAGGAATACACTGAAAATAAAAATCATTCAACTCTAATACAGCGACCAATTAAAAATTTGAAAACAAAGTGATCAACCCTTGATCATATTTCGATAAAACCTACCAAATATCCCAAATTTTTAATGGAATTAACTAACAACGGAAAAATGGTGAAACATTAGGTATATATTTATTTTTTAATTTTATTTCGATATTTCTAATATAATTACGGTATATATTTTTCCAGAATTTAATTAATTGAACCAGCCTATTCATATTGATGTAAAATGGAAATATGAACCTGAAGCATTTAATTAATTCTAAGTATCTTTTATATTACTAGATCTATCTTATTGTTATTCAAAACATGAGCATGAAGAGAGTTCATATTTAACAATTGTTTTTTATTAAAAAACGTTTACGATAAGCTTGAAGGATGTATAAAATTGAATATGATTTAAAGAAATTTAATTTTTGTTAAGGGCCTCCACTTCTCCCCTTATAGCCCTCCGATCCTCCCACTCAATATCCGGAAGAATGGATCAGGGTTCCGCCACAGCATTCTATTGTAAGTAAGACATTAGTATACTGTGGTCATGAAAACAAAATATCACTGTGATTAAAAACAACTAGAGAAAAAGAAAACATAAATTGACACAAAACTACATACAAAAATGCTATGCAGAAATAAAAACTGATCAAACATTAAGAATTAATGATCGAGAAATATGTTCTAATTTGGAGCCTGTTCAAATGTTTTTAAAAATTTTCTAATTTTACACACCAAACTTAGAATAGACGAACGGAAAATAATTAAATGTTTTAAACAAATTTTGGAAATCAATTGCGTAATGTAGTTAAAATCAAGAAATACTAAAGCATACGTTTTTATAATTACTACCTATTTTATACTTGATAAAGATGATTGCTTTTGTCAGCATGATTTGTAAATGTAAGTAAAAAGATTTATATAAATTTTGGAATTTGAAGAACACAAAATTTAGTTGTATATATATCTGCTTAATAAAAGAGTAAGTTTATGTGAAAAAATGATTTTAATATTCTGGATTCAATAAATTTATTTAGATTTTGTTTGTATTGAATTGACCTAGAATAAATACCTAATAAGTGCCAATGGTTAAAAGAGGGTTTATTATAAAAAGTACTTATTGGAAAGATTGTTAAGCTCAGGTTCACAAATGTCAAAACGTCTATATAATTGAAAAAAGGATGAGTAAAATTTCAAAAAAGTTACCTCATAAATATTTAATATATTAATAATTTTTATTCAAAGTAGCAAATAAAGGAATTTAAAATTGGAATTAGCTAACCACAAACAATATATTAATTTTCAATATTGTAACTATGTTGAGACGTTCAACTGTAATAAACGAACAATAAAAAAATGAAAAACATTTTTGATAAACTAAAATAATATTGAGGAAAATATACAAACATTCTCTAGTTATTAGATTTTACTTTGTAACTATGGAAATTATTATAAATTGCTTTAATAATTATTTAATTTCATTGGATGAAGTTGAAATTAACTATTAAGTAATAAAGTACAATTAGACGAGAATTAAAAAACTAATAATAATAATAGTAATAAAAAATAATAATTAAAAATCGATACAATTCTGACAAAATTGGGAATACCTATTATACCATATTACTAGACGTACATAATTCCCCGCATTCTTAGACCATTATGTTTTTTGATAAACTTTATAGAGTCGTGATAATATTTATTACTAGACGTGCTTTATATTGATGCTATGACAGACATGATTGTTTGAGAAATTTTATAGAGTCATGATATTGATTAAATAGTTTTGTCTAGAAATTTCGAAAAGGAAGAGCAAAATAATTGAATGAATCTGATTAATCAGAGCTTCAACATTACTGCCGTATACTAATTAAAAAAACTAGAGAAGAAAATTAGTGAGATTTCTTGAGATTGGATTTAAAGCATTCAAAAGAGACACCGGGATGGCAAAATCCTAGTCGTTAAGTATTTTGTCAATCTCTAACAGAGTGCATCATTTATATTATTTTTTGAAAATCTAGAAGATTTTCCAAAAAATAGTCAATGGGACAGTCTGTTAAGGGATCGAAAAAAAACTGAGTGACAGAGATTTAGTTCCGGGCATTGAAGCTACCCCAGCCTCTATTGATTGCCATAGATCATAATTCCAATTCCTCTCAATTTTCAAATCTATTCTTTCCAATTAGCTAAGCACTAATGAGGAATACACTGAAAATAAAAATCATTCAACTCTAATACAGCGACCAATTAAAAATTTGAAAACAAAGTGATCAACCCTTGATCATATTTCGATAAAACCTACCAAATATCCCCAATTTTTTATGGAATTAACTAAGAATGGAAAATTTGTTAAAATATTATCGAAAATTATAATTATTATTTGATGAATTTTATAGAGACATGATATATGGATTAAAAACTTTTGTCTACATCTTTCGAAAAGGAAGAGCAAAATAATTGAATGATACTGATTAGTCAGAGCTTCAACATTACTGCCATATACTATTTGAAAAAACTAGAGAAGAAAATTAGTGAGATTTCTTGAGATTGGATTTAAAGCATTCAAAAGAGACACCGGGGTGGCAAAATCATAGTCGTTAAGTATTTTGTCGATCTCTAACAGAGTGCATCATTTATATTATTTTTTGAAAATCTGGAAGATTTTCGAAAAAAATAGTCAATGGGACAGTCTGTTAAGGGATCGAAAAAAACTGAGCGACAGAGATTTAGTTCCGGGCATTGAAGCGACCCCAGCCTCTATTGACTGCCATAGATCATAATTCCAATTCCTCTCAATTTTCGAATCTATTCTTTCCAATAAGCTAAGCACTAATGAGGAATACACTGAAAATAAAAATCATTCAACTCTAATACAGCGACCAATTAGAAATTTGAAAACAAAGTGATCAACCCTTGATCATATTTCGATAAAACCTACCAAATATCCCAAATTTTTTATCGAATTAACTAAGAACGGAAAATTTGTTAAAATATTATCGAAAATTTTAATTATTATTTGATGAATTTTATAGAGACATGCTATATGGATTAAAAACTTTTGTCTACATCTTTCGAAAAGGAAGAGCAAAATAATTGAATGATCCTGATTAGTCAGAGCTTCAACATTACTGCCATATACTATTTGAAAAAACTAGAGAAGAAATTTAGTGAGATTTCTTGAGATTGGATTTAAAGCATTCAAAAGAGACACCGGGGTGGCAAAATCATAGTCGTTAAGTATTTTGTCGATCTCTAACAGAGTGCATCATTTATATTATTTTTTGAAAATCTGGTAGATTTTCGAAAAAAATAGTCAATGGGACAGTCTGTTAAGGGATCGAAAAAAACTGAGCGACAGAGATTTAGTTCCGGGCATTGAAGCGACCCCAGCCTCTATTGACTGCCATAGATCATAATTCCAATTCCTCTCAATTTTCAAATCTATTCTTTCCAATTAGCTAAGCACTAATGAGGAATACAATGAAAATAAAAATCATTCAACTCTAATACAGCGACCAATTAAAAATTTGAAAACAAAGTGATCAACCCTTGATCATATTTCGATAAAACCTACCAAATATCCCCAATTTTTTTATGGAATTAACTAACAAAAGAATATTGTTAAAATATTATCGAAAAGTATCATTATTATTTGATAAATTTTATAGAGACATGGCATATTGATTAAAAACTTTTGTCTACATATTTCGAAAAGGAAGAGCATAATAATTGAATGATACTGATTAATCAGAGCTTCAACATTACTGCCGTATACTAATTGAAAAAACTAGAGAAGAAAATTAGTGAGATTTCTTGAGATTGGATTTAAAGCATTCAAAAGAGACACCGGGGTGGCAAAATCATAGTCGTTAAGTATTTTGTCGATCTCTAACAGAGTGCATCATTTATATTATTTTTTGAAAACCTGGAAGATTTTCGAAAAAAATAGTCAACGGAACAGTCTGTTAAGGGTCGAAAAAACTGAGCGACAGAGATTTAGTTCCGGGCATTGAAGCGACCCCAGCCTCTATTGACTGCCATAGATCATAATTCCAATTCCTCTCAATTTTCAAATCTATTCTTTCCAATTAGCTAAGCACTAATGAGGAATACACTGAAAATAAAAATCATTCAACTCTAATACAGCGACCAATTAAAAATTTGAAAACAAAGTGATCAACCCTTGATCATATTTCGATAAAACCTACCAAATATCCCCAATTTTTTTATGGAATTAACTAACAAAAGAATATTGTTAAAATATTATCGAAAAGTATCATTATTATTTGATAAATTTTATAGAGACATGGCATATGGATTAAAAACTTTTGTCTACATATTTCGAAAAGGAAGAGCAAAATAATTGAATGATACTGATTAATCAGAGCTTCAACATTACTGCCGTTTACTAATTGAAAAAACTAGAGAAGAAAATTAGTGAGATTTCTTGAGATTGGATTTAAAGCATTCAAAAGAGACACCGGGGTGGCAAAATCATAGTCGTTAAGTATTTTGTCGATCTCTAACAGAGTGCATCATTTATATTATTTTTGAAAATCTGGAAGATTTTCGAAAAAAATAGTCAATGGGACAGTCTGTTAAGGGATCGAAAAAAACTGAGCGACAGAGATTTAGTTCCGGGCATTGAAGCGACCCCAGCCTCTATTGACTGCCATAGATCATAATTCCAATTCCTCTCAATTTTCGAATCTATTCTTTCCAATTAGCTAAGCACTAATGAGGAATACACTGAAAATAAAAATCATTCAACTCTAATACAGCGACCAATTAAAAATTTGAAAACAAAGTGATCAACCCTTGATCATATTTCGATAAAACCTACCAAATATCACCAATTTTTTATGGAATTAACTAAGAATGGAAAATTTGTGAAAATATTATCGAAAATTATAATTATTATTTGATGAATTTTATAGAGACATGATATATGGATTAAAAACTTTTGTCTACATCTTTCGAAAAGGAAGAGCAAAATAATTGAATGATACTGATTAGTCAGAGCTTCAACATTACTGCCATATACTATTTGAAAAAACTAGAGAAGAAAATTAGTGAGATTTCTTGAGATTGGATTTAAAGCATTCAAAAGAGACACCGGGGTGGCAAAATCATAGTCGTTAAGTATTTTGTCGATCTCTAACAGAGTGCATCATTTATATTATTTTTTGAAAATCTGGAAGATTTTCGAAAAAAATAGTCAATGGGACAGTCTGTTAAGGGATCGAAAAAAACTGAGCGACAGAGATTTAGTTCCGGGCATTGAAGCGACCCCAGCCTCTATTGACTGCCATAGATCATAATTCCAATTCCTCTCAATTTTCGAATCTATTCTTTCCAATAAGCTAAGCACTAATGAGGAATACACTGAAAATAAAAATCATTCAACTCTAATACAGCGACCAATTAGAAATTTGAAAACAAAATGATCAACCCTTGATCATATTTCGATAAAACCTACCAAATATCCCCAATTTTTTTATGGAATTAACTAACAAAAGAATATTGTTAAAATATTATCGAAAAGTATCATTATTATTTGATAAATTTTATAGAGACATGCTATATGGATTAAAAACTTTTGTCTACATCTTTCGAAAAGGAAGAGCAAAATAATTGAATGATACTGATTAGTCAGAGCTTCAACATTACTGCCATATACTTATTGAAAAAACTAGAGAAGAAAATTAGTGAGATTTCTTGAGATTGGATTTAAAGCATTCAAAAGAGACACCGGGGTGGCAAAATCATAGTCGTTAAGTATTTTGTCGATCTCTAACAGAGTGCATCATTTATATTATTTTTTGAAAATCTGGAAGATTTTCGAAAAAAATAGTCAATGGGACAGTCTGTTAAGGGATCGAAAAAAACTGAGCGACAGAGATTTAGTTCCGGGCATTGAAGCGACCCCAGCCTCTATTGACTGCCATAGATCATAATTCCAATTCCTCTCAATTTTCGAATCTATTCTTTCCAATAAGCTAAGCACTAATGAGGAATACACTGAAAATAAAAATCATTCAACTCTAATACAGCGACCAATTAGAAATTTGAAAACAAAATGATCAACCCTTGATCATATTTCGATAAAACCTACCAAATATCCCCAATTTTTTTATGGAATTAACTAACAACGGAATATTGTTAAAATATTATCGAAAAGTATCATTATTATTTGATAAATTTTATAGAGACATGGCTATATGGATTAAAAACTTTTGTCTACATCTTTCGAAAAGGAAGAGCAAAATAATTGAATGATACTGATTAATCAGAGCTTCAACATTACTGCCGTATACTAATTGAAAAAACTAGAGAAGAAAATTAGTGAGATTTCTTGAGATTGGATTTAAAGCATTCAAAAGAGACACCGGGGTGGCAAAATCATAGTCGTTAAGTATTTTGTCGATCTCTAACAGAGTGCATCATTTATATTATTTTTGAAAATCTGGAAGATTTTCGAAAAAAATAGTCAATGGGACAGTCTGTTAAGGGATCGAAAAAACTGAGCGACAGAGATTTAGTTCCGGGCATTGAAGCGACCCCAGCCTCTATTGACTGCCATAGATCATAATTCCAATTCCTCTCAATTTTCAAATCTATTCTTTCCAATTAGCTAAGCACTAATGAGGAATACACTGAAAATAAAAATCATTCAACTCTAATACAGCGACCAATTAAAAATTTGAAAACAAAGTGATCAACCCTTGATCATATTTCGATAAAACCTACCAAATATCCCCAATTTTTTTATGGAATTAACTAACAAAAGAATATTGTTAAAATATTATCGAAAAGTATCATTATTATTTGATAAATTTTATAGAGACATGGCATATTGATTAAAAACTTTTGTCTACATATTTCGAAAAGGAAGAGCAAAATAATTGAATGATACTGATTAATCAGAGCTTCAACATTACTGCCGTATACTAATTGAAAAAACTAGAGAAGAAAATTAGTGAGATTTCTTGAGATTGGATTTAAAGCATTCAAAAGAGACACCGGGGTGGCAAAATCATAGTCGTTAAGTATTTTGTCGATCTCTAACAGAGTGCATCATTTATATTATTTTTGAAAATCTGGAAGATTTTCGAAAAAAAAATAGTCAATAGGACAGTCTGTTAAGGGATCGAAAAAAACTGAGCGACAGAGATTTAGTTCCGGGCATTGAAGCGACCCCAGCCTCTATTGACTGCCATAGATCATAATTCCAATTCCTCTCAATTTTCGAATCTATTCTTTCCAATAAGCTAAGCACTAATGAGGAATACACTGAAAATAAAAATCATTCAACTCTAATACAGCGACCAATTAGAAATTTGAAAACAAAATGATCAACCCTTGATCATATTTCGATAAAACCTACCAAATATCCCAAATTTTTTATCGAATTAACTAACAAAAGAATATTGTTAAAATATTATCGAAAAGTATCATTATTATTTGATAAATTTTATAGAGACATGGCATATTGATTAAAAACTTTTGTCTACATATTTCGAAAAGGAAGAGCAAAATAATTGAATGATACTGATTAATCAGAGCTTCAACATTACTGCCGTATACTAATTGAAAAAACTAGAGAAGAAAATTAGTGAGATTTCTTGAGATTGGATTTAAAGCATTCAAAAGAGACACCGGGGTGGCAAAATCATAGTCGTTAAGTATTTTGTCGATCTCTAACAGAGTGCATCATTTATATTATTTTTTGAAAATCTGGAAGATTTTCCGAAAAAAATAGTCAACGGGACAGTCTGTTAAGGGATCGAAAAAAACTGAGCGACAGAGATTTAGTTCCGGGCATTGAAGCGACCCCAGCCTCTATTGACTGCCATAGATCATAATTCCAATTCCTCTCAATTTTCAAATCTATTCTTTCCAATTAGCTAAGCACTAATGAGGAATACACTGAAAATAAAAATCATTCAACTCTAATACAGCGACCAATTAAAAATTTGAAAACAAAGTGATCAACCCTTGATCATATTTCGATAAAACCTACCAAATATCCCCAATTTTTTATGGAATTAACTAAGAATGGAAAATTTGTTAAAATATTATCGAAAATTATAATTATTATTTGATGAATTTTATAGAGACATGGTATATGGATTAAAAACTTTTGTCTACATCTTTCGAAAAGGAAGAGCAAAATAATTGAATGATACTGATTAGTCAGAGCTTCAACATTACTGCCATATACTATTTGAAAAAACTAGAGAAGAAAATTAGTGAGATTTCTTGAGATTGGATTTAAAGCATTCAAAAGAGACACCGGGGTGGCAAAATCATAGTCGTTAAGTATTTTGTCGATCTCTAACAGAGTGCATCATTTATATTATTTTTTGAAAATCTGGAAGATTTTCGAAAAAAATAGTCAACAGGACAGTCTGTTAAGGGATCGAAAAAAACTGAGCGACAGAGATTTAGTTCCGGGCATTGAAGCGACCCCAGCCTCTATTGACTGCCATAGATCATAATTCCAATTCCTCTCAATTTTCGAATCTATTCTTTCCAATTAGCTAAGCACTAATGAGGAATACACTGAAAATAAAAATCATTCAACTCTAATACAGCGACCAATTAGAAATTTGAAAACAAAGTGATCAACCCTTGATCATATTTCGATAAAACCTACCAAATATCCCCAAATTTTTTATGGAATTAACTAACAAAAGAATATTGTTAAAATATTATCGAAAAGTATCATTATTATTTGATAAATTTTATAGAGACATGCTATATGGATTAAAAACTTTTGTCTACATCTTTCGAAAAGGAAGAGCAAAATAATTGAATGATACTGATTAGTCAGAGCTTCAACATTACTGCCGTATACTAATTGAAAAAACTAGAGAAGAAAATTAGTGAGATTTCTTGAGATTGGATTTAAAGCATTCAAAAGAGACACCGGGGTGGCAAAATCATAGTCGTTAAGTATTTTGTCGATCTCTAACAGAGTGCATCATTTATATTATTTTTTGAAAATCTGGAAGATTTTCGAAAAAAATAGTCAATGGGACAGTCTGTTAAGGGATCGAAAAAAACTGAGCGACAGAGATTTAGTTCCGGGCATTGAAGCGACCCCAGCCTCTATTGACTGCCATAGATCATAATTCCAATTCCTCTCAATTTTCGAATCTATTCTTTCCAATTAGCTAAGCACTAATGAGGAATACACTGAAAATAAAAATCATTCAACTCTAATACAGCGACCAATTAGAAATTTGAAAACAAAGTGATCAACCCTTGATCATATTTCGATAAAACCTACCAAATATCCCAAATTTTTTATCGAATTAACTAAGAACGGAAAATTTGTTAAAATATTATCGAAAATTATAATTATTATTTGATGAATTTTATAGAGACATGCTATATGGATTAAAAACTTTTGTCTACATCTTTCGAAAAGGAAGAGCAAAATAATTGAATGATACTGATTAGTCAGAGCTTCAACATTACTGCCATATACTATTTGAAAAAACTAGAGAAGAAAATTAGTGAGATTTCTTGAGATTGGATTTAAAGCATTCAAAAGAGACACCGGGGTGGCAAAATCATAGTCGTTAAGTATTTTGTCGATCTCTAACAGAGTGCATCATTTATATTATTTTTTGAAAATCTGGAAGATTTTCGAAAAAAATAGTCAATGGGACAGTCTGTTAAGGGATCGAAAAAAACTGAGCGACAGAGATTTAGTTCCGGGCATTGAAGCGACCCCAGCCTCTATTGACTGCCATAGATCATAATTCCAATTCCTCTCAATTTTCAAATCTATTCTTTCCAATTAGCTAAGCACTAATGAGGAATACACTGAAAATAAAAATCATTCAACTCTAATACAGCGACCAATTAAAAATTTGAAAACAAAGTGATCAACCCTTGATCATATTTCGATAAAACCTACCAAATATCCCCAATTTTTTTATGGAATTAACTAACAAAAGAATATTGTTAAAATATTATCGAAAAGTATCATTATTATTTGATAAATTTTATAGAGACATGGCATATTGATTAAAAACTTTTGTCTACATATTTCGAAAAGGAAGAGCAAAATAATTGAATGATACTGATTAATCAGAGCTTCAACATTACTGCCGTATACTAATTGAAAAAACTAGAGAAGAAAATTAGTGAGATTTCTTGAGATTGGATTTAAAGCATTCAAAAGAGACACCGGGGTGGCAAAATCATAGTCGTTAAGTATTTTGTCGATCTCTAACAGAGTGCATCATTTATATTATTTTTTGAAAATCTGGAAGATTTTCGAAAAAAATAGTCAACGGGACAGTCTGTTAAGGGTCGAAAAAAACTGAGCGACAGAGATTTAGTTCCGGGCATTGAAGCGACCCCAGCCTCTATTGACTGCCATAGATCATAATTCCAATTCCTCTCAATTTTCAAATCTATTCTTTCCAATTAGCTAAGCACTAATGAGGAATACACTGAAAATAAAAATCATTCAACTCTAATACAGCGACCAATTAAAAATTTGAAAACAAAGTGATCAACCCTTGATCATATTTCGATAAAACCTACCAAATATCCCCAATTTTTTTATGGAATTAACTAACAAAAGAATATTGTTAAAATATTATCGAAAAGTATCATTATTATTTGATAAATTTTATAGAGACATGGCATATGGATTAAAAACTTTTGTCTACATATTTCGAAAAGGAAGAGCAAAATAATTGAATGATACTGATTAATCAGAGCTTCAACATTACTGCCGTTTACTAATTGAAAAAACTAGAGAAGAAAATTAGTGAGATTTCTTGAGATTGGATTTAAAGCATTCAAAAGAGACACCGGGGTGGCAAAATCATAGTCGTTAAGTATTTTGTCGATCTCTAACAGAGTGCATCATTTATATTATTTTTGAAAATCTGGAAGATTTTCGAAAAAAATAGTCAATGGGACAGTCTGTTAAGGGATCGAAAAAAACTGAGCGACAGAGATTTAGTTCCGGGCATTGAAGCGACCCCAGCCTCTATTGACTGCCATAGATCATAATTCCAATTCCTCTCAATTTTCGAATCTATTCTTTCCAATAAGCTAAGCACTAATGAGGAATACACTGAAAATAAAAATCATTCAACTCTAATACAGCGACCAATTAGAAATTTGAAAACAAAATGATCAACCCTTGATCATATTTCGATAAAACCTACCAAATATCCCAAATTTTTTATCGAATTAACTAACAAAAGAATATTGTTAAAATATTATCGAAAAGTATCATTATTATTTGATAAATTTTATAGAGACATGGCATATTGATTAAAAACTTTTGTCTACATATTTCGAAAAGGAAGAGCATAATAATTGAATGATACTGATTAATCAGAGCTTCAACATTACTGCCGTATACTAATTGAAAAAACTAGAGAAGAAAATTAGTGAGATTTCTTGAGATTGGATTTAAAGCATTCAAAAGAGACACCGGGGTGGCAAAATCATAGTCGTTAAGTATTTTGTCGATCTCTAACAGAGTGCATCATTTATATTATTTTTTGAAAATCTGGAAGATTTTCGAAAAAAATAGTCAACGGGACAGTCTGTTAAGGGTCGAAAAAAACTGAGCGACAGAGATTTAGTTCCGGGCATTGAAGCGACCCCAGCCTCTATTGACTGCCATAGATCATAATTCCAATTCCTCTCAATTTTCGAATCTATTCTTTCCAATTAGCTAAGCACTAATGAGGAATACACTGAAAATAAAAATCGAACCATGTACAAATATTAATGACAATTTATCAAAGATTGTTACGTCCAAATTGTCATGATCACTAGTACAATGGAGTCTTTTATAGGGTGAGGGTTCTTAACCTCACGCCCAACCCTCCTCCTTTTTCAGCCGGGCTTGGGACCGTCCATGGCGGAGTTCGAAGAATACTCTTGAACCCTATAACGAGATTTATAATCTAAAAAATAGATTATTAATTGAAAAACAATGGAAAGTTGAAACAAAAAATTTGAACAAGTAAACTGCAAAAAGATAGACATCCTCAGTGGAATTCATAAAAAATTAAATCAAGTACTCGTAAAGTATGGCGAAATGGATAGATGCGGTAATGCATTTATTTGAAAAAATGACGTCACAACTATAAAAAATTATTTTAAAAACAGCAGCTATATGATTTTTTTGAATATAATTATTCAAAGTATCGAAAAAAGAGTGTGGGTTCAAGAGTAATAGATTCAGGATCTATTAATATTTTGAAAAAATTGATAAATTATCTTGAATCAGTGGGATGTTAATGAGAATATTAAATTTGAAGAAACCTAGCTTTCTATAATTAAAAGGTAAATAGAAAGAAAAAATAATTTATATGAAATA
>JALMQS010000055.1:9518643-9732305 GCA_024734495.1 Forficula auricularia | reverse complement strand
GAGGCTTTCGAAATGTGGTGCTACAGAAGAATGATGAATATCAAATGGATGGATAAAATTACAAATGAAGAAGTTCTTGGAAGAATCGGAGAAAGAAGAACCTTGTGGAAGAGTCTGAAGAAGAGAAGAGGTCAGATGATGGGGCACACACTGAGACATGGGGGACTGCTTAGGGATATCTTGGAGGGGGAGGTGGGAAAGAAAAGGGGAAGGGGAAGACCCAGATTAGAATATTTCAACCAAATAATTGGGGATATGGGATGCCAGACATTTAGAGAGGTTAAACAGCTGGCGGGGACAGAGTCGAGTGGAGACGGATTGTTGCATCAAACCAGTCTTAGGACTGTATACTCAATGATGATGATGATGTTTTAATAAACAGAATTTATATTTATTAATTTTTATCCCTAATATAATATTACATAAAACAATTTATTTTTATCCCACTATAAAATAAAATAACAAACAAATGAAAAAAATATAATAAAATTCGGTTGATTAAAAAATTTGGATTTTGTAAAATATCCCTCTAATGATTATTAGGCTCATCTCTTAGTTAAGTTTAATAAAAAAAAAATTGTTCCTTGATAATTAAGAAAAATAACTTAAAATAATTCAATAAGTACTTTTAACTAAAGTTAGTAAAAAATAAACTGCAACGGATCGTTGCTAAACTTTATCCAAATTCTTTTGAAATATTAATATGTTTTGCTGGCTTGGTGTGTACTGGATATATTAATTATTTATCCTTTAACAATAAAAAAATAATATGTTTATTCCTTTATTATTAATCAGATATCACTTGCAATTTGCAGTTCATGTTGACTTTAATTCAAAATAATGATCGATTCTCATTTAATAGTCGAGGAATAACCATTCTACATTGGATTTTTGACGTTTCGGTTATTATTAGTAACCATTGCTGAAGACATGGAGGAATCGACTTAAAATCAAAAATAGCCATCGATTCTCATCTAATACTCGAGGGATAACAATTCTTGTTTGCCATAAAAGAATTTAGACTTTGTGATTTTAAGTCGATTCTTCCACGTTTTCAGTAGAGGTTTCCATTAATAGTCAAAACATCAAAAATGGAATTCAATAAGGTTATTCCTCTAGTATTAGATAAGAATCGATCGTTATTTTTTATTTTAAGCCGTTCCTCCATGTCTTCAGCAATGGTTACCAATAATAATCGAAGCGTCAAAAATCTAATGTAGAATTGTTATTCCTCGAGTATTATATGAGAATCGATTACTATTTTTGATTTTAAGTCGATTCCTCCATGTCTACAGCAATGGTTACTAATAATAACCGAAATGTCAAAAATCCAATATAGAATGGTTATTCCTCAAGTACTAGATGAGAATCAATCGCTATTTTTGATTTTATGTCAGCAATGGTTACCAATAAAAACCGAAACGTCAAAATTCCAATATAGAATGGTTATTCCTCAAGTACTAGATGAGAATCAATCGCTATTTTTGATTTTAAGTCGATTCCTCTATGTCTTCAGCAATGGTTACCAATAGAAACCGAAACGTCAAAAATCCAATATAAAATGGTTATTCCTCAAGTACTAGATGAGAATCAATTGCTATTTTTGATTTTAAGTCGATTCCTCTATGTCTTCAGCAATGGTTACCAATAAAACCCGAAACGTCAAAAATCCAATATAGAATGGTTATTCCTCAAGTACTAGATGAGAATCAATCGCTATTTTTGGTTTTAAGTCGATTCCTCTATAAAGGTAACGGATAAGAAAAGATCGCAGTTGCTATGGTTACTTACAAACTTACCTCCCAAATTTTTAGCATTTCACAGAGAAAAGCCTATCCACTCTTACTTAGTTAGGTTAAATGAGTCCTATATTACCATAAACAGATCAAATGAATAAATTTTAAAGAATTCAAAAATCTTACTTTAGAGTAAAGTACTTTAAAATATAATTTTACTAAAAACTTTATTTAACCTTTTTTGTCGGCCCCAAGGTACTTAATTAGGATATTAAATTTCATCAAAATTGGTTAAGTCATTTTAAAGATATTTAGAAAAAACTAAAAAAGTACTGAAATAAATAATGTTGTATAATACTAATGTTTGTGGGCCGATATGTACCAAAAACTAATCAGCGCTTCATTTTGTTAAAATGATGGTAGGTTTTCAATTTCATTTCAATCGGTGCAAAGGTGTGGAAAAAATCGTGGACGAAAAAAACGATAACATCCATCCATCCATCCGCACGCACTTCCAAAAAAATGGCACTTTTTGGCCTCTCGACGAGATTCCAGGTAACTTTTGGCAAAACCGCCACGTGCTAAAATTCAATCTCATTGAATACTTCAATTTGTGACCTTAATTGAGTCCATGGGTTCCGTAGTCTTTACCTGAGGACCCGTTGAAGTCGCGCTTGCCGCGCGACCGATTGCAATACTTTCTCCCATGCTTCGCATTGGATAAAGTAAAAAGTGACCATTTTTAATTAATAAAATAAATATTCAAATAACGCTTTAGTTTGTTTTTATTAAAATTAAGTAATTTCAATACATAGAAAATAATTTATTTGAAAACATTTTAAATAAAATATTGCAAGTATAATTTTTCTGCTTTCTTTTTGTTAATTTGTGGAAAAGCCGAATCGAGTTGCCCTCTGAAAAAAATAAGATTGGAATTATAATATATTTTATATTATAAAATAAGAAATAGAGGAATATTTTATATGACGAATTAGAGTTATATTAAAATATTTATTTTTTTAATTTAAATTATATATTCTAATAAATTTATCTATTTCTTTTACAAAATAATCGAATTATACATTATTATGTATATTTGTTTGAATAATAATTTATATGTATAAATAGTATGTATAAAAAAAATTGAATAAATAATATTTATTAACCCCCCCTCCCTTTCATTTCAAAATTCCTAATGAGATCCTTTGAAAGCCCGTTCCCC
The DNA here is from genome assembly GCA_024734495.1 of Forficula auricularia. NCBI lineage: Eukaryota > Metazoa > Arthropoda > Insecta > Dermaptera > Forficulidae > Forficula > Forficula auricularia. The sequence goes on along the minus strand of JALMQS010000055.1, from coordinate 9,729,347 downwards.
ACCTTTAACTCCGCCGGCCGGCTGTCAGCCGAGTCCCCTGACTAATAAAAGATTGTTTATTATAATTTCGATTATTTGCTCATATGAATTGGAGATTTCCGCTATTTTGTCATTAATCATATCATCAGAACTTGGCCAAATTAATATGGTACAAATCGGAAACTATACTGAAACCAATGCAAAAAAATCATCAAAATCGGTTGACAATTGGCGAAGAAATCGAGCAACATAGACACAAAAAAAAAAAATCAGTCGAAATGATAACCTCCTCTTTTTTTGAAGTCGGTTAAAAAGATCATTTATTAGAACCTTTTCTTTTTATACCTTTGAACCGACAATTCGGATGATCTTCCCTCCTTCAAGCAGTGGTGATATCGCAAATTTTGCATTGCAGGAACGCTAAAATTCCGGGTGACCTGGGGATTACGGGGGTCCTCTCCGAAATTTTTTGAATTATATGTTTCAAATGATGCATTTTAAGGGTTTCCAATTTTTTTTTTGATGTATTTGAAAAAAAATTGTCAATTCGTAAAATAAAAATACAAAAATAAAAAACTCTCAAAAGCGGTGGGGGAACGGCGTTCCCGCACCATGACACCCCTGCCTTCAGGGTTTAAAAGGCCAATGAATGAAACATGTAATAATTTTCCTTCATTTGAACCCTGAAGAAGGAGAGAAGATCATCCGAAATGTCGGTTCAAAAGTATAAAAAGAAAAGGTTCCAATATATTTTGTTGTTTTTATTTATCCTTGGACTGATTGCCTTCCATTCAATCCTCAGTTCTACATATATCTATCAGTCTGTCTCCAAGAAAAAACATCCAATAAGTTGTTTTGAATATTTTTCCATTCAAGAATGTCGGCTTTAATAGATATTTCTCACCAATTTGGGCTATCTTCAGAATATAATAGATATTGATTGAGGAAAAAGTAAAAATGTTAAGACTCGGCACGGAAACAGAACAAATATACAGATTAATAACCAGATTATTATTATTATTTGTTTATCGGCGCGTCGACTACTATGGTCATTTGCGCCAAATAACCAGATTAAAGGCACAAATTCTACCTTGGATACCAATACCGTCAATATTTCAAATACTATTCAATAAAGATTGAACGATTTAACTGGATTGAATCATGTGCTTAATGACAATAACACACAATCACGAAAAACGATAAGTTATTAAAACGTAAATTAAATACTCTATTAATGATGAAAAAATTATAAATTTAATATGAACATTACTAATTGAAAAATGAAATTAAGACTATAAATTCAAATTATTTAATAATGTATTGTGTATGACACAATGGAATTATTTATTTAATGATTGTAATTAAATTTGGGTTGTTATCGTCCATCTTTGAAAATAATTAGGCTGGATATTGGGATCTTGGACTTGAGAAAATAATTAAAAGCTAAATTTCAAAAAGTTGCAACACATTTCGTCGTATATTTTTCGACTTCTTCAGGCAATCCACAACAATTACAAATTACAAGAATATGAAGTCATTAGATAATTCAAGAAAACAAAACACTTTTTTTATAACTCCAAACAATATTCACTTTTAGGATCAGCTTCCTCGTTGATAGATAATTAATTTCTTGAATTATCTAATGACTTCATATTCCTATAATTTGTAATTATTATAGATTGCCTGAAGAAGTCGAAAAATATACGACGAAACGTGTTGCAACTTTTTAAAATTTAGCTTTTAAATTATTTTCTCAAGTCCAAGATCCCAATATCCAGCCTAACTAATGATTGTAATATTCTCAAAATGATATTATTAGTATAAATAAAAGCAATTGAATATATATGTTAAACTTTTTTATTAATTTATCAAAATGTAATTTCATTTCTAAGTAAAATATCTATTCCTTTTAGAACTTCCTTTGTAAAGGTAATTCAGTTAGAAGAAATCGATGTAAATATTTTTTTATTCTTTTTTTAAAAAAATGAAAATGTTAAAATGATATTGTAAAAAAAAATGTAATTATAAAAAATAACCCCGAATGTCAGTCCGGTAATGTAGGTTAAAATGAATTATTTTAACACAAGGTCCTAAAATGTTAGGGGATCTATGAAAAAAAAATATGTATATATATTTATTGCTGAATAAACTAACATTTAAAAAAGAAAAAGTACTTCAGTTAGATTTTTGATCATAAAGTCAAAGACTATTCAAACTTATATATAAGCTTGACCAAAAATAATATAAGGAGCAAAGCCAGTAATGATTTTTTATTTTAATATACGATTAACTTAGTACCTTTGCATAATGATGGTAAGTGATCAGAGTATCCTTTTGTCTTCAGTTTGAACACAATTTTTGAATGATAGAGATGAATTTCAAATCGAAACCAAATGCATTTAAGAGGGAAAACCAGTTTTCACAGCAGCCAGCCATAATTGAGAGTATTAATGAATCTGAAAAAATAATAATCAATTGTTTTAATAAAATGCAGATGAAACTCTTGATTTTCTGTCAAATAAGATATAGATATAGATATTTCAGTTTTCAGATAGACTCAAAGACTATTCTAACTTAGTTAAGTTTGATCAAAAATTATATCTATATAGGTATATAAAATTAAGGTTTTGTCTGTACATTGGTCCAAATCACGGCAAATTTTGGTTGCACGCGTTTCAAGCAAAGTTATGAACGAAAACACCCTCAACAAAATTCCTGTCTGTCTGTATGTCTGTATGTTTCCGTGGGTTCCGCGAAAAGTTGCTCACGATTCACGTAAAAACGGCTGAAGGGATTATTATGAAATTTCATATTTACATCAGATGTCTTCTAACTTACGTTTTTAGCTATATAACGTTTTGATATTTTGACCCCAAAAGGGGGCTTGGGGAGGTGCACCAATGAAAATTATCAAATAAGTCCTAAACTATTAACTCTACGGCAAATTTTATTATGAGCGAAGTTGTAGGGGGATGTGATTTCTGACAACTTTTGTCTAAAAAAATTCCCCCAAGGGGAGGGTCAAAATATGAAAATTCTTGCTCTTGGACCAAACTCAACCAAATTTTGTATACATAATCTGTGGGTCACTAGAAGGGTAGAAATGCAACAACTAACGACCCAAAATGGGGTGGGGGGGGGCAGAAAATGAAAATTTTTACCCTTAGAGCATACTTAACCAAATTTTATATACATAATCTGTGGGTCACTAGAAGACTAGAAACGCAAAAACTGGGCGCGGGGGTGGAGTGATGGTACGGGTGCGGGGGGTCAGGGGGATGAGGGCGCGGAGGGTGGAATGTGGGTGAGGGAGTAAGACGGAGTAGGGTGAAGGGGGTGGTGCGGGATGGAGTCCGGGTGGAGTAGTGGGTGTAGGGGTCCAGGGGGCTAGGCGGGGGTGCGGTGCGTGGAGGTGGAGGGCACGGGGTGGGGTGCGGGGGTGGTGGGGGAGGGTGGAGAAGGGATTGAGGTGAGGGCCCAGAGACGAAGTGGGGTGGGGCGGGGTTGAGGGCGGGAGTGGAGGTCGCGGGTGAGGGTGTGTGTGTGGGGGGCGTGCCCCCTGGCTAGCAAGAGGGCCGCCGTAGGCGGGCCTTGCAGCTAGTATAAGATAAAAAAAAAGAGCAAAGCCAGAAAAAAGGTAAAATCTTTGCCTAGGGGTCCATATTTTTCTAATCGTGCACAGCATATAATTATTTAAATAAAAGTAGTTAAGTGTTTCGAATTGTGAAGAAGAATTATGAATTTCTTCAAAATTCGAAGGGCAATAGAATGACTTTTCCCAAATTGAATATAAAATACCGAAGTTTACTTCTATATGTCGGCAATGTGAACTCTTAAATTAAATTTTATGTTTTAATTTTATTGATAATCATAGAAAAAGTCAAATAATGATTAAAATTTAAATAAAAGTAAAAAAAATAATAGTGCTTGTTATCATTTTATATATGCAAAGATACATTTAACAAAAATGAGTGAACGTAAAAAAATTGAAAATCACTGAAAGAAAGGGTAAAGTGTTCGAACTGCAATCACATATGGCATCGAGGGGTGAACCGGGACCTAATATCGTATACACCTACTTCCACTTCCACTTTCATTTCCAAGTGGAAGAAATATCTAATGAATTCCAAAATAATTCCACTTAATTCCAAAGACGTGTACACCTAATTCCAATCGGGGTTCACCCCTCGTATGGCATGAACATCTAGAAGAAGCGTCAAACAGATCGCACTCTGCTAATATACAGGAAAAAAAGTTAGTGGAAGGAATTTTTTACAAAATCTAGCATTTACTACTCTAGCTTTTTCTGACAATCTCGCCCTGTAGATTTTAGAATTTAAAAGCACTTTTGGGACGACGAAAGCAACTTTTTTTCTTTTTTTTAATTAAAAAGAGAGAGAATTTCTCCCGAAACGTTTGGTTTAAAAATAAACGTTTTAAGATTGTTTTATAAAAGATTTGTATTTTTTAATATTTAAAAACAACCAATAATTAATTTTTTCTGGTCTATTTATACCGAGGGGTGAGCCGCGACCTAAAATCATGTACACCTACTTCCACTTCCACTTTCATTTCCAAGTAGAAGACAAAAGATGACAATAGATTATCTAATGAATTCCAAAGTAATTCCAAAGACGGTGTACACCTAATTCCAATTGCGGTTCACCCCTCGATTTATACATAGATATAATTCTATATATTAAGGGCTTATTGCAATAACATGATAAGGCACAAAACTGAAAACAAGAGGGTTTTAAGTTTTAGAAAAATCTATAAAATTAAATACTAGACATTTTTGGTATACAACTATTTTTAATATATGCTTTTTTCGATTCATAACTATGGTTGGATAAAAAAAATGGCAATGAATGAAGTATTTTTTTACAAAAAAATGTTTTATTAAAAATCATGTGGCATGTCATGTTATTACAATAATCCCTTCATTTATAATTTTTATAATATTGCTATTATTTTTAGAAAGAGAGAAGAGGACAGACAAATGCCCGAAACATGTATTAAGAAAAATTAAATTTTAATAATTTTTTTGATTTTAAGAAGAAATCTTTTAAATTAAAGAAAAAGATTATTTAATTGAAAAGTTTTTGTTTTGCCGAGAGTAGCAGAGTTGTTGATTCACAAAGAGAAACAAAGAGGTTGTCCTCTGCTTGATGCAAATAAACATACATACATATATATCGAAATTATATATCTGTATATATATTGCAATGGGGTTAGGAGGGTAGTGTGGTTGAGGGTCTGGAAATTAGTTTGGTAAGGGGACGTTTAAGGGGAATATTCCTGAGTGTGAGAATACTAACCTTTATAGACGTGGAGGTGGTGGTGTAACTCAGTGTATCTCGTTGTACTAGTTTGATAAACTACTGAATTTACTCTAAAATACTTAAATGAATTCTAGCTGCAAAGGAGAATGGGGAATTTTCTTAACAGTGAAAGATAATCAAGAATTCAATGTATAATATATGATTTATTGAGGTCCTTTGGTGAATTTAACAGTCAGAAAGAATTAATTGATTGGATGTCTTTAATGTGTGAACGGAGATCGTTCGAAGAAAGTAGGATTAATTACGTTTGCTCTTGAGATGTGCTGCTCGGTTCAAAGTAATTCAAACAGCATTAGCTGTGCCGTGGCCACCTCTAGCTCAGGTTCCGTAGACTGCCACGTCGAAGAGTGTGTAACGGGCCTGAGTCTCGCCTTTTTGATCAGCTTCCGTGGTGTCTTCACGAGAGCCGGACAGGTATTCTTGTCCGTGCTATCCAATTAGCTATCGTGCTAATGATAGAAGTGCCAATGGAGGGGCTCGCAAGTGGATGAATGAAAATGCCCGCAAAAACGACTCCAGGAAGAAGAAATATACTCGTGAGATCAAGTAATAGAGAGAGTGTATAATATGGAGAGTGTAGTGTAAGAGAGATGTAATGTAAGAGAGCAGGGTAAAGTAGAGGTATAATATAGAGATGTAAGGTAAGAGCTGGATAAAATAATAGAGAGCGATATTTCTTCGTGTCATCCTCTTTATGCATTTCCGATTGTGTCTCCTTGATGTGTGGGGGCTATGTTTTATATAATTCTTAGTTTTCTACCCCTTCTAAGGGACATCGCCAATCATAATGTTCTATTTTGTTATATGAGGGTGTTTGGACCCTGACTAATCTCATTCCCCTGACTATATTCAGAACTGGGCCTTAAAGCTCATATACCACGAATGACTTTAGATAATCCCGGCTTAAGCCAGCTTCTCTTTAAATATGAAAAATAAACTAATTTTTACGAAATCTATTCTATATTTGGCTTGACTGGTTAATCTCTTTCCTATTTTTAAGTTATTAAATTAATAAATTTTGAAAAAGTTCAGATTTAAGATTTTTTAACTCTACTATGCATAAAAAAAACATACCTCTAAATTTGATTCTTTGTTCAACAATGTGCGAAAATGGGTTGTTACCATTTTAAATATATATATATATATCTGTATATATATATATATATATTTTATTTGTTTGAGACTATAGTTTCGAAGACTTGGTTTTCATCATTAGTCTTTTTTAATTATAAATATTGTTTTTCATGGACTCAATACCGTATGGATATTGAAAATTTTCGATCTTTACTTAGCTAGGAGCCAGTTAAAATTAAAATCATCTTCCAGTTCACATTCATATTTAAACCCATGTATCCCTTTTTTTGTGACAAAGAACAGACAGACAATGGTTGGTTTTTCCTTTTTTTCTTTGGTATTGACTCCATGAAAAATAATATTTATAATTAAAAAAAGACTAATGATGAAGACCAAGTCTTCGAAACTATAGTCTCAAACAAATAAATAATATATATAATTTCGATATATATGTCTGTATGTTTATTTGCATCAAGCAGAGGACAACCTCTTTGTTCCTCTTTGTGAAAAGATTATTTCTCTATTCAAATTTGTATAAATTATTAATTATGTTTTAATTATTCAGACTCAGCTAAATTCAAAAGAAATCTTGGATATAAATTTAAAATTAGTTATAGGCAAAGTCATACGAGATTAAGAATGCATCAATAAGTGAGACTTAAGGTACATTGGAAAAGATCCTGTCTAGTGCTAGCAGATGATGGAGGATGACTCTCGAGTGCTCACAGGAGAGAGATGGAGATTTCCAGAGAAGACTAATTGATTGATCTAAAAAGAGCAAATAAAATAAATAAATAAGAGGATAAAAATGAATATGTGCAAGAAGGAGGAAACTTTTAGGTGAGGAGTTAAGGGGCAAGGGCCATGAGGTCCCTTGTTCCTTGCGTTGGACCCGAACGTGGATAAAAAAAAATTCCTCGAGAGATAGAAATTTAACAAAAATTATGTCAAGAGAAGATTCGTTATAATTAAAGGTTGCTTTTAATAACTGAGGATTGAATGGAAGGCAATCAAGCCAAGGATATATATATAAAGATCGATGATTAACAACAAAAGAAAATTTATTGGAACCTATTCTTTTAAATACTATTGAACTGACATTTCGGATGTACTTCCTCCTTCTTCAGGGTTTAAAAAGGGAAATGAAGGAAGCATGCAATAATTTTCCTTCATTTGAACCCTGAAGAAGAGAAGATGATCCGAAATGTCAATTCAAAAGTATAAAAAGAAAAGATTGCAATATAAATATTTTCTTTTGTTGGAAATCATCATTTGTTTATCGTTGGATTGCCTTCCATTCAATCCTCAGTTCTATAACTATCAAACTATCAGTCTTACTACGCTTTGTATAATAATGGTAAGTCATCGGAGTATCCTTTTGTCTTCAGTTTGAACACAAGTTTTGAATGATAGAGATGAATTTCAAATCAAAACCAAATGCATATAAGAGAGAAAACCAGTTTTCACAGCAGCCAGCCATAATTGAGAGTATTAATGAATCTGAAAAAATAATAATTAATAAAATGCACATGAAACTCTTGATTTTCTGTCAATTAAGATATAGATATAAAACGTCAAAAATAGTACTAAAGTTAACCCACTTTTTAGGTTAAATAAATGCGTTGTTGCCAGCTTCTTTTTAGTGTAATTTTTTCATTATACATTATTCATTATTATCTCAGAAACTGTGTTGTAACTATGAATTAAAATTTTCTTAAAAAATGTAATAGTTATTGTTTAATGTTGGTTTAGTTTTTTAAAACAATGGTAAGAAGAGTTTCTTAATTATAATTAAACTAGCTGCAAGGCCCGCCTTCGGCGGCCCTCTTGCTAGCCAGGGGGCACGCCCCCTGGACCCCAACCCACGAACCCCACCCCCCGAAACCCACCCAGCACGCCTACCCCCCGCACCATGCACCCGTGCCCAACCCCCGCCCCACCACCCAACGAGTCCATCCCGCATCTCACCCAACTCGGACCACCAAACCACGAACCCCTACCTGCCCCCACCCCCACACCACCCCCCTCCATCCTGCACCCCGCCCACTTCGGACCCCCACCCCGTACCACCCCACCACGCCACTGGACCCTCACCCGAAACCCCCCACTCCACCAATCCTGCACCCTCCGTGCCCTCCCCCTAGACCCCCCACTCCACCCCCGTACCCATCCTCCGCACTCAGTTTTTGCATTTCTAGCCTTCTAGTGACCCACAGATTATGTATACAAAATTTGGTTGAGTTTGGTCAAAGAGCAAGAATTTTCATATTTTGATCCTCCCCCCCTTTTTGGGGGTAATTTTTTTCAAACAAAAGTTGTCAGAAATCACATCCCCTACAACTTTGCTCATAATAAAATTTGCCGTAGAGTTAATAGTTTAGGAGTTATTTGATAATTTTCATTCGTGCGCCCCCCAAACCCTCTTTTGGGGTCAAAATATCAAAACGTTATATAGCTAAAAACGTAAGTTAGAAGACATCTGATGTAAATCTGAAATTTCATAATAATCCCTTAAGCCGTTTTTACGTGAATCGTGAGCAACTTTTCGGAAACGACGGAAACATACAGACATGAATTTTGTTGAGGGTGTTTTCGTTCATAACTTTGCTTGAAACGTGTGCAAACAAAATTTGCCGTGATTTGGAGCAATGTACAGACAAAACCTTAATTTTATATAATTAAATATGTATCTAAACTTTCCGATATCCCGTATAGTGCAATGTATAAGAGTCTGAAAAACTCTTATCTTTGGAATTTAATATCCCCGGAACTATATTGTTCATAAATTTCGTTTTGCCACCAATCGACGCAGAAGTATTTAAATAATAATCTGTCTAAATTTCAAAAAAATCCTAAGAAAACCCATAAACTGAAACAACTATACCTTAATGCAATTCGTTGGGAAGAAATGTATGAATAAAAAATATTGCAAGGAGGCCCAAGGTGAAATCTTTGCCTAGGGCCCCATATTTTCCTAATCAGCACTGCATATAACAATTTAAATAAAAGTAGTCGACTGTTTTGAATTTTTGATTTTCTTCAAAATTCAAAGGGCAATGGAAAGACTTTTCCCAAATTGAATATAAAATACCGAAGTCTACTTCTATCGGCAATGTGAACTCTTATATTAAATTCTATGTTTTAATTTGAGATTGATAATCATTAAAAAGGCCGAATAATGATTAAAATTTAAATAAAGATAAAAAAATAATAAATAGTGTTTTAATCTTAGACATATTGCAAAGAAACATGAATGAACATAAGCAAAATGAAATGATAATAAAGTTGAAAATTATTTTGAAAAATATATATCAAAACTCACCATTATAATAAGTTTCATTAATTTAAAATAGACTATAGATGTGATTTCTATTAATTAGTTGTCAAAAATTCAAATTATCGCGAGTTGAAGAATTCCATGCGCAATGATGAATGACGAATGAGTTGTCATGTTCTTTTCCAAAAGCGTTGCTATTTTCACGTGTTAATATTTCTTAAATGTAAGAGATTCGGAATTTATAGGATAAGATCAATTTTAGAAATTATCGAGATTTGAAACAATAAAAATTCAATTAAAAGGTCGGGGGGGGGGGGGCAGATGGGATAGAAGTTAGCGTGCCAGCCTGCTAACCAGAGGACCCGGGTTCGAATCCGGCTCGTGGCATCCGGCTAAAATCTAACCCCGAGGGTAGAGAAAAATTTTAAAAAATTAATAAATAGGCTTATGGCTAGAAAGGCCGAAAAGCCAAAAAAAATAACAAAAAACAAAAACAAAAACAAAAGCTCAATCGACATGTGATGGAAGGCAGCCCAAGAATAATGAAAAATAAAATTCCGATTAAAAGAAATTTATTGGAACGTCACTTTAATCATCTTAAAAAAGGATTTTCTCTCTCCTTCTTCAGAATTTAAAATGGTCGAAGATGGAAAAATACAGGAAACTTCCTTCTTTTCTCTCCTTCAGCAGTGCTCGAATATTACCGTTTCTTGACAGAAGCATCAATAGAATTATAGAAAAAAAAATATATTAGAGTGCTGCTGTCAAGAAACGGCAATATTCGAGCACTGCTGAAGGAAGTTTCTTGTACTTTTCCATCGTCGACCATTTTAAATCCTGAAGGAGATAAGTTCCTCCGAAACGTCGGTTTTTAAGATGATTAAAGTGACGCTCCAATAAATTCTATCAATTCTCCATAGAAAATAATATTTTTTTAAATATTTTATTTTTTATTCAAGCTAATTTCAACTCCAAGTCAATATGAAGGTATAATTGTTTATTTTCAAAATAATTATTTGTTTATAATTGTTTTATATCTTCTTTTTAAAGAAACTATTTTTGTAAATTTCCATTGATAAAGGTAGACTCTCCTGAACATACCTCCTGATGAAATTTTGGGCCCGGGCCCAAAATCTGAAGCGGGCCTCTTTATATAGAATAAGTATGTTTTTTATGAAGTGGAATAATACAAAAAATGTCACGGCCGGGTCCGGGACACTGCGGGAGCCCGGGCCCGGGATCCACGGGTGTGTACCTGGACCCCCCCCCTTGAAGGGGCTATATGCTCCTGAAACGTTTTGATGTCTAAAATAAACTTTATCAGATAGTTTTATCAATATATTATTTTAACAGAGAAGAATAAAACTAACATAATAGTATGTAAACAGTTTCGATTGGTTTTCCAAAGGCTTGGTTTTTATCAGTGGCGGATCATAGGGTAACCGGAATGAGCGGCTGCGTGGGGGGGGGGGGGCGTACTTGTAAAGGACCCTCAAAAAAGGCCGATTGTGTTATTAAACCTTGTTTTATAACACTTGTATTCAATTTACTGTATTCAAAATACCTAATCGTTCAAGGTTAACCATTTTTTTTATTAATTTTTTAATTGATTTTGAGGGTCCCATTATTTTCCCGCTATAGGGCCCCAATTTGACTTGATCCGTCACTGGTTTTTATTACTTTCTTTTTCTAACAATTTTTCCGCTACTCCCCAATTTGCGGCTCTAAACAATTGTCTTACTTTTGTCACTCCCCCCGGCGGCCAGATTAGGCCCTGATTAAAGGTAAAATATGGAGGGTTGGGTAGGCTAGGGGTTATCGTGCCAGCCTGCTAACCAAGTGGACCCGGGTTCGAATCCGACTCGAGGCATCCGGCTAAAACCTGACCCCGCGGGGTAGAGACAAATTTAGAAAAATAAATAAATAATATCGTAAATTGGCTTATGGCTAGAAAGGCCAAAAGTCAAAGAAAAAAAAATATGGATGGTCGGGTAGGCTAGGGGTTAGGGTGTCAGCCTGCTAACCAAGTGGACCCGGGTTCGAATCCGGCTAAAACCTGGGGTAGAGACAAATTTAGAAAAATAAATAAATAGTATCGTAAATTGGCTTATGGCTAGAAAGGCAAAAAAGCCCAAGAAAAAAAAAGAAGTAAAATATGGAGGGTCGGGTAGGCTAGGGGTTAGCGTGCCAGCCTGCTAACCAAGTGGACCCGGGTTCGAATCCGACTCCAGGCATCCGACTTAAACATGACCCCCGGGGTAGTGACACATTTTAAAATAATAAGTAGTATCGTTAATTGGCTTATGAATAGAAAGGCCGAAAAGCCAAAATCAAAAATAAAAACAAAAGGTAAAATATATAAATTTAGGAATTATTTTATTTCTTATCATATGGTTTATAGATAAATATTTAAAAAAATCAATCAGCCTTGATTCAGAAAGAGAATGGAATAAAATCCTGATGAATTGATGAACTCGAGGGTGAACCGCGACCTAAAATCGTGTACACCTACTTCCACTTCCACTTTCATTTCCAAGTGGAAGACAATAGATGACAATAGATTATCTAATGAATTCCAAATAATTCCAAAGACGGTGTACAACTAATTCGAATCGCGGTTCACCCTTCGGATGAACTGAACTGAACCAGCCTGAACATTGTTACGCTATACGCTTGGTGTTTTATTCTTGCGACGCTGTCATCCATTGTCTAAAGTTGTCATTTAATTGCGTCTGAATAACAAAATTGTTTATATTCATGGTAAATTCATTTTTTTAAACTGTATATTTTAAATATACATTGAAAAATGGATTCTCCACAAATTATCTTTGAATTGCAATGGAAAAAGAAACCAGGAATCGCTCAAATTGGTATTGTATTGGAAACTACGGACGAATTTTTGGATTTCCAGACTTTTAAATCCTATTTGGTATTTCATTTATTGCTTATTATTAAATAAATTAATTAATTCTAAACATTTGAATAATTTTAATTAACAGGGACAAAATCTTGGCACGCTAGACGATATAAATGTTTCCTATATTGACAATGACGGAGATGAGGTATTATATAATTAATAATTATATATTTCAAAACATAATCAAATTAATTAAATTTCGTTTTTAGATACCAATTGATAGTGAATGTGAGTTTAAAGAGGCTCTAAAGGTAATTTCAAAAAAACATTTTAAAAACAGTTTATTAAATAACTATAATAAAAAAATAATGTCATAGTCGATTTCTAAAAAAAAATTTTCTCTTATTATATGACCAAATTTCATTAATCTTTAATTAAATTGAATTTTTTAACACATTATTAAGAATTTAATTCTCGAAAATCAAAGACTATTAAATAAAATAAATATTAAGATGGCTCATAACGAGAAACAAAGAGGTTGATGCAAATAAACATACACACACACAAAAATCAAATATACATATCTTATCTTATCTTATTATATTAAAAGAACAATTCTTGTATACCTATATATATATATATATATGTGGGATTTAGGGATTTAAAAATCGATTTATAATCAATCAAATAGCCTAACTTTTAATATATAATAATATTTGTAATGATCTTTTTGTGGGATTTAAAATTAAAAAAACCATTATTTATTAAAAGGAAATTGAATAAATATGTAAATTATACATTGAATTATTTCAATTATCAAAAAACCCATCAAAAACAACTTAGCCGAATATGAGTGACAGATCGAAATGTCAACACAAATAGCTCCTAACGCGTGAATTTCATCCAAATCGTTAGAGCCGTTTTCGAGAAATATATATATATATATGTATATATAATCGGTTTCTCGAAAACGACTCTAACGATTTGGATGAAATTCACGGGTTAGGGGGCTATTGTGTTGACATTTCGATCTGTCACTCATATTCGGCTAATTTGTTTTTGATGGGTTTTTTGTTAATTGAAATAATTAAATGTATAATTTACATTTTTATTCAACTTCCTTTTAATAAATAATTGGTTTTTTAATTTTAAATCCCACAAAAAGAGCATTACAAATATTATTATATATTAAAGGTTGGACTATTTGATTGATTATAAATCGATTTTTAAATCCCATAAACTTATTCTAATATAATAGAATTTGGAAATTTAATTGATGAACTCAAAAATTGTTATTTAATTAAAAAAATTTTACGGAATTTATTTATATATCTATAAACACATAATCTGTAGGCTACTAGAAGGCTAGAATTGCAAAAACTGGGTGCGAGGGCGGGGGTAGGAGTGGAGGTAACGGTGGGGGTAGATGTGTGGGTGCAGGAGGTATGGTGCAGTGGTGGGGAGGGGGGAGTTACGCGATTTTGGGGGTGGAGCGGGATTAGGGCGTGATGGGAGTGTAGGTGGGGTGGGGTGCAGGAGGTAGGGTGAGGTGGGGGGTTTCGGGATGGGGGGGGCGAGGTGGAGGGTTTCGGGGATTAATATTAATTATTTATGTCCATCGATTAAATTAATAAGTTGTTGTAGGGAAATAAGGACAATATCTTATGCAAGTATTTTTTAGGTACTTACGTATTAACGCCACCGCAGCCACCTACCTATTCAAGTAGCTCCTACAATTTTGGCGGTTTTTAAATTTCGCCAATCTACACCTGAAATTTTTGAGATAAATCATAAAATAGAATAAATCAGTTCCCCTCTAGTCAATAACAACTTGAATAGGTTCGGTTTATGATCTCGGTTCGATTAGATAAAAAAATGCATTCCCAAACAAACCTTGCAAACAACTTGAATAGGTTCGGTTTATGATCTCGGTTCGATATATATAAAACATGCGTTCACAAACAAACCTTGCAAACAACTTGAATAGGTTCGGTTTATGATCTCGGTTCGATATATATAAAACATGCGTTCACAAACAAACCTTGCAAACAACTTGAATAGGTTCGGTTTATGATCTCGGTTCGATATATATAAAACATGCGTTCACAAACAAACCTTGCAAACAACTTGAATAGGTTCGGTTTATGATCTCGGTTCGATATATATAAAACATGCGTTCACAAACAAACCTTGCAAACAACTTGAATAGGTTCGGTTTATGATCTCGGTTCGATATATATAAAACATGCGTTCACAAACAAACCTTGCAAACAACTTGAATAGGTTCGGTTTATGATCTCGGTTCGATATATATAAAACATGCGTTCACAAACAAACCTTGCAAACAACTTGAATAGGTTCGGTTTATGATCTTGGTTCGATTAGATAAAAAATGCGTTCACAAACAAACCTTGCGGTGGCGTTAATGTACCCGCATTTTTTATCTATTTGAACCGAGATCATAAACCGAACCGATTCAATTTGTTTTTTGACAGAAGGGAACTGATTTATTCTATTTTATGATTTATCTCAAAAATTTTAGGTGTAGATTGGCGAAATTTAAAAACCACCAAATCTGTAGCTGCGGTGGCGTTAATACGTAAGTACCATTTATTATTTTATGCCAACGTTTCGTCAACTTTGAAGACTTCCTCAGGGTTCAATCAAATTAACTTCTTTGCATATTTGTCATTATATAAATCTTCATTCTTAGCAAACACATAAAGGCACAGATTGATTCATAAGCTATTGTCCTTATTTCCCTACAACACTTATTAATTAACTATTTATATACCTATATACCATAATCTGTAGGCTACTAGAAAGCTAGAAATGCTAAAACTGGGGCCGGGGGTAGGACTGGAGGTGACAGTGGGGCTAGATGTGGAGGTGCAGAAGGTGTGGTGCAGTGTTGTTGGGCGAGGTACGGGGTTTCGGGGGTGGAACGGGATTAGGGCGTAGGTGGGGTGAGGGGGTCCGGGGGGGGGTTTCCGGGGATTAATATATAGCTTTTAACTGAAACAAAAAGTTATCGAGCATCGCTCCGTGGCCAGGTACTGTATATATATATATATCTCAATCAAAACATTCTGTGAAAAAACAGGCCAAGTTCGAAAAAGTAGTGAAATCTCTAGTGTGTAGCCAAATTAAATCCGCCAAATATAATTAAGTTGAGAGATCTACTATTTTCTCAACTTAATTATTCTTGGCGAATTTAATTTGGCTAAACACTAGATTTTACTACTTTTTCGAACTTGACCTTTTTTTTCACAGAATCTTTTGGTTGAGATTTCTATTCTTTTTGTAAGCTATGAGGAAGCCCGTTGGTCCAAAGTGCTAGAATTTTTATTTTTGATCCCCCCCCCCATTTGAGTGGTTAGTTTTTGCATTTCTAGCCTTCAGGGGGCCCACAGAATATGTATACAAAATTTGGTTGAGTTTGGTCCAACGGGCTAGAATTTTCATTTTTGACCCTCCCCCCATTTTGAAGGGGTTGAAAGATAGAAAGTTTGGATTTTTGGAATTTTTCCTTTGCTTGTGTCCCATCTACTAGCAGGCGAAATTTCATGATGCTGGGATAATTGGAAGTACCCTATAGGTTTTGATGACCTGACAGTGAGTGAGTGCCAAAATTAGCTATTTTCTCAGGTCCATATCTCAGAATCTATTTAAGCTATATTATTGAAATTTGGTACTCTCCTCATGATGGATTACATAATTACCTGTGTATAATTTCAGCTCTATATCTTAAATGGATTCCGAGCTGCAGGGAGGTCGAAATTGGCTCGAAATGATTCGTGTAAATAGCGTAGACCGTTTAAGGCCAAGCTAATGCTCGAACTTGGCCTGCGCATTCTGAGCGCTTTGATATATTATTTATTTGAGACTATAGTTTCGAAGGTTTGGCCTTCATCATCATAGTCTTTTTAATTATAAATATTTTTCATGAGGTCACTATCGCGAGGATATTGAAATTTTTTTTCTTGTTACTCAGCCGACAAACTATGTTTGCTTCATGATGAAGGCCAAACCTTCGAAACTATAGTCTCAAACAAATAAATAATATATATACAAGTGGATAAATAAAAAAGTCCCACATAAAAACTTGTCCTTATTTTCCTAATATAAACTTTCAAATTAATACAAATTATGGACGGAAATGATAATAATATATATATAGAGTAAAACCTCGTTTATGCGGATCAGATTTGTAAACATTTTTATTTTAATAAATGTTTACATAGATAATAATTTTTAACTCTGATAGCAAGAATGTAATTATAATTTCACCAAAAATTCGCTTTAATTTTGATATTTTTATATTGACTAAGTCGGAACGGAGTAAAGAGACGCGGGGCATATTTTTTTTAACGTATGTATTTTTTTAAACAATTCTATGTAATTTTGATATAAACATGTTTTTTTTTATCGAAATAAATTCAAATTCGCTTGTTTGAGAATTTGTTTTGTTTTTATTACCCATATATCCGGATTTTCGATTATCCGGTTTGCATTTGGTCCCAATTAGTCCGGATAAACGAGGTTCTACTGTATATGTATATGTATGTACATTGTACATATGTATATTTGATATACGTGTGTTTATGTTTATTTGCATCAAGCAGAGGACAACCTCTTTGTTTCTCTTTATGATTCAACAACTTTGGAAAGCAAATCCCTTCTGACATTTTATTAAACATATCTAAAACTTCTTTTATACCTGGCCTTTAATTCCTTTTTATGTTTTAAGTTAATAAATTCCAAAAATCTTTATAAACAACTTTTTCAAATTAAGACGTAGTTATTGGCAAATATTTAAAAAAAAAATTGGTTCCATGTTTCTATTAAACGTAGGGTGATCAGTTACTGATATAGTCAAAGTAGGTCGGACATTTTAAGTTTTATAACGCATCCCAATAGGACATTTGACATTTGAACCCATCTTAATACAATAAAAAATCGGTAGTAAACAAAGCACAAAACACTAAAAATTGATAAGTAAATAATTCTAAATTGATATTATAGGAATATATTGCTCTTTAACCATTATTTAATATAAAAATATCAAAAAAATGCTTGTTGTTATTACTAAGGACTTCTTCTTTAAGTGACATATCAGGTCTCTCTGACGTTTTGGCTTTTCTCCACATATACCTGTGCTGAGTGTGTTTAGCTGTTTTTACACAGATATACTGGACCTACTTTTTAACGCCGGTTCCGAACGGCTAGTTTAGAGAGGTTACTAGGCAATTATACTCTTGGTAGGTTGCCATTGCTTTCCAAGAGGAGGCGACTGCAAATATCTGCCAAGACTCGGTCTCGAACCAGCGTATTTCAGGCCAGCGGCCCGACACTCTAACCACTGACCCACAATCGCCTCTTATTATTAAAGACTACATATACTAAATTATTTGACTTGGTATAATTTGATCAACGGTATAAATTATAACGTATCTATTTTATTTATTACAAAAAAAGGAGAATCAGACTTTTAATTTTTATTTTTAAATTCGTATTTATTATTAATTTAAAATATCAAAGTAGGGCATTTCTGTTAGGCGGTAGGACGTATGACAAAAGGTTTAATTGTAGGACATTTCCTACCAAAGTGGGGCGGCTGGTCCCCATGTCACAGACTCTAGACTACATTTTTACCAATATTTAATTACATTTATTGACAAAAAAGCATCAATAACTAAATTTTAAGGTAGTTGTTTCGCGACAATGCTAGCAAAAAGTTAATGCTAGAGTATATGGAACAGACAATAAGGATTCTAATTTATAAGCCCAAAACTTCTTGCTGTTTATGTACTACTAGCTAATCCCGTGTTCGTTTGACAAATCTGGCAACACTGTCCGAGCTTGTATACATTTTATCATAGAAATTTCAGATAAAGTACATTATAAAGGGAGATTTATGAAACAAAAAGTTCTTAATAAGCGATTGAAAGCTGTTGGGACAATGACTGAAGCGAAAAAATGTCAAAAAAAAGTACTAAAGTTAACCCACTTTTTAGGTTAAATAAATGCGTTGTTGCCAGCTTGTTTTTAGTGTAAATTTTTCATTATTTATTAATTATTATCTCAGAAACTGTGTTGTAATTATGCATTAAAATTTTCTTAAAAAAAGTATTAGTTATTGTTTAATGTTAGTTTAGTTTTTTAAAACAATAGGTAAGAAGATTTTCTTAATTATAATTAAATATGAATGTCAACTTTCCGATATCCCGTATAGTGCAATGTATAATAGTCTGAAAAACTCTATCTTTGGAATGTAATATCTCCGGAACTATATTGTTCATAAATTTCGTTTTGCCACCAATCGATGCAGAAGTATTTAAATAATAAATGTCTAAATTTCAAATAAATCCTAAGAAAACCCATATGGTGAAGGAGACAATAAAAGAGTGTGTCTTCTGCTGGAATTATAAATTTTATTTATTTATAAAGGAGACTATAGTTTCGAGGACTTTGCCCTCTTCATCAGTCTATTACAATGGATTCACAGGAATTAATTTATGAATGAAAGGTTAAAATTTTTTCATGTGGTTAGTTTAAGAATTTTAACCTTTCATTCATAAATTAATTCCTGTGAATCCATTGTAATAGACTGATGAAGAGAGCAAAGCCTCGAAACTTATAGTCTCCTTATAAATAAATAAAATTTATAATTCCAGCAGAAGACACACTCTTTTATTGTCTCCTTCAATATATAAAAATTCTGCTACACTCGGCAAAAAACTTTCAATTTAAAACCCATATGGTGAAACAACTACCTTAATGTAAAGTTTTATTTATTATTTTTTATTTGGTAGACCATGGTAGCTACAAGCAACAACAACCCTATTCTTCCCCACTTCATAGTTATTTAAAATTAAGTTTTTTTTGTCTTAATAAAATTTAAATATTGGCCAATAACCTAGAAAATTGAAATTTAATGTTATCTTTAAGTGAAACATTAAAATAATTTCTAAAAATTTAACAATCCTTTTTTTGTTTTTAGTTTTCAAGATACCAAGCAAATTTAAAAAGAAATGTTATACTAAGAATTGAAAAAAAAAGTTCTTCACCGCTTTTAAATAAACATTTGTCTTCAGAGAAATTAAATGATTTTAAAGAACAAATGTGCTCAAAGACTGAAAAACTTTTAAAAGTCAAAGGCTCTCAGGAATCTCAATCTAGATGGAATTCTGGAAAATTAAAACCATCTACCTTAAAACTTCAATGTAGTAAAACTCTTAACGAAGACAGAAGGGGCAGTTTAAAATCCAAGGATCGAGATGATAAAATTCCTTATTGGTTTAAAAAATATATGGACCAGGTACGTAATTAAATAAAAAATCATAATATGACTATTATTTAAAGCTGAATACTTTTTTGATTAAAGGCATTAAATTTTTTTTATATTTTCATCCACTCATTTTGACTTGTAACTCCTATAATTATCAAGATATCATGGTGTCATTTGTAAACATTCTTCGTATATTTTGTTAAGGGCGAATGGTGTGAGTTCTTGGTGAAACATATTTAAATAATCATAAGTTTCCTACAAGAAATCATAAAATTAGTGTCATCTATTAAATTCGATGGAATTGAATATTTTTAATTATATGTCAGAGGGGTTGTTTTTCACCCCCTCTATTCAATTCCATCGAATTTAATAGATGACACCAACTATGATTTCTTGTAAATTTGTATTTATTACCATCGGCAAATTAATATCTTTCATAAGTTTCCTATATTTGATTCAATCGTGAATCGAATGCAGGTGATTTTTGTCAGATATTAAGTGAAAATAAGATCCGAATTTATATATTTCTGTGTTGAAATAATGAATTTAAATAATTAAATATTAAATAAAAACGCGATCAAAAACAATACTTTTTAATATGTTAATTATTCTTTAATATATTAATTAGAAAATTATTTAAATTCATTATTTCAACATAGAAATATATAAATTCGGATATTATTTTCACTTAATATCTGACAAAAATCACCTGCATTCGATTCACGATTGAATCAAATATAGGAAACTTATGATTAATTGATAGCAAACACCTAACACACGTGTTAACAGATCGAGCGCTCTGGACTGGGGGATTGAATATATAACATCTCAGATTACAAATCCATTTGGTGATCCATATCACTGTTTGGTATAAAAAGCGTCATGCGGGCTAATCGTGAAATGATGCTGGATCATATCTAGATGGATCACATCTTTTTCATTCTCTCTTGGTCCAGACTTAAGATTCAGCAGACTCCAAAAGCCTCAACCAGCAGTAGTCTCGCGATATATATATTTTGTTTAAAAAGGCGATAAAAAACAATTCTCTTTAATATGTTAATTATTCTTTAATATATTAATTAGAAAATTATTTATATTTAAATAAAGTAAAGAAAATTTTAAAAACTTAAAATTTAAAATTCTTGGTAGGTTTCACAAAAAATATAAAAGACGCTTGTTAGCATTACTCTATATACAGGGTGATTCACGGTCGAATGCACGTTAGACGTTTATGGAAAACGGAACTTAGGATTTTTCTGAAAATTTAGCACCTTACATTTTCTTACCTGTTCTATCGATCTAAAATATTTTCAGCATTGCGACGTTTCGGCTTCCTTCGAAAAGTCGTAGCAACTTTATTTTTTTAAATGGAACACCCCGTATATTAACACGGTTTTAGAACCGCCCTTTTATTAAAATACTTTTTTGTTAATATTGTCCTATATCTATCTCTATCGGTTTTCGAGATAAAAAATAATTTGTGTTAAATATGGTCCAAAACATGGCCCTAATTAAACTTAAATAAATTAGTGCTCTCAATTCATGAAAAGTTGATATTTTGGTGGTAGTTTAGACAGACCCGAAGTATTTAATTTACTCCGAGAAATCGACTCCATATTATACAGGGCGTGCTAAGATTACTATTATTTCCATTATCCATAAAAGAGGTCAAAAGTTCGTTTTTTCAAATTGGACCCCCCATATATTACTCAATAAATTGAAAGACGAAGAAAAATGCTTTAAGACGATATTGGTATAAAGAGTTTATTGATGGTGTTCAAAAAATATCCCAAAATGACCGCAAATATTGATTATTCAAACGAAGTTCTTATAGTACAAAATAAATTATTTCATAAGAACTTCGTTTGAATAATCAATATTTGCGGTCATTTTGGGATATTTTTTTGAACACCGTCAATAAACTCTTTATAAGTTTCTTATATAAATAGTCAACAAACTGTCATAAGCTTGATATTTACCATGGTTAGTTAAAATTAAATTCATTAAAAAGTAATTTTTCACGAAAAAGCGCCTTTATTAAGAAAACTTGATGTTTTAGGTATAGGGACATGAAATATCGACTTAAAGCATTTTTCTTCGTCTTTCAATTTATTGAGTAATATATGGGAGGTCCAATTTGAAAAAACGAACTTTTGACCTCTTTTATGGATAACAGAAATAATAGTAATCTTGCGTTCCGTTTTCTATAAACGTCTAACGTGCCATCGACCGTGAATCACCATGTATATATATATGTATATAAAATGTATTTCGGTGTATGAGCCCATCTTCAAGAGTTTACAGAGAAAACTGAACATGGGCTCATACTCCGAAATATATATAGAGTAATGCTAACAAGCTTCTTGTCTTTTATTATTTTGTGAAACCTACCAAGAATTTTATATTATTTAAATTTTAAATGTTTTTAAAATTTACTTTATTCTTCGTGTAATTTGAAATAGAGTCCCAGCCATGGAAAGCGTCAAATCTTGACATCGACTAAATCGGCCCCCAATTTTCATTTTAGTTTGTTTTATTTGTTATGAAATTTATGTTATGTGCACATCACTTTATTTTGATAGCAATCACAGTACAGGGCAAAGACCATTACCCTCTGCAGTTCTTTCAAAAAATAAAATGAGTATGGATGAAAACTTTTAATCACAAATACATATTTAAATGATTTTACTCAATTGTACTTTTAAACTTTACATCCCTGTAATTTTTTACTAAAGAATTTATGATTTATTTATAGATGAAAGAAGAAATAATTCAAGAAGTAACTCAAAATGTAATGAAAAACACAAAAAAAATGTTTGAAGAAATTAATCTTCAATCTAAAAATACTAATACTACTTGTCCAAGGAAAAAAACTCAAGAACATGAAAATACTGAAAAGTATAAAATTTACCTTAATTTTAAACAAGTACTTATATATAAAAATTAATTTAATATAATAAAATATTTTAGAGATCATAAACATTTAAAAAAAATGGAAAGATTACATAAACGTGAGAAGAAACTTGAAAAGAAATTAGATTTGAAATTGGAAAAGCTCGAAAATAAAGCTAAAAAGTTAATAGAAAAAAAGAATTGTCCCAAACATGTCTTTTACTCTCGCGTCAGACCAATTAAAATGGAAAATAAGAAAATGAACATACTTGTTTTAAATTTTCCTACTTCTCCCATTCACATAAATCTGATGGATAGATATTGTCAAATTTTTAACATAATTAACACCGGTACACTTGCTTGGAATGATGATGTAAATACCT
The DNA here is from genome assembly GCA_024734495.1 of Forficula auricularia. NCBI lineage: Eukaryota > Metazoa > Arthropoda > Insecta > Dermaptera > Forficulidae > Forficula > Forficula auricularia. The sequence continues at coordinate 9,706,252 of JALMQS010000055.1, read as the reverse complement.
AAATATTGTACATATTTTAACTCTTTTATTAAATTAATATCTAAATTAATCAAATTTAAATTTAAAGATGGAATTAAGGATTATGTCAAAATCAGATGATCTGGAAATTGCAACTCAACCAATACAATGTCCACCTCTAATTCCTAACCAAAGGGGAGAAATTTGTATAAACTTTTTAATACCTGGTATTGTGTTTTTATTCTTTAATTTTAGTAATGTTTCTAATTTTTTTTTTATTATTATATTATACATGTTATTACGAGGTTAGTTTGAAAACTTTTGAGCCTTCTCATTCGACAGTCATCCGGTAACATTTTTATTTCTTTTTAATTTATCCATAGCGTAGCATGGGTAAAGTCGAGGGGTGAACCGCGATCTAATATGCTGTACACCTACTTCCACTTCTACTTCCAAATATTTCCAAGTATTCCAAATATTTCCAAGCAATTCCAAATATTTCCAAGTAATTACAAATATTTCCAAGTAATTACAATTATTTCCAAGTACTTCCAAAATACTTCCAAAGAGGTGTACACCTACTTCCAATCGCGGATCACCCCTCGGGTAAAGTATTGTAATCGGTCTCGCCGCAAGCGCGACTTCAAAGGGTCCTCAGGTAAAGACTATCCGGCCCATGGTCTCAATTAAAGTCACAAATTGTAGTATTCAATTAGGTTGAATTTTAGCACGTGACGGTTTTGCCAAAAATTACATGGGGTCTCGCCGAGAGGCCAAAAAGTGGGATTTTTTCATTTAGTGCGTCCGGATGTATGAATGGATGGATGTATGTTATCGTTTTTTCAGTCCACGATTTTTTCCACACCGTTGCACCGATTGAAATGAAATTGAAAACCTACCATTACTTTAACAAAATGAAGCGCTGATTAGTTTTTGGTACATATCGGCCCACAAACATTAGTACTTTATTTCAGTACTTTTTTAATTTTTTCTAAATATCTTGAAAATGACCTAACCAATTTTGATGAAATTTAATATCCTAATTAAGTACCTTGGGGACCACAAAAAAGGTTAAATAAAGTTTTTAGTAAAATTATATTTTAAAGTACTTTACTCTAGAGTAAGATAGTCCTTTTTAATTCTTTATTTTATATTCATTAAAATTTATTCATTTGATCAGTTTAATATAGCTCATTCAACCTTGCTTAAGTAAGAGGGGATAGGCTTCTCTCTGTGAAATGCTAAAAATTTGGGAGGAAATTTTATAAGTAACCATAGCAACCGTTGTTTTCTTATCAGTTACCTTTGCTGAAGACATAGAAGAATCGACTTAAAATCAAAAATAGCGATTGATTCTCATCTAGTACTTGAGATATAACGATTCTACATTGGATTTTTGACGTTTCGGATATTATTGGTAACCATTGATGAAGACATGGAGGAATCGGCTTAAAATCAAAAATAACAATCGATTCTTATCTAATAGTAGAGGAATAACCTTATTGCATTCCATTTTTGATGTTTTGACTATTAATGGCAACCTCTGCTGAAAACGTGGAAGAATCGACTTAAAATAAAAAAGACAAAATTCTTTTTTGCTAAACAACTCAAGAACAACTTATTCTTTTTGAATTCTATAGGAACGAGTTATAAATGTTTGAGCATCGCTGTAAAGAGTTTATTGCTCTAAAAGGAGATTATATTACAAAAACAACTTAATTTGATAAAAACAATAGTTCTGTCGAAAAGTAGAACAAGTCCATTTAACTCATAACATTCAAACTACCCTCGTTTATGATATTATACATTTGACATTCTACATGTTGAAAACTTTTCAGCTTATCCTGGTAGATTTGATTCAATCTGGAGTTTTTATACCTATTCCGAGGATCATTTCTTGGGACCACCACTTGAAATATCACTAATTGTATCTAATGGTGAAGAAAATAAAAAATTTATTAAATAAAATTACCTTTTATTTATTATTTTGGTTTATTTTTCGAATAAAAATAAAATTTGATTTTAGAATTTATTAACTCTTCGATCAATGCTTCAATTAATTATTCAGAAATCAAAGGTAAGTATACACATTTCAAGCGAGTGATAATATTTAAAAAAAATATCTTTCTATTTTAGAACCTCACTATGTAGAACCTAACTGCGTTCATTTCTCTTTGAACTCTCCTACTGTTTCTCAAATAGATAAAAAAAATAAAAACACTGAAGAGCTTATAGATAAAATATCATCTGTCAATGACTCAACAACCAAATTAAAAAAGTTTTGCTTGGATAGTGAATCAGAAGATGATAATATTAGTATACTATCTGGATCTTTAACTATTTCTGATTCTGAGAATGAAAACAATTTCGTTTTTATTCCAATGCCTCCTTGTTTTTCATCGGAGTTGCCAAGTACTTCTGGTATGGAAACTTGGATTTTTTTTATCATATAATAATTTAATAAATTAACTTACCTTCTCATATCATATTTAATTTTTACTTTAGAAATAGGACGATTATTTAATAGAACATTATTTTTTTATTATTTTGATTATTTATGTCCATCGATTAAATTAATAAGTTGTTGTAGGGAAGCAGGGACAATAAGCTTATGCAAATATTTTGAAGCGAATACTTCTATAAGGCTCGCCAGGTACACATTTTCCCGAAATTGGATCGAGAAAAAACCCACCGAACGAACGAATGAAAAAGCGACCGTAACGAAATCGAGGAGCAGCGAGATACTCTCTCTCCCTCCGCACCTGCGCTCTCCTCGCCGCGCAAGGCATCACATCTCCCTCTCTCTCCCCTCCACTACAAATTCCACAACACCTATTTCAGTATTCACTTCTATCGGCTGTCCCCGAGACAGCCAAATATTATTTTATGCCAACGTTTCGTCAACTTTGTTGACTTCCTCAGGGCTCAAACAAATTAATTTCTTTGCATATTTGTCATTTTATAAATATTTATATGGTACTTACGTATTAACGCCACCGCAGCTACAAATAAAATTTTAAACTACAAATTTGAACTGAAATTGAGTTTATGGACTGTGATTTCTCAAAATGTCTCAAGTGAGGGTCAGTGGGCATTGGCAATTTTCACTTTTAGAACTTTTCATAGGTTCGGTTCTATTCATCATCTCGGTTCATTTAGATAAAAAAATGGGTTCCCGAACAAACTTTGGAAGATTCGGTTAAGATAGTCAGTTCGGCTCGGTTCGGCTCTTATAACTTCATTACGAGTTGGTTTTTAGGCGATTAGCTTGGCGTTAGCCTAAAAACCAACCCGTAATGAAGTTATGCGAGCCGAACCGAACCAGAGCTGAATATATCTTAACCGAATCGGCAACGACTTTTACATATTCGAATTTTTTTGGGTATTTACTAATTATTTTTTAATTAATATTCATTTTCTAAAAGAATCCTTCAGTAGCGGCGCTTAAAAACCGCCAAATCTGTAGCTGCGGTGGCGTTAATACCTAAGTACCATTTATATTTATAAAATGACAAATATGCAAGGAAATTGATTTGTTTGAGCCCTGAGGAGGTCAACAAGGTTGACGAAACGTTGGCATAAAATAAAAAATATTTGCATAAGCTATTGTCCTTATTTCTCTACAACAACTTATTAATTATTTTTTATATGGCCCATGGATTGTCTAGAAAAAGCTAAAAATCAATTAATCTAATCTTTAAAGCTTCAAAAAACTTTAATTACCCCTAAAACTTTCTAAATATTACAGAAGTAGGAACTTAATTGTTTTAATTTACTTATACTAATACCAAGTTTTATTAAATTTTAAATTAATCTATTATCGCATAACCATTTTTAGAGAAATAGATTTGACTAAAGATAATTTTATTATGTTTTATAGCATATGAAAATTTTAAGTATAATTAAAATAAAAGCAGCAGTTGTTGGCCATGTTCCAGTAGCTGGCCAAATGCAAGAAAAGTGCAAAAAATTAGAACTCTAATTCTTACGTATCCAACTTTGAAAAATAGTGCTATATATAGCTCATGCCTTCTATTATCTATGTGTGGATAATCTTGAGTCGCAAAGGGGAGCAATAGCGGTCATTTGTTAGGAAGATTTAGCCTCGGTCGTCCATTTGCCTAGTTTCTTGACCATTTTCCTAAGCAAGTTGCTCTATTTTAAGTAAGTTATACACTGAAATAACTAAATTAGAATAAGTTTTAAATGTTATTCTTTCTTTTTAAAGTGTGTTTTAAGCGATAAATCAAATGATTATTATATATATATATATACTTTATATATACAATTTTTGCTCGTTTAATAAGAGTAGATATGTGTATTTTCTGGATGACCAACTACGGGTACAAACCATATGGTCAACTACTGAATCTTTTCATTTCTTAGGTGTCCAGCTACTGGTGCACAAAACGTGCCTTAGAAAAAATTAACTTCTTTGTGTGATTCATTATTCTAAAAGTTTTTCTCCTTAATTAAGAAGAACCATTTATTTCATGCTATTTAGCGATTAAAACAGCGATCAATTCAAGATTTTAGCTTTAGCTCGAGATAGATGGTATAATAAGCTCTTAAGTGGCCAACCACTGGTGCTTTTATCTTATTTACATTTATTGTTAGAGTTCGTGGCTGTGATGAAACTGTATTAGATGGAAGAGGAGGTATCAGCCAAAGATGGAATCACTGGGTTCAATAAAACACCTTTAATAAAACGTTTCGGCCTGAATTTATTTGACCATCTTCAGTTAATTAGGCTGAAAATTTTTACAAATATATGTTAATTGATATATTTTATACAAAATTACAAGTTGACCAAGTTGGTTGTTTAAACTTACAGTTGTACACAAGAATGCGGTACACATGTGATCGAACCAAAGCCTTGTCAAAAATAAAAATTCTTTTAGCTTCATGTGAATTTATAACGTGCCTGGACTCAAAAAATGAGGTTTATATATATATTTTTTTTTATAGAGTAAGTATATAGAAAAAAATTTATATAAGCTCATTACTTTCGTTCTGAAACTTTTGAGTCCAGGCACGTTATGAAATCTACATGAAGCTAAAAATTTTATTTTTGGCAAGACTTGGTTCGCGATCCTCCTGTGTACCACATTTCTATGCTTTCCCCCCCCCCCCCGCAAGTTTAAACGGCGAACTTGGTCAACTTATAATTTTGTATAAAATATATCAATTAGCATCTATTTGTAAAATTTTTCAGCCTAATTAACTGAAGATGGCCATATATATTCGAATGCCGAAAGCATTTTATTAAAGATGTTTTATTTGGACCCAGTGATTCCATCACATTTTGTGATACCTCCTCCTTCATCTGATATTTACATTTATTTCATAATCAATCAATTTGTTTATTTTCTTTTTTGTGATTTTTTATATTTTTTCTTTTTTTAGCTTCCACTAACTTGAAAAATAATGTAACTGTAAAAATTCCAAGTGAAAAAAGAATAAGGGAATTAATCGATATAATTGTTTGGAATATAATAGAACATAGACCAAAAAATTCTACCACTATTCATGGTACTGGTGATTTTACCTTATTTACATTTATTTCATAATCAATCAGTTTGCTTATTTTTTTTTTTTTTATATTTTTTCTTTTTTTAGCTTTCAAAAAGTGGAAAGACTTCCAAACTCTAAAATTTCAAAAAGAAGAAACAATAAGAGGAATAATCGATATACTTGCAATACACCCGGATACGGCTAAACTGTTTGAAGAATCCGATGAACCAGAAAATTCTACCACTAACGATGATACTGGTGCTTTTACCTTATTTAGATTATTATTTTATTATTTTGTGTTTTTTTTTTATATTTTTTCTTTTTTTAGCTTCCAATAACTTGAAAAATTATTTAACTCTAAAAGCTAAAAAAGATAAAAGAATAAGAGAATTAATCGATTTCTTTGCACCACATGAAAATTCTACCACTAACGATGATACTGGTGCTTTTACCTTATTTACATTTATTTCATAATCAATCAATTTGTTTATTTTATTTTTTATTTTTTTTTTATATATTTTTTATTTTTTTAGCTTCCAATAACTTGGAAAATAATCTAACTCGAAAAACTCAAAATGAAAAAAATATAAGAGAAGTCATTGATTTAATATCTATAAAGGCGCATAGGAATAAACTGTTTGAAGAAGAATCCGATGAATCCGATAATTCTACCACTAACGATGATACTGGTGCTTTTAACTTATTTACATTTATTTCATAATTTGTTTATTTTATTTTTTTTGTATTTTTTTTTATATATTTTTTTTTTAGCTTACAATAAATGGAAAAAAAAACAATTAAAAGGAAATCCATGTCTAAATGATAAAAAAAGAAGAGAATTCATCCAATGTTTTATATCTATGATTTATAACAGTAATAAAGTGTGTGAAGAATGCTATCCAGAAATTAATGGAATGGAAGATTGCTATCCACAACTTCATAGAATGTTAAGGTTTAAATTAGAAGAAACACCTAGGGCTAACCAGTTTGAAGGTTCCAATGAACCAGAAAATTTTACCACTAACGATGAAGAATTGCATTTTAATAATGAAAATTTTTCAGACAATATTAATGATTATTCTCTGGAATTTGAAAAATATAAAGATCCAGATGTAAATATATTTGCAGTGGACTCTCAGGGATTATGCTATCCAATTGAATATGAAGAACCTGAATTAAATTTTAATTACCCATATAAAGAACAAACTAACGATCATTCTAATAAAGCAAATACTAATGAAAATGAAACTAAATTTTCAAATGAAGATTCAAAAAGTAGGTCATCTTCCTCTCCGACTTTTAATCAAGAACACGCTTCTACATCTCGACAAGATTTTCACTCAAACATGTCAACACATGTTCCATTTCCAACAGATTCAGTATCGATATTGCCTGGAACTTTAATTGATGGTGCGATTTCAGTAGCATCAAATGCATATTCTACTGCTAAATCAGTCTTTAATACTTTGAGAAGACCTGGAGTAAGTAATTTTAATTAATATTGATGTAATATATCTTAATTCATTTTAAAATTTCTACTTTATAACTATTTTCGAGACTTTTCTTCCGTTTACATTTTAAGTATAAGTTAAAAGAACTTACTCTCATAGTTATATTTAAAAGACTTTTCATTCCATTAAGGTAGTTGTTCTGCCAAATGGGTTTTCATAGGATTTTTTTGAAATTTAGACAGATTATTATTTAAATACTTCTGCATCGATTGGTGGCAAAACGAAATTTATGAACAATATAATTCCGGAGATATTAAATTTCAAAAATAGTTTTTCAGACTTGTATACATTACACTATACGGGATATCGGAAAATTTACATACATATTTAATTATAATTAAAATACTCTTCTTACCCTTGTTATAAAAAACTAAACCAACATTAAAACCATAACTAATACATTATTAAAGTTTTGAGCATCTTTTTTTTGAAAATAATTGGTAGCTTTTTCAAAAAATCAGCTCGGGTTCAGATTAACCAAGATGTATTTTAAAAGAGACAGAATTCAATCAATCTTTTTCGGACAAATTCTAAGATTTTAGTAGAAATATTATTAAATTGCGATATCAGAGGGGATTCATCCCCCCAGGAGTCGAACCTGAGAACTAACACGCTATCTGGGCAGTCAGCTCACACCCTCGAGACAAAAACCTCTCTCTGAATCGCAATATATGATATAAGCACAGAAATTTTTCACTCCATTCTTCTAGAACGGAAATTAAAAAATTTAGCTTAAAATGAAAAATAATTTTTTCATAAAGTCCTCTTATTTAAATGTATAATTAAAGTTTTGAGCATCTTTTTTTTGAAAATAGTTGGTAGTTTTTTCAAAAAATCAGCTCGGGTTCAGATTAACCAAGATGTATTTTAAAAGAGACAGAATTCAATCAATCTTTTTCGGACAAATTCTAAGATTTTAGTAGAAATATTATTAAATTGCGATATCAGAGGGGATTCATCCCCCCAGGAGTCGAACCTGAGAACTAACACGCTATCCGGGCGGTCAGCTCACACCCTCGAGACAAAAACCTCTCTGAATCGCAATATATGATATAAGCACAGAAATTTTTCACTCCATTCTTCTAGAACGGAAATTAAAAAATTTAGCTCTGATATCGCAATTTAATAATATTTCTACTAAAAATCTTAGAATTTGTCCGAAAAAGATTGATTGAATTCTGTCTCTTTTAACATAACTAATACATTTTTTAAGAAAATTTTAATTCATAGTTACAACACAGCTTCTGAGATAATAATGAATAAATAATGAAAAATGTATAATGAAAAATTTACACTAAAAACAAACTGACAACAACACATATATTTAACCTAAAAAGTGGATTAACTTTAGTACTTTTTTGACCTTTTTTCGCTTCAACCATTGTCGCAACAGCTTTTAATCGTTTATTAAGAACTTTTTATTTAATAAATCGAATTATAAAAATGTATTTTATCTGTCATTTCTATGATAAAATATATACAAGCTCTGGCATTGTTGCCAGATTTGTCAAACGAGCACGGGATTGGTTAGTTATGGTACATAAACAGCAAAAAGTTTTGGACTTATGAATTATGTATGAACCCTTATTGTCTGTTCTATATACTCTAGCATTAACTTTTTGCTAGTATTGTCGCGAAACAACTACCTTAAAGAGTAAGTGTACGAAATTTACTCCAGATCGAACAAAGGGCTTAGAATTTTAATCCGCCTCTTCCCCAGCTCCTTCATTTTACCTCCCTGTTTTAGCATCAATACTTTTGCAGTATCTTAAAAACTAAGTGTGCTAAATTTGGTCCAGATCGAACATATAGCTTAGAATTTGAATATTTTGCCCCCTCTTCCTTCCCCACACTTTTAAGTAATTGATTTTCCCAGCAATATCCCAAAGAGTAAGCGTGGTAAACTTGGTCTAGATTATATACCTTTCATATTTTACATAAAGCTAAACATCAAACCTATAACTTAAAAAGAACAACATTATTTTTTATATTTTAATAATTAAATCTAAGATCTTTAAATTTGTGCTTATGCTATATTATATTTTTTTATATGAATGTAAATGTTACGGCTAATAGGCAAATTTTGATAGTCTATAAATTAACCAAACCATTGGCTATTTTGATAGAATACGCAATTTCCACTAAAATAGCAGCTAGTTTGCAAACTAACCAAGAGTCTTGGCTAATTTACTTGAAATTATTGAGAAAACCAAAATAGCGGTTTAGTTTATAAACTGTCCAATACAGCCTGGCTAATATGAAAACTATAATTTCTAGTAACACAAAAAAGCCAAACCTTTGGCTGGTTTATAAACTAACCATCTAATTTTCTGTATAATTTACAAATAAAGTTAGGTTATGAAAATGATTGATTTATGCAATGATATGAAAAAAGACACAGAAATAAGTACAAGGAGTGGTGCGGGAAAACTTTCAGTCTCAGGTGCAACACAAGGGTATGTAAGGTGTCAATGTAAAAAACGCTGCATGAACAAAAAAATGTAAATGCATTTCTATGGGGTACACGTGTAACAGCAAATGTCATAACAGTGAATCATGTTGCAATAAATAATTACCCTCTTGTTATTTTTTACTTTACCATACAGGGTATGGTCAAGTATTGTAATCGTGGATGAAAAAAGTGTTTTTTTTCCTTCTTTTTTTCGAAATATCTCAAAAAACGACTGAAACTATTTTGATTAAAAAAATTGAGCGATATCATGGCATTTTGCTCTACAAAAAAGCTCTAATAAGTGAACATCGAAAAAATTATATTTTTCGAGATAATAATTGTTTTGTCTGTTAGTCTGTCTGGTTGTCTGTGCGTTACCAAATTTTTGTGGACGAGCTAGCTCAAAAACTAGTATGAATATCAAAACCAAATTTCACATGTAGTTTTAGTACATTGAGATTAAGAGCTGATTAGATTTTGGTGCATATCGACCCAAAATAAAGGGAGGGGAGGGGGGGTTAAAAATTAAAAATCTAGGCTGTTTGAGCAAACTCAACCAAATATTGTATACATAATCAGTGGGACCCCAGAAGTATAAAAATGCAAAAACTAACCCCCCCCCTTACATGATTATAAATAATTTTAGGGGCCAGGTTGTATGGTAAAGTCAAGTGAATGGCCACATCAGAACACGTCAGCTTATTACCATGTATTTTATATAACTATCGTTGGTGCGCCCGCCATACACCCAAAAACATTTCTATTAAAATATCTAAGTATATTGTTTAAATCAAAAGTTTGCAATTTATTCATATCTAATTCATCAAATAAGAAATGCCATGAACATTAAGCCTAGTTAGTTTATAAACTAACCAAAAGTTTGGCTATTTTGTATTACTAGAAATTATGGTTTTCATATTAGCCAGGCTGCATTGGATAGTTTATAAACTAACCCGCTATTTTGGTTTTCTCAATAATTTCAAGTAAAATAGCCAAGACTCTTGGTTAGTTTGCAAACTAGCTGCTATTTTAATGGAAATTGCGTTTTCTATCAAAATAGCCAATTGTTTGGTTATTTTATAAACTATCCAAATTTGCATATTAGCCGTAACATATACAACATCAAGTTAACATGTTTTTCTAAATTTCTTTTTGTTTTTTTGTTTATAGGAATATGAATCAAAGAAACCATCACATCAAGTTCAGAAGTCCTTGGATATTTTAAATGAAATGGGTTTTTTAAATAATTCATTAAATACTATAATTTTAGAGCGCTTTAACAATGACCTTAATAAAGCCATATCGGAATTATTACTTATTAAAACAATGACGCGTCAACCATTAAAATAATGAATAATATATATATATAATATATATTAATTTATCTCTTTTCATCTCTATTTACCTTTAGATTAATTTAAAATATTGCTTGACCTTTAATATTATAGCAAAAATGATACTTTTAATATATTTCCATTTTAAACATTCAATATTATAAAATTAGTATTCACTAAAATTACTATATAAATGTACTTAAAGAGTATATTATTGATTTTTTTTATAATAATAACAATTAAGATATAAGAATTCTAATTAACATGTTCTAAAAAATGTTGTTTTTTTATTTTATTTTAAATAAACATATTTTTTTAATTGCTTAAATAAATAATAGTTATAACAATCTGGGATTGGATTAGAGCTTAAGATTGAAAAGTAATTTGGAAAATATCACTTGCTCTTTGTTTTGTCAATTAGCACGATTATATATTCAATTATTTATTTCTTCTACTAATTTCTCTTTATTAAGAAATAAATGTTATTCTAGTAAAATTGTATTTATCCAATATAAAATAAAATAATTTGAAAACCTAAAATATACTTTCTATCATTCACTCCCTTTTCGTTCTACAACTTTTATTAAACTAAGATAGGTGTACAACAGATACATTATTTTTCGATATAGTCTCCATCTTTAGCAATGCATTTGGTCCAGCGAGCCACAAGCTTCCGGATGCCTTCCTAGTAGAAGGTTTTCTGTTGGTCATGAAGCCACTTTTGCACCTCATCCCGAACGTCCATGTCTGAGGCAAATCGACGACTTCTCAAAGCTTCCTTGAGTGGTCCAAAGAGATGAAAGTCTGAGGGAGCGAGGTCTGGGCTGTATGGAGGGTGTTCCAGGCTCTCAAAGCCCAACCTGTTTATTGTTTCTATGGTGTGATGGGCCGTGTGCGGCCGGGCGTTGTCTTGCAACAACAAAACTTTCTTTGAGAGTAGACCACGGCATTTGTTTCGATTCGCTGGCTTCAGCTTATTGGCCATCAAATCACTGTACCTTGCACTATTTACGGTAGTCCCCCTGTTCAAGTAGTCGTCCAGATAGGGCCTTTTTCGTCCCAAAACAGGGTTAGCATCACCTTCCCAGCCGATGGCGAGGTCTTGAATTTTTTCGTTTTAGGTTTTAAACATTTCGATCCATAAAAAACGCTTTTCCGAGATGAAGCTCTTTCCCCTATTGTGACAAAAGTCTCCGGTGAATTTCACACCCTCTGACCACAAAAATCTGACCACTCCTTGTTGCTCCTCTTTGACCTGATAGCGGAGCTGACATGCTTATGCTGTTGTAGCTAGACGACAACTGACGCGATCGTGATTAAATTCAGCACACGTGACCACAGACGCGCCAACTCAACGCATGCGGCCGCCTCCTATCTTAGTTTAATAAAGTTGTAGAACGAAAAGGGTAGGTAATTTGTGACTTATCCTCGTATATTATATTCTTATATACTTATACTTTTTTACAATGAAAACCAGGACACAAATTAATTGAAGAAAAAATATCTTAAAGAAAAGAAACATTTTAATCATTGAAACAATAATAAACTAAAAACAAAAATATTTCTAGCATTCTATATTAAATATTTTTTTTTTTTTTTTTTTTTTTTTTTATGTAATCGAATGCAAGAAGGGGTGCACCAGTAAAGATGCAGCTCCTATGGATCTCGAAAAGACCCTTGCATTACCGAAGAGAAGGGAAAGTTGATTAAGTGAGAGGGTGTAGACGTAGGTGTCTATATGCACTCCGGTTTTGAAGGTTTGAAGATTATAAGTGCTGGGAAAGATGGAGGCTGGGAGAGAGTTCCAGTTCCTTGAAGTCATGGGGATATATGTATTGGCGAATGAAGTGGTCCGGCACTTTTCTAATTTGACCGCGAAAGAGTGTTGGGAGTCGGCAAAACGCGTCCTACGTGCAAAGCATGCTTTGGGGGAATTATTGATTTTATCTCATCAGAGCACCTGCCGTGATAGTATCTATAGAAAAGGGAAAGGGCAGAGACATTTCTTCGATGAGCTAGCGAGTCGAGGGAGTCGGTGAGGGTAGAATCGTCAATTAGCCTGACGGCTCGTTTCTGAATTGCATCCAGGGTAGCAAGAGAATATTTAGAGGCTCCTCTCCATAGATGAGAGCCGTATTCGAGACAGGGGTGGATTTGGGCCTTGTAGATGGTGAGAAGATGTGGGGGCTTGTAAAATCGCTTGGACCTGAATAAGTAGTCAATCATCCTTGCTGCAGATTTCGCCACAGAGGAGATGTGTTCATTCCAAGACAGGTCAGATGCGACAGAGACGCCCAACGTGGATAGGCTGTCAAATATGTTGACATGCCTATTAATTTTTATTTAAATGAGTACTTTTCCATTGAATGAATATTTTTTGTCAATGTATCATCTCTAGTATATTGGAAAATCTGAAAAAGCAATGTCTTCATATTGAATTGTTCTATAATATCTATATAATCTTGATTGAATACTTAGATTTACAGATTAATCTTCAAATATCGAAAAGGAGGATATGTAGGAGGACACTTTTCGGGCGAGAACAGAGCTTAACAAAGGACTCTCCTCTCTAAAGGAGGACGATTGGTGGTCACCTTATTATATTCTTCTTATATAGTCTTATTTCAACTTCATAAAAGCTCAAGGATCAAAATGAAATATTTACATTGGGGAAGCAATTTAGTATACACTGATGCTTGTCAACATTTGAAACATTCAAATTTCAATTCTGATAGATTTCTCAAAAAGAAATAGCTCTAATAGAATGGAGCTAGTTGAACTATGTAACAAACGAAATAATATTATATTTTAAAATAATAGAATATAGAATTCAAATGCTGTATTTTTGGGTTCCCTAGTTCCTAGGAACACTTGAATAATCCTTACTGCTTCGTACCTCATACAATTTATCATCTAAAGCAGGATTCGGCAACCTGCGGCTCGCCATCTTTTATGCTTTCTCACGAGTGATTGAGGAATATCATAATCTAAATCTGACCAAAAACATAAATGTGAAAAAGGGGCCAAGTTCGGTACAAACTACTTCGCCTACAAAAAGAGTTAAAATCTAAACGGGTACCAAGTTCCATAGCTGTTGCATAAATCATAGCTATAGGGATGAAGAACGTTCTTCAATTGATTTAAAAGAAAATATGTTACGTTCTTTGTTATTAAATTTATAACTTGTCAAGTTTTATATCCAACTAAATTATTTGTAGTATACCAATTTGTTGTTATTTGTAGTATATCCAACTAAATTATTTGTAGTATAAAATAGAACAACTAGACTAGCTAAATTTTAAGCTTGTATTAAATATGATCTCGTTAAACGTAAATTATTGTCTATTATAACTTACCAAGCTATAAATTTAATATCAAAGAACTGTAACAAATTTTCTTTTAAATCAATTGAAGATCGTTGTTCATCCCAATAGCTATGATTTAAGCAACTTCAGAAACTTGATACCCGATTAGATCTCAACCCTTTTGGCGGGAAGCCGTTTTTAGTCGGAGAGCCAATGACCCATTTTTCATGAAGTCTTTGATTCAAGTAGAAATTTTGCATAGAGGTATTAATAGTATAGATGAGTAGGGAATCGGCTGTTTGCCTGATCTACCTGGAGTACTGCTGCTACTACGCATAGGAGAAAATTGTAAAAAAATGTTCGCCAAAAAAAGTGTTTGATTCAAAAGCCAACAAATATTATTCGACAGTTAAGTTGATTTTAAATTAAAAATTAACTAAGCCAGACATTTTTAGGGGGGGTTAACACTGACCCAGACTACCCTCAAGTTGCATTTTTTTATTTGAAAATAATTGATTGATTCACGATGACATTTTAATAGCGTCTTAATTATATATTTTTAATAATACTTGCAAAAAGCCAGACACTTTTGCCGGGGTTTAACAATTGGCAGACGTCGAAATAAATCTTGTACGGATAGTCCAGTCAAATTGTGCTCAAATGGGGAAAGTTTTGGGGTAGTTCTGATTTTTTGCATATATATGTTTTTTGGGGCGCTGAATTCAAATCTGAGGTCTCCCAGCCAAATTTCGTGACGCAACATTGTAGAAAATGCAAAAAAAAAAAAAGGTGAAAATTTCCATTTTTTGGCGGTTTTTGGCTTATAACTTGAAAACTATCAACTTTTCGTAAATAACCTTTCTATTCAAAATGAAAGTTCATAAAATTTCCTACAAATTTTATCATTTACATTTTGTTCTCCGTCCAAAAGTTCGGGCTCAAGCGCAAAATCCAAGTTTTCGACCTCGGCAGCCCCCCCCCCCCCCCCCCGGATCACCAAAAAACTCGCACTTTTTTCGAGATTTTCCCATTTTGACCATGAAGGAACACGTTTTCGACAAAGACCACTCTATACATTTTTAAACTAAATTAAATTTGCTACAATTCAAACAAAGTTTCATCTTAATTGGATAAATGGTAACCCGTGCCCCAATGAGATTAAAGTTTTGAAAAACTGCAATTTTTTGCAAAAAATCGCAATTTTTCCTTCATAAAATGAAAACCACTCATCCTAGATACTTGATTCCTGCCGTAGCGCACAGTTTGCGAACCTCTGCGCTAACCTGATTAAAAAGATTCTAGCGACGCCTGCAGATGGAAGGAAGGATATGCATTCGAATAGAGCGCACTGGGTGGCGGGCTGCATCCTCAGGGGTAGATGTTAAAATTCTTCATATTATTTGAAAATTAATAAAATTACAAATTTAATGTTTATTATACTTTTGATTAATAAATATATTTTTATTATATTTGAATTTTATTACTAAAATTTTGAAATAATTATATTTTTTATATGTGTTCTTATTTTCTTATATGTGACTAGAGAAAATATACAAATACTTTAAATAAATTTTTTGAATTTGTGTATCTACGTGTGGCTCTTTATAAAATATAAAAATATCTGTGTATGGAATACACTCGCGACAAAAAGGGAAAACTTTTTTCTATGATATATGTACTTTCTAATAAACACAGTAATTTAAGTATAAAAGGATGGGAACAAATTCGAAATTACTATATATATTAATCCAAAAGAACTTATTAAAAGAATCTAATAAATTAATAATCAAGAGTAAATAAAGGAGATCAAATCGAATATAATCTTATGTGTAAAATATTTAGATAACATTAAAAAATATATAATGATAATATTATTATTAAAAAATGACTAGGGGACTCTACCAATGATAATAAGCGGTTAAAGTTCATTTTTCCAAATCTGAAAATCAACCCAACCAACCAAAATGCTTGGAAGTCGACAGATTTTAATTCCCCATCCGAGTTACTTTTTCAACGCCAACCTAACCGACTAAAAACCAGCCCGAAATGAAGGTATACGAACCGAAGAACCTAGCCGAACTGAATATATCTTAACCGAACCTTACAAGGTTTGGATGGGAACGCATTTTTTTTATCTAATCGAACCGAGATCATAATCCGAACCTATTAGAAGTTCAAGTTGTTTTTTCACAGAGGGCATCTGGTCTTCGTTTTAACCGATTTTAATATATAGTACCTGCTTAAGATATGGGGCATTCCACGCCAAATCGAACGGTTTGAAAAATGTAATTTTTGATTTCCTTCATTTTTTGACATTTTATAGTACCCATCAAAAAATTCTTCCTGGTAAATTTTGAAATTTTTTGAACACAGGTTTAAAAGATATCGAATTTTGGTTTTTCGTTCATAAAACTTCTTCAAAAATGGTCCAAATTCAAATTTTTTTTTTACATACTTTTTAGAAAAAATACATAAAAATTACTATTTTTTTTCGATTTTTGATTTTGATTTTCTTTCAACAAATTAAAATACTAATTATTTATTTTAAACACCAGTTAACGATAAAAATCAATTTAAAATAACTAAAAAAAGAGAACACAATACAAAAAAGTAGTTTTAATAATGATTAATAATGAATAAAATTTTTTCGAAATTTTCAAAAAAATCGAAGAGTACATACAGTTTCAAAAACACGATTAAAATTTTCAAACTCAAAAATCGCATATAAAAACACTTTAAATAATTTTTTTGTATTTTTTCTAAAAAGTACTTATTTACTTATATAAAAAAAAATCAATTTTTTTTTTTGAATTTGGACCATTTTTGAAGAAGTTATCAGCGAAAAACCGAAATTCTATATTTTTTAAATTGGTGATCAAAAAAATTTCAAAATTTACCAGAAAGGGTTTTTTGATGGGTACTAAAAAATGTCAAAAATGATGAAATCAAAAATTAAAATTTTTCAATCCGTCCGATTTGGCGTGCAATGGCTCATATATAAATATATACCTAATAAATAAAATTTGGCTTTTTTTTATATTCCCCCTTTTTTTGCCCCTGATTCAGTCAGATCATATTTGTCGTCATATTTTATTAAAAATCGCTATATAGATTAGTTGATTCAATATTACTATGGTAACTTGTTTGTTACTTTTTCAACAGTGAATTATCTTAATGAATTAGAGCCAATATGAAGAGGATTAATAAAAAAGTGCAAAAACAAGTTAAAAAATCCTTTGATAGTGATATTGTGGATTTAACAGACAATTCAGATTTTTTGGAACCTCGTACTGAAGAAGAATCTCTGCAAACAATTCAATGTATTCCAATTTCCCCTGAAGATATAGAACATAGAATAATATGTAAAACAGCATCTGAGTATATCACGTATGGTATTTTAGTTATTTACTTCAAATTCAATACCTATCCATTTTATTTAATTTATTTTTAATACAATCTTTTTTCATTATTAAATACAAAACAGTAAAGTTGAGGAAAGACAGCTAAATTTTCAAATATATTTGATTGTAAAGGCTTACTATTTTGCAACAGAATTATTTAAATTAAATTACACACTATAAAATACAATATAATATATAGCTAATTAATAATAATAATAATTCAATAATATAATTTAATTAATTTTCAATAGAAGATAATATTACATGTATTATTTATATAAAAATGATTTCTATAATAAAAATAAATAAAGATTAATAAACAACCAAATTGAATTTAAATTTTTATAATTAAATAAATACTTCGATGAAAATGTGAACTTTTTCAATATTTAGTAGCTATGCTTTTCGCAATTTGTTTGTCACTGAACTGTGAAACGTGACACAGTGGTGAAATTTTTTAACAAAAACAGCTGCGCCAAATTTCATCTCATTAGTTACAAAATTACAAACGCTGGGCAATTTTTTTCTGATTTTCTGTATTTTTGAACCTAAAGTTCTGAAGCTGGAAAGTTTAAACTAAAGTGGGGTTTTCTTCGATTTAGAAATATAAATATTTTGCCAACATAACGAACTTTTTTACTACCGTATGTTTCTAAACATGATAGACAAGAAAAAAAAATCGTGTGTGTGCTTAAGACCAAACGACTGAAGTGATAACTTAGATGGCATTTATAATTCTAATATTTTAAAATAATTAAAACTTATATACCTATTTATAAAAAAAATTTAATATAACTTTTAATTATTTTTTTTGGGGATTTTTAAATATATATATATATTTTATGTTATTTTTAAATTTAAATATTATTATATTTAATGCTTAGTTTTTATTTTAGTATGCTAAATCGAAAAATAGAAACACTCTATAGTCCAAAATTCTGAATAAAAAAACTAAAATAAAAACTAAGCATTAAATATAATAATATTATATTTAAAATTATAACATAAATATATATTTACCAACCCCAAAAAACAATTAATAGTTTAATTAAAAAATTTATTTTTTTACAAAAATGGAAATTTTAATAATTATTATTTTTTGTAAAGGAATAATTAATATATTTTCCGACAATGATTGAACTGGTACTAGACCGCAGCCAAACCGTGACGTATGTCGCGACGCGTGATGTGACGCGTGACGGCTCAATCTCATTTACAGCCCAGGAAAATAAAAATGTACATGAAAAACAAAAAATTCAAATATAAGATATTAATTTGAGCTTAGAGTTAATGTTGTAGCGCCATCTGTGGATAGACACAGACCCCAACCATGACGCGTGATGCGTGATTCGTGACGCGTGACGGATCAATCCCATTTATTACCAAGAAAAATAAAAAGTGCAAGGCGCGCCAAAAGAAGTTATCACTTCAAAAATTTCTACAAATCCGAACCGGCCGAGGTCCGGATAAACGAGATTTTACTGTACTGTTATTTTACCTTTCCTTGTAATTTTGTGTAGACACTGGTGGGCTCGAGTTATTACTACTTCAGAAATGTCAAAAATTATTCCCCTTATCATATTAATCATATTTGGATTAAACAAAATAGGAAATAAGATTCAGGTTCACCCTAGAATATAATACTAGCCTAGTTCCGTCATTTCAAGCTGAGACATGAAGCAGGAACAACTTCATTGATTTCCCATTAAGAATCAACAACTCTGCTACTCTCGGCAAACTAAATCATTTCAACTGAATATAAAAACTTAGAGAAATTATTGGGGAGATCATTTTAAGTAAATAAATATCGATTTTTACCTTTAGGGTAACCTAAAAGATATCGATTACACTATTATAATAAAAATTCGTCTATCCTTGTTGCTAAAAATAATGGATCCCATTCAACAACACTGTGATGGTATGGATTTAGGACGCATTGATTCGCGGCTATCAAGCCTACATTTTAGGCAGTTTTCCTGACCATTAATTTATCGCGTGTTCCAATTTGGACATGATCGTAGGATATGTTTGTTTTTTTTTTTTTTTTTTTTTTAAGGGCGCATCGACTGCTAGGGCCATTAGCGAATATGTTTTTTAAATCCTTCTTTTCCATTTGTCTTTCTTTTTGAACTGGCAAATTCGATGTCTGCCGAAGTAGTAGTGTATTGGATTGAAAATTTTCAATTTTTTACTTTACCATACAGGTTATGGTTAAGTAGGTATTGTAATCGTGCATGGAAAAAGTGTTTTTTTTGCTTCTCAAAAACGGCTCAAACTATTTCGATTAAAAAAATTGGGCAAAACCATGGCATTTCGGTCCTCAAAAAAGCCCTAATAAGTGAACATCAAAAAAATTATATTTTTCCAGATAATAACTGTTCTTTCAAAATGTCTGTTAGTACGTTAGTAACGTGCGTGTGTGCGTTACCAAATTTTTGTGGACGCACTAGCTCAAAAACTAGTGTGAACATCAAAACAAAATTTCACATGACGTTTTGGTGCATTGAGTTTAAGAGCTGATTAGATTTTGGTTGAATTCAAACCCAAAATTATGGGGTGGGGGTTTAAAAATTAAAATTATAAGATTTTCAAACTAAAAAAAAAAAACAACAAAAAATGAAATATACTATAATATTAAATGAACCTATAATAACCGACAGGTGATTATTTTTTCTAGGGCCAAAATTGGGGAAATGAACATCTACGCTTTTGGACCAAACTCAACCAAATTTTGTATACATAATCAATCGGTTCCCAGAAGACTAAAAATGAAAAAAACTAACTTCCCAAAATTGAGGTGGGGATCAAAAAATGAAAATCAAACTCAACTAAATATTGTATACATAATCAGGGGGCTACCAGAGGACTAACCACACTGCCCATCGCAATACTTCCCCATTATATTCTATAGAATATAAATATGAAAGTAAAAATGCATATGGGCGGTTAGTTTTTGCACTTACTTATAGACTTCTGGGGACCCACTGATTATGTATACAATATTTAGTTGAGCTTGGTCCAAGAGCCTAGATTTTCATTTTTGACCTTTACCCCTAAATGATTATAATTTTATTAAATACTAATAAGAGAGGGGCTAGGCGTATGGTAGTCATGTGGTGACTACATCAGTTCATTTTTTACATATCGTTTTTAGAATTGTGAAGAAATATCATTTTATAGTACACTTTTTTTCTATGTCCGTCTAGATTCCGATATTCATGACAACGCAATTGAGAAAGCCATAAAAATTTCGTTCATGTGTCAATGTGTTTATATTTCCAAAACAAAGAACCAATCTGCTTAAGTTTGGCCTTTCTGTCTTCAGAACCTCAAGTTGAAAAATTAAGAAAATTAGAAAAAATCGAATTGTTATATGAGCTATGAAACGGTTGTAGCTAATGAGCTGAATTTTGGTACAAAAGAATATATAAGCTTTCAAGCTCACACAGTTCACAGACAAGGAATTAGTCAAATCATTAAAATTTTCGGAAAGCGTACCGAGTCTTGAAAATATTTTCCTTTTTTCTTCAATTTACATAATGAAACATTTTTTAGAAATTGAAAATATAAACCTATGTAAATTATTATACTTATATATACAATTAAGACTGTTATAAAAGTCAAAATTTTTAACGCCTATTTATATTTTCCAGCTTACCAAATGTTGTGCCTACTCATGTTCCACATAAAAAATTACATGTTAAAATTGAAGAACAACAACTCAAAGCAGAACCTTTGGTAATTTCAAATAAATAATACTCTCTCTGTCCGAAAATATGGTAGGTATACATTTGAAAGAAAATATTAGATTATCTAGAGTTTCGAAACCAACTGGCAATACTCAATATATTGTTATTGAAGCCAACATATTTGACAGGCGTTGATTTTGAGTTAAGTTAGAATTCGAAGTCTAAAATTTAGTTTTTTAATAAAAATAAAATAGTCACCGCTGGAATTTCAAAATGGAAAATTTTAATTCAAATAACGTGAATTTACAAAGAAGAGATGCCAAATGGAAGCAATTGACTAATGAACAGCGACATGGTATCTTGCAACGGCGTCTTGTCCAATGCTTTGGGGAAGACGACAAACATTTTTTGGGGGTAAGATGCCGTAGTTTTCCTGTTGGTGTAAGATGTTGGTTTGTATTACTATACATTTAAAATTAATTTTTGATAACTTGGGGGTCAAAAAATGAAAATTCTTTCTCTTAGGCCAAACTCAAGCAAATTTTGTATACATAATTTGTGGGTCACTAGAAGGCTAGAAATGCAAAAATGGTGCGGAGGGTGAGTGTGGGGGTGGAATGGGGATGGGGTGAGGACTGAGGCGGGGTAGGGTGGGGGTGCGGAGGTGGATTCCAGGGTGCATACCGGGGGTGGGGTCCAGGTTGCTAGGCGGGGGTGTGGTGCGGAGGGTTGGAGGGCACGGGCTGGGGTGCGGGGTCCGAGGTGGGTGGGGTGCGGGCGGGGGTTGGGAACGGGTGCATGGT
Source organism: Forficula auricularia (assembly GCA_024734495.1). NCBI lineage: Eukaryota > Metazoa > Arthropoda > Insecta > Dermaptera > Forficulidae > Forficula > Forficula auricularia. The sequence continues at coordinate 9,684,285 of JALMQS010000055.1, read as the reverse complement.
GCGGGGGTGGGGGGTGTTAGTGGGTTAGGGTGCGGAATGGAGTGTTGGGGTGGGGGTGCTGGGTGGTTTTTTTTGGGGGGTGAGGGTGGGGTTCGAGGGCTGGGGGTCCAGGAGGCGTGCCCCCTGGCTAGGAAGAGGGCCGCCGAAAGCGGGTCTTGCAGCTAGTTATATATAGAATTAAGGTTTTGTCTGTACATTGGGGTGGTGGGTGGGTTTCGGGGGGGGGGGGGTTCAGGGGTGGTGGGGGTGCTGAGTGGGCTTCGGGGTGTGGGTCCAGGGGCGAGCCCCCTGGCTAGAAAGAGGGCCGCCTAAGGCGGGACTTGCAGCTAGTATTGTTGGTTAAAAATAAAACCAATGTGCTATTTTATATAAAATAAAGTCACAGCGTCTTCCCCCAGTCTACTATACCTATAGGTAAAATAAGGTAAAACTTCGTCGAGAGGGTCGATTAGCTGAAAAGCATACATATATGTTCAGAACAAGGGTTCAACAAGGCTAAATCTCACTTTAACTAAATTTAGATTAGACATTAATTATTTGTATTTATGGTAATTATATAGTGAAAATAAAATGATTTTTTTTTTTTTTTTATTATTACTTTTAGTTTTATTTGATTTTTTCGCAAATGTATTCCATATTTTCGGACAGGGGAGTATTTATTATATTCCCTTCCATTAATCGATATTTAATTTGATTTATTTTTTTGTAGCAAGATTTTTTCCAAAAATCAAGAAAATCGTCAGAAACGATATTCACAAATTGATATGGGACCCAGGAGTGACTCTTATTCAAAAAGTGATTGGATTATATAAAATGAAAATATAAAAAAACAAAAATAATATTTATAGTAATTTTATTAATATATTTTAAATAGGAGCAAAGCATCCGCTTCGTTTCGATTTCGAATCACCACAGAAAAAACATGTTGTAGTTGATCAACTGAAAATAATTCATCATGTTAAAACCACTCCAAATGTTGGTTTTTTATATATGATTTACTCTGTTCCAAGATGGTCCGAATATTATGGACCATATTGTTTAAAGTATTAAAATTTTATACAAATTTAATTACACTGTCCATCAAAAAAACAAAAATGCAACACTACAATTAATTTTGAACTTATATAATACATTATTATCATTTTAATAATTATTTTACATATATTGCTAATTTCGCTTTAACCCTTAACCGGCCGAATGTGTTAACATTGGGACTCCAACATGAAAAAACTGCGTGTTTAATGTTATTGAAAAACTTATCTATTTTTCGTTGTATAATTAATTAAATGCTAATTAATGCTCAAAAATTTGAATTTCTTTTTTTGACGGGCTGTGTAGTTAATTAATGATTGATAATATTTAAATTAAAAAATATTTTGCAGAGTTGTACCATTTCCAAAAATAAAACTGGATAGATTTTTAACGATAAGTCCACAGGGTGTTACTCAATATTTCCCAGGAGAAATGAATTTTACACCTTTGGATCAATGGGAACGAGAATATTTACAATATTGCAAAATAATTAATGTAGGTTCCATTTTCAAATGATTATTTTTACTTATTCAATTAATAAAACACTAACACACTAAGCACGAATAAAGAATTGAGATCAATTACTTACTTTTTAGCGTTACGTATAAATACAAACAAACCTCTATTCTTATCGTCCGTCATTCAAAACATTGTAAATAAATAATACAAACGTGAAATTTACTTTTCATAGGACCATATTTTTGGTGGGGTCCAAAACAAAAAATATTTTTCATTATGGTGTGTGGTATATCCTGTTTCGTTACAGTTAAATTAAGTAAAATTAGGGCGAATTTTTTCCTTAAATTTAATTTCCTTTAAAATGTCTGGGAAAGCTCAAAAGAATCCAGTAGCATTGCGAAAATTCACATTTAGTTGTTTTCTATTGAGATCAAGAAACAGAACTGATTAAACTTTAATTGAATATGCATTTTCGAAAAGGGCACATGTCAGAAAATTGAAAATATTTAGGAATGAAAAAAAAACCAATTATTTTCTAAAGTAGTGTAAAATTTACAAAATTTATTTTTGGGTTATATTTTGGGGGCAGTAAAATTAACACCAGAGTTGTGCCTTTTTCGAGCATAGTAGCATTTATATGTAAAAGTGTAGGTATTTGTCAAAATATGAAAGATTGCACTTTTCGTAATTGGATATCCTCGCCTTAGCCGGGTTCACACTGAGTCGTGAAACCGACGAGACCACTACTCATAGGTCAGCCAGTCGTGTTCACTACCTCGTCTGAACTATCGGTAGTGAGAGTGGAGGTCGTGCTCGCCCTCAAATAGGCGAGTCGTAATCTTTCTGATTGGTTGGAAAGACCACGACCGTTTCATTCGTATTTCTACCAAAGAGCTGACAACATGTCTATATATAAAATGAATAATGTGCAGGTGATGAAGTTCGTAGAATTATATAAAGAAAAGGAATGTTTGTGGAAAATAAATTCAGAAGATTACAAAAACCGAGATGCAAGAAACCATTACAACAAATTAGTGAAATGAGCAGTGACGGTTTTGGTTTTCGTGATGTCGCAGAGAAAATTAAAAACATTAGATCTTCCTATTATTAGGAAGTAAAAAAATTGCGAACTTGAAGAAATCCAGAGCCTCTGATGACATATATAAGCTTAGAGTTCCAAATTTTCAATAGTTCATCCATTTCTAAGAAAGAACGTTCTGCCATGAATGAACAACGGGCGAAAAACTAACGACCAACCAAGGCACTTGTTCCGTGTGAAGTGGGAAAGGTTGTGGGTTACTTTGTTGAATAAGCAAGTCGTAGCGCATGCGCAAATCAAGTAGTGCTCTCGCCCGGTTCACGACTCCGTGTGAACCCGCCTTTAGGCTAGGCACACACAGTAGAATTTCAGTCGACCGATAGTTTAGTTGGACATAAATATATTTAGTTTAATGTAGGTGCATACCCAATACAATTGCAGATCAACTCGATTATTTAATCAAAATAGATCGATGAGCACGTTTGATAAAAAAATCAAACTTAGTTATTTAATGAGGGTTGGTTATAAATTGATAATTCATCACTATTTCAAACCAACCCAACTAAATTGTTGGGTCGACTGAAAATCGACTGTGTGTGCCTAGCATTAGAGTGTAAACCTGCTAACTCACAACAAGGAAATTTTACAGGGCAGAGAAAAAATAAACAAAATTTAATATTGTTGTTTAGGAAAGAATATTTTTCACGTTATTTTTCTACAACATACGATCATAATTTTAAGAAGCAGTTTTACTTGACGATGCTGCATTTCTTTTTCTTTCGAACTGTATTAATATGGCATATATGTTAAAAAATGGAGTTAGCAGGTTTACACTCTAAGCCGACGATATTCAATTGGAATGAATTGAAATCTTCAGCTCCTTGACCTTTTTTTAAAAATAATTAATATAGCTTAAAATGTCATGTTTACGATGTTTACTATAGAATGATTTTTTTATTACGGCGTCAAGTTTTGATTTTTTTCATATCGAATGTTTATTTTCTTAAGAAATACAATTAATATATATATAAATGCAGGTGTAATATAAAGTTCCGTAGATGGACATCACCTAATTTTAGATTTATTATTTACTATCAATTCGAAAATATCTAATACAAGTACATAATGTATGGTCATAAATTTCGGGGAAGGGCTTGCAGGTCTCACACGCTGGGAAATATTATTAGCTTTTAAAATTATTTTTCACTCTGTGTAATAATTATTTTCTTTTTATTTTATTTTAAATTATCAGATGAAAACATTTAATTTATTTCGAGTTTGGAAATCATTCAACACATGGAGAAAATTTGTTAAAAGAAAAAAATTTAAAACTGCTCAAAAATATCTTAGTAAATATCTTTTTATTCTACACCCGATTTTGAGAGATGCTCTAATTGCAATCCAGAAAGAATATTTGTATATTTTATCAGAAACCTACATTGATCGGACAAAAATTGAAGAAAATGAACTTTTCGAATGGAATGAATATCAAGTATATTTTGCATTAATACAAATTGATAAGATATTTCCAAATTAATTTAATCTATTTCATGAACAGATGGAGCAATTAGAAACTATGGAACAAAATGTAATTAATTTCCACTCAGTTACATTAGAGATAACTTATAAATCTTGTTTGGATGCTCTTGCTGGAGTTGGATTTGTACCAAATGACGATAATTTTCTACCAAGAGACATGAGGATGCCTGTGGGAGTCACCGTTCTATTTGGAAAAACAAAGATGTCTTATACACAGCAAGCAAACAAGAGACGATTTTGTCTTCGGTTATCAAAGTAGGGTCCTTTACTAGAATTTTTAAACTATCAATTACTCGGTACGCCCGGCGAGCCTAAGAAGTACTTACCCAGAGAGATATCATTATATATATAGTCGGCTTAGAGAATAAACCTGCTAATTTACAACAAGGACATTTTACAGGGCAGAGAAAAAATAAACAAAATTTAATATTGATGTTATGGAAAAAATTATTTTTCACATTTTTTTTCTACAACTTATTATCGTAATTTTAAGTAGCAGTTTTACTTGGACGGTGCTGCATCTCTTTCTTTCGAACGGTATTAATATGTTATATATGATAAAAAATGGAGTTAGCAGGTTTACACTCTAAGCCGACCATATACAGGGTGATTCACGGTCGATGGCACGTTAGACGTTTATGGAAAACCGAACGCAGGATTTTTCTGAAAATTTACCACCTTACATTTTCTTACCTGTTCTATCGATCTAAAATATTTCCAGCATTGCAACGTTTCGGCTTCCATCGAGCAAGTCGTAGCAACTTTATTTGGAAACTTTATATGAAATTTATTTTTTTAAATGGAACACCCCTTATATTAATAAGTTTTTAGAACCGCCCTTTTATTAAAATACTTTTTGTTAATATTGTCCTATACCTATCGCTATCGGTTTGTGAGATAAAAAATAATTTGTGCTAAATATGGTCCAAAACATGGCCCTAATTAAACTTAAATAAATTAGTGCTCTCAATTCATGAAAAGTTAATATTTTGGTGGTCGTTTAGACAGACCCGAAGTATTTAATTTACGCCGAGAAACACCAAGTTTTCTTAATAAAGCCACTTTTTCGTGAAAAATTATATTTTAATGAATTTAATTTTAACTAACCATGGAAATATCAAGTTTATGACAGTTTGTTGACTATTTATAACTAACTTATAAACAAGTTTATTTGACGATGTTCAAAAAATCTCCCAAAATGTAAATATTGATTATTCAAACGAAGTTCTTATGAAATTATCTATTTTGTACAATAAAAACTTTGTTTCTCTTTGTGTATAAAAAACTTCGTTTGGAATAATCAATATTTGCGATCAATTTGGGAGATTTTTTTGAACATCGCCAACAAACTGTTTATAAGTTACTTATAAATAGTCAACAAACTGTCATAAGCTTGATATTTCCATGGTTAGTTAAAATTAAATTCATTAAAATGTAATTTTTCACGAAAAAGCGGCTTTATTGAGCAAACTTGATGTTTTAAGTATAGGGACATGATATATCGTCTTAAAGCATTTTTCTTCGTCTTTCAATTTATTGGAGTAATATTCGCGGGATCTCATTTGAAAAAACTAACTTTTGACCCCTTTTATGAATAACGGGAATAATAGTAACCTTAGCACGCCCTGTATAATATGGGGTCGATTTCTCGGAGTAAATTAAATAGTTCGGGTCTGTCTAAACGATCACCAACATATTAACTCTTCATGAATTGAGAGCACTAATTTATTTAAGTTTAATTAGGACCATGTTTAGAACCATATTTAACACAAACTATTTTTTATTTTGAAAACCGATAGCGATAGGTATAGGACAATATTAACAACAAATATTTTAATAAATGGCGGTTCTAAAACGTGTTAATATACGGGGTGTCTCTGTTTAACAAAATAGTAGTTGCTTACGGACTTTTTCGATGGAAGCCGAAACGTCGCAATGCTGAAAATATTTTAGGTCGTTAGAACAGGTAAAGAAAAACAAGGCGGTAAATTTTCAGAAAAATCCTGCTTTCCGTTTTCCATAAACGTTTAACGTGCCATCGACCGTGAATCACCCTGTATAAATATAAATTTATGAAAAATCTAATATATCCTTTAAAATTCAATTTAACTTTTCTTCCAATATTTTTATTTCTAACAAATAATATAGTACCTATCTACCAGTGGTGGGTGGTGACTTTTCAACCAGGGGATGCTGACCAAAAAAGTACCCTTCATTTTTGGAAATTTTACTCTGCATTTTAATCTTCGTTTTATTATAATATTTCACCTAGAACCAACACCTATCTACTTAAAAGTTATTCGTTTTTTTTTTTTTTGAAAATTTCATCAAATACGGCATCATTTTCGTCATTTTTCAAATTTAACATTAGATTTTTTAAAAATATATTTTGGAACCTTCGCCCCAAATGGATACTGCTTTATGTGAGAGAGGATAGGATTCAGAAATTAAATCTTGTGACTTCAACTTCATAGTTCTTGAGATGGAAATCGACCATCTTCTACAATGAATCAGCCTGTACTATAAGAAAATCTTAAATTTCTCTTAATTCTATTGCTCTAATATTGCTATAAGCAAGCTATGACTTGTCTAGAGCACTCTTAGTTATTCCCGGTCTTATATATTGAGAGTTGTTAGAAATGGATTAGTCCAAAGATTCCCGAATCATCTTTATTTATTCCTTTTTTGTATTATTTCTATTTTATGATAGTTCTTGAGCGAGAACAATTTTTATTCGACTAAAACTCGTCTGGACTTGTCTTTGACATGCTTGAACTGGAAGATAAATATACCAGGCAGGGCATCAAGAAGCCTTCCATCCGCATGCTTTTCCGAAAATCATTCATTTTAATTACCCCTTGAAACTATGCAACAATTTTATTTCATTTCGAGTACCAATAAGTATACTTTTCAAAACAAAAAAATATTTTTATAAAAATATTTTAAATAACGAATAATACTCTAAATATTTGAAATTTTAGAGATGCGCCGCATCCACAGCATCCAATGGACCGCACGCCACTGCCATCTATCTATATTATATTTTTTTATAAAGCTTTTATTTTTTTGGATCGTACAGAAAAAAATATCTAACTGTCGTTGTGGGTGCAAAAGCAGACTATTCTGCACGTTATTAAGAGGGAGAAACAGAGGTACTGTAGCTCTGGGGCCCGCCTCCGGAGAAACCCTGAGCGTTCACCAATAAATTATTTTGAGCTTTATTCTTCTATAGCTAGTATTTATTTTTAATAATTTTTTTTACTTTAACTATTTTTATAATATATTTTAATCAGAATTGAATTTATTGAAGAAGAACAAGGTAGATATGCCAAGTGGGGTAAAGTGGAATCGCAATCTTTCGATTTTGGTGCTCTACTACAGCCAATGAGCTACATCATTAACAACAGCCATTCTAGGTATTTTGAAGGAAAGGGTTCCCTATTATATCAGGCAGCAATTCAACACCGAATCAATCTAAAATTTGAAATCTCTCCTAAGAGATAATAATAATTGAAGAAATATAAAAATAGGTTTCCTCAATATAATGATAACCGAGCTATAGTCTCAAATAAATGACAATATTCCTATAAAGAAAAAGATAAATCTTGAATTTATTTCTTATTAGTTTTTAAGAAAATATATGCATTAATTTTATTCTAAACGGCTTCTTTTTTCTTTTTTTTTTTTTTTTAATGCAATCGAATGCAAGAAGGGGTGCACCAGTAAAGATGTAGCCCCTATGGATCTCGAAAGACCCTTGCATTACCGAAGAGAAGGGAAAGTTGTTTAAGTGAGAGGGTGTAGACGTAGGTGTCTATGCACCCTGGTTTTGAAGGTTTGAAGATCATAGGTGCTGGGAAAGATAGAGGCTGGGAGAGAGTTCCAGTTCCTTGAAGTCATGGGGATATATGAATTCGCGAATGAAGTGGTCCGGCACTTTTCTAATTTGACCGCGAAAGAGTGTTGGGAGTCGGCAAAACGTGTGCTGCGTGCAAAGCATGCTTTGGGGGGAATTATTGATTTTATCTCATCAGAGCACCTGCCGTGATAGTATCTATAGAAAAGGGAAAGGGCGGAGACATCTCTTCGATGAGCCAGCGAGTCGAGGGAGTCGGTGAGGGTAGAATCGTCAATTAGCCTGACGGCTCGTTTCTGAATTGCATCAAGGGTAGCAAGAGAATATTTTGAGGCTCCTCTCCACAGATGAGAGCCGTATTCGAGATAGGGGCGGATTTGGGCCTTGTAGATGGTGAGAAGTTGTGGGGGTTTGTAAAATCGCTTGGACCTGAATAAGAAGCCAATCTTCCTTGCTGCAGATTTCGCCACAGAGGAGATGTGTTCATTCCAAGACAGGTCAGATGCGACAGAGACGCCCAACATGGATAGGCTGTCACACATTTTCAGGGTATTCGAATCGAAGTGAATATCAGGGAAATCTCTATTTTCGCGCCTAGAAATTAGACAACATTGAGTCTTGTTTGAATTGAAGTTAACTAAATTTTGAGAGCCCCATTTATTCAGTTTGTCTAGGTCGAGAGTAATTGAGGAGGCAATATTGATTCGATTATTCGGGAGAGAGGGTTTGCCGTGTAGAGTGCTATCGTCGGCGTAACAATGAGTGGGGTTTGCCGTTTGATCAATAAGGTCGTTTATATAAATAAGGAAGAGTGTGGAGGAGATTACAGAGCCTTGGGGAACACCAGAGTTTGTGGAGAACGATTCAGAAGATGTTCCATCCACCACAACTTTTATACTTCGGTTTGTCAGAAAGCTTTCAATCCATTTGCGAAGTGTTGGTGTGAATCCAAAGGCTGGTAGTTTGGCAAGAAGATTTTTGTGCCAAACCTGGTCAAAAGCTTTGGAGATATCAAGGGCTACAGCGAGGGTTTCTTTTCCGGCCTCTAGAGTATTGTTCAAGGTGTGGGTGACATAGGTTAAGATGTCGCCTGTGGAACGATTTTGTCTGAATCCATATTGCCTATCGTGAATTAATTTATTGTTTTCTAAGTGATGAAGGACGTGTTGGTTTATGACTAATTCCATTAATTTGGAAAGAACAGAGGTGATCGAGATAGGCCTGTAATTAGAGATTTGTGATGTGTCTCCTTTTTTAGGAATAGGTGTTACTCTGGCTATTTTCCAGCTTTTGGGGAATATGCCCGACTCGTAAGAGAGTTGGAATAGCTTGGATAAGATAGGGGCAAGTTCAGGGGCGCATTTTTTAATGAGAATTGGTGGGATGTTATCCGGCCTGCGGCGGATTTGGAATTTAATTTATTAATGGCTTTTATGATTATTTGGGGCCTGAAAATTATTTTGCCCATGAGGTTGGTTTGGGGGTATAAGTGGGCGGGTTAAGCCCTTTGTCATCTAAAGTGGAGTTAGTTGCGAAATAGGATGCTAGTGATTCGGCTTTTTCAGCGGGGGTCGTGGCTACTGAACCATTTGGGTGAAAGAGGGGCGGAAGTGAGGGGGACGCGAAATTTCTATTTATTGCCTTGTGTAACGAGAAAAAGGCCCGTTTTCCATTGGGGCAAGATGCGAGACGGTCAGCTATCCTCTGGTCGAATGATTTCTTTGCCTCAGAGATGATTTTTTTGCATGAGCTTCGCGACTTGGTAAATGCAACTCGGTCACATTCTAGCTGTGAAAGTTGCCATTTCTGAAAAGATTTGTTTTTTTCACGGACGGAATCTGCGCATTGTCTACCAAACCAAGGCTTAGAATCCTTGTTCCCTTTAATCAATTTTGAGGGGATATAGGTTTCTAAGCCTATTTGAATTGCCTCGTTAAGGGCGTCTGCGAATTCTGAAGCGTTTTTATCTCTGATGCAGAGTTCATTCCACTGGTAAGTGGCAAAAGTTTTTAAAACGGCTTAATTAAACAGCGTTAAAATTCAGTTAATTTATATTTGTAATAAAATTCTTGGTGGTTATATCTTATACAGGCAGTGGCGGGCGGTGATTTTTTAACCAGGGGATGTTGTCCAAAAAACACTTCATTTTTTTAAAATTTGATTTTATGCTTCGCTCCTTTAACCGACTTCAAAAAGGAGGAGGTTCTCTATTTGATTGATTTTTTTTTTTTTTTTTTTTTTTTTTTTTTGTGCCTATGTTACCTCATATCTCCGCCAATTGTCAACCGATTTTGAAAATTTTTTTGCATTGGGTCCAGTCTAGCTTCCGATTGGTCCCATTTTTTTTCGATTTTTTTTCATAGGTATTAGACCTTTTTTATTAGGTTTGTTTAGGTTTGTTTAGACCTAACCTCTTTGTTTATGAACCGATTTCGATGGTTCTTTTTTTATCCGAAAGGGGGTGTCTTAGGGATGGTGTCATATTAATTTGGTCAAGTTCTGATGATATAATCACTATTAATAACATCACTAAAAAGAGAAAAATAAAAATTTTTAAGAAAAAATAAAAACCGACTTCAAAAAATTAAGTGCAACAAATATAAAAATACACTAAAAGGTATAAAATAATTATTATCTTATTTAGTTACAACCAAACGACGAAATATTAACACGAAATTACTTTTTGAAGTTGGTGCCAAACATATACCTTTTATGAATCGCACTCGACGGATCTTACTTAGTACGTTTGGCGGGTACGCTCGCTTATAGGTATAGTTTGTTTGGCACCGACTTTAAAAAGTAATTTCGTGTTAATATTTCGTCGTTTAGTTGTAACTAAATAAGATAATTAATTATTTTATACCTTTTAGTGTATTTTTATATTTGTTGCACTTAATTTTTGAAGTCGGTTTTTATTTTTTCTTAAAAATTTTTATTGAAAATTTCATCAATACGGCATCATAGAATTTCAAGTTATTTTTTCAAATTTAACAGTAGATTTTTTATGACACAGTATGAAAATACTTCTCGTTGCGCCGGGCCGCATTCACAGCATCCATGGACAGCACGCCCTGCTGTGCAGGATTTTCTTTAAACATTTTAACGCCTAAAGAATGCAATTTATGTGCTACTTGCCCCACCTGGTCACCTAAATACAGGCGTTGCTGTAAAAGTGCTACTCTCTACTGGTCGTTTTGTGATTAAGGCTATTGAGGAACCCTTGGATCATACAATGTAACTTTCATTATACCAAGCACATATGTAGAAATTCCTTAGAAGGTAGGGGGGGGGGGAAGAACTTATGTTTAAAAAAAAAAATTTTTTTAGAGTAGCTAGATTTTGGTTCCAAATATATATTATTAATATACAAATATTGGAATAAAAATAATATTAAAATTAAATTTTAAAAGGTATTTATATTAGATTTTCATACACTTAGCTTAATAGAGAAATTATGCTAGATGATTTTTTTAGAAAGGGGGTATTCGCCCGACTCTACTTAGTACTCCTTGCAGGCGAAGCTTGCCGGGAGTGACAGGAGTATTAAATTATCTCTAAAATTTAGAATAAATTTTCTGTTTATTCGTTTTTATAAATAATATGAAACGTGGGGAAAAATCAAAATTCATTTTTATTTCTGTCTTCCTGTTTATATTCAAATATATACACATCAGCTGCGAAGCCTGCCTTCGGCGGACATCTTGCTGGTCAGGGGCGCCGTTGCGCAAGCCGATTATTATAAGTATATATATAAATAGATATATGTAGATGATAACACAAGAAGGGAAGGTTGTCGAATGTTTGTTTTGGTTCCAAATTATATAAATTTACTAAACAAATAATTAATTAAATTTTGGGCTTTTTAGCTTCAGAACTTCCGGTTGAAGAATACAAAAAAAAATTAACTTGTTTTATTTCACCCATCGAACAGTCGTAGCTAGCGAAATTTGTTTCATAAATGACAATAAACTGTACTTCTGTGACTAGTTTCAAATTTCTAGCAAAAACCATTCGTTTATCAAACATTACCAAATCCCTAAACTTTATGGATAGCGTACCGAGGCTTGAACTCTTTGTTCCAATTTTCTTAAATCTTTTTATAATTTCTGATACTTAAACTAATTTTCACATATTTATCGGTTACAATGAACTTCTTCGGCGGTCTAGTTTTATACATTTGGTTGACTATAAAATGATAACCATGATGCATTTATTATTGAGGCAATCTTATGAAGATCTTGAAGATTTATTCCAAATGCATAATATGTTCCTTCCCGACTTTGACAGCTGTACAGGAATTGATGTAAAAGAAATTTTGGAAAAAGAACGTCCAAATAATTCTCCAAAGGTGATATTATCTATTTTATTTAACATAATTATTTATTACAAAAGGAATATTTTTTCAGACGCCTCTTTTTATCATCGATTTATTGTGCGAATATGAAAATCCTGAAATAAAGAAATTATTTTAGACCCTACTGAACAAATCTACTTTGAAGCTCTTTTGCAGTTATTGACACTCTGGGAGGATAAATTAAAAGTTATTGGAATATTTATAAATGAACAAAAACTTGATATATTTACTCAGTAGGTTAAAACACGTTGTTTTTTAAATAAAAATGTTGTTTATTAATTTAAAATGATCATATCTCTTCAGGCCAATGATAAACGGGAAACAAGATGAACGAGTAGGAATCCGAGGACCCATACTTGATGAGTTTCTTGAGAGTGATCCACGGATATTTGCTCTTAAGGATAATATCTACAAACTCTTGCACACAAATATAATACATGTTAAAACCTATGGCCATCGTTTTAATTATGTTTCAGAGTATTTGGCTAGAAATGCCTTGATTCCTCACATTAAAATTATAAATGAAAAAGGTAAAGAATTAATATATATTCAATTTTATTTATAATCTTCTATCTTCTCTTTTTGGATATTTATTTTGATTATAAAAAATAGAACTAAAACTACTGATTCGATTTTTATGTTCAATGAGTTGGTGAAAACTCACAGAATTAAAAATAAATATACTAATGTTTAGCCCTAGAACGCATAAGCCTGGCCTATCTGTCTTTTCAATAACTTTCAGAAAACCGGTCCCATAAATTCTAAGTTTTTAATATTCATTCATTAATACATAATACAAGTATTTTTAAAGGATTTTTCTAAAAAAATTTCATTTACCTAATTTTTTTCTTGGAACCATTTTACAAACAAAAAGTCACAATACGGGCCTCTGAGGTCCGGGAGCTTTTCTGTGTATTGAAACAGTAAAAAGAGTAATAAAGTATTGATATATTATTTATTTTTATTATAAATCCTGATATAAATTAATAAAAAAAAAAAAAAAAAAATGAATATAATTATTGAAACATGCACCTTTTTTGACCCAAATAATGATTTTTTTTTACTATGGTGTACCTTTTTTAAAAATTTGAAAAAGTCATAGTATCATAGAGAAACAGATAAGGTTTGAAAAAAAAATAGTTTTATAATTGTGCCAAAATTTTATCATGGTTAAAAATTGAAATTAAAAGAAAAACAATTTTTTTTTTCAAGGATCTTATGAACCTAAATAGCTCATAATTTTTTCCTAGAAGCTATTATCAGTCCCCAAAACAATAAAAAATTAGATCAATCTGTTCATAATATCCTGAGAATTTCTTTTACATATTTTGCTTTTTCTCAAAAACCAATTGAGTTAAGGATCTTAAACTTTCAGGATCTTATTATTTTATTAGTACCTACTTATCCCCTAAGAATCATTAAATTATCCCTCAGGCGCCAGTTCATTCTGCTTATACCCCTATGGCCTTTGATTTTTGTTTCAAGATTCACATTTATAACACAAATAGCTTGCATACTCGCCATAATGAACAACGATACAAAGCTAATTTGGACCTTTTACAGAGCTTTCGTTTTTAATTGTTTAAGTGGGAAGTTCTTCATGTTTTAATTAATTTAAATTAATTATTTTATTTTGATTACGTAATAAGATATTATTAATCTTTGAGCTATAAGCAATATTTTAGTAAATAAACTACTTCCGTATGACTATGGATTAGGATTTGAAAAAAATATAAAAAAAACGCTGTCTTATTTAGTTTTTTCTCTTAGGAATATATCTTTAAAAAATTACCCAAAAAATCTTCAAAATTTATCACTGTATCGAGTCTTCATATTGTTTACTTTATTCTCCAAATTCATTGCGTAGGTATAATTCGGAGTTAGCCGTACATTTTCTTAATTTTTTTCAGATTTGAAGATTTTTCGAACTTGGCTTACGGAATTTCATGAACAGATTGAAAAAATCGATCTCATTCCTAATAAACAGAATTTGGGCATCTTCCTAATACAAATGGTTAGATTTAAGGACTTTGCTTTACCTTATACCTATGAATTGCTTGATGTCATTCATGATGTTTTACCAGAGTAATTATAAATATATATTGTTTTAATTATTAGGGAGGTATTTTTTTAATTTAAAAGTAATTTAGCATAGGGAAAAAGAAAATTGAAGAACTTGGTGCAGAAGCTACAGATGCAGTTACATTTTTTAGAATATGAACCCACCGATACTCTAGGCTTTGTTGGATATCTTAGTTTTTTAGATAAGTGTCAAAAAACGGTAAGTATTTTTTTTAAATATCTTCTCATATTGAAAAAAATAAGTGATCCAATTTTAGCTTGATATGATGGATAATGAAAGTGACTATTGTAAAGAACTTTATGATCTCGTAGAAGAATTTCAAATTCCATGTCCTTCAGAAGATATCATGAATTATTTGGTATATACTCTCATAGATATTTTTCTTCTTATTGATTTAATTTATGGTCTAAATAAGTGATTATTTTAGAATTTCAGCGTCATTTTAACTTCATTCAGAAATACCGTAGACCTTCTCTTTGCAGATCGTGGTCGTTTGATTGAATTATTTAATGGATTACTAAATAAAGATATAAACGAATTGATCTTGCAAGTTGGAAATATTGGTTTCGAAGCATCGGTATTGAAACATTGATGCCTTTTTGAAATTTCATTGAAAATCTTTCCATAATCCTTTTTTCTTTTTATTTAATTAAGCAACCTTGGCTTATTGATATTCAATCAAATGTAGCTGAAGTAAAAGAGACCCTTCAAAGATTTAACGACGAGTTACAAGAATGTGTGGAAAAAGTTAATCAAGTAAAATCATTTCAAAAACAATTTCGGGTGAGTTTACATACAAATTATAATTATCATTCGGGAAGAGGAGCACAAATATCGGGAAATCCTGGGGCCAAGAGAGTGAGCCACGAGGGATGAACCGCGACCTAATATCGTGTACACCTACTTCCACTTTCATTTCCAAGTAGAAGACAATAGATGAATGGGCATTATCTAATGAATTCCAAAGTAATTCTAAATAATTCCAAAGACGTGTACACCTAATTCCAATCGCGGTTCACCCCTAGGTGAGCCATTACTTGAAATCAGTATATTTTTCTGAAAGCTCCCTCATAAAATGTTTACAATTATTGATTTAAGTATGTTAGCAGGTATTTATGGACGTGAGAGTAGAAAATCAAACAATTCTCATCGATTTGCGCAAAGTTTTGCCAATTTTATTTCGGCTTTATTAGGCATCTCAATGATTATAATTTAACGAGCTTTTCGTGCGTGCCTTCGGCACGCCCTCGAAGCTCGGCCCTCCGGGCTGAGTGCCCTGGCGGGCGGCGTCTCGGTCCAAAAATTTTATTCCTCTTAAAA
Source organism: Forficula auricularia (assembly GCA_024734495.1). Classification (NCBI taxonomy): domain Eukaryota; kingdom Metazoa; phylum Arthropoda; class Insecta; order Dermaptera; family Forficulidae; genus Forficula; species Forficula auricularia. Next base: position 9,668,603 of record JALMQS010000055.1, on the reverse strand, counting down.
AACCACACTCCAAATGTATACCTGTAAACTACCTAAAATACATAGTCTCTTAAAAGTTTCGCCTCATTTTCGCCCTGACACAGCTACAGAAATGAGGCTCTAGATATGAATCTGGAAGTATTTTATTTTTCTATAATCTACAGCATTGTGATATTTTTTGTGTGGAAATAGATTTATTTAAATATGTGGTATCGTGTGAGGAGGAGAATTATATTATATAATTTTTTTAAAATTTGGGATCGATAATCGATATAAGGCTCCAAATATTTAAAAGAGATCAGGTGTTGTTTGTATGACAGGCTGCTCCATCCAGTATTGCAATGAGAAACTCATATGGGCATGCGTGTCTTAAGTCGTTTAATTTTGTAAAAATCAAAAAATAAGAATATCAAAATTTAGATTTTTAAAAAATTATAAAAAAGTGGCAAATTATTAAAAAATAAACAAATAATATATAAATCAAATAAGATGTGATTGATTTCTTTTTCTGTGCGCAAAGAAAAGCGAATTGAATATTTAATTTTTGAGTGTTGAAGGGGGGGGGGGTAATAATTATCAATATACTTAATGTTTCTTAATTTAAAATCAATTGGAGTCTTTCATTTCAAAATTTGAGTCCAAATTACGGTTATATTTCAAATTTGCCGCAAATATACCGATGGCGCTCTCTCTCGGCAGCATTACGTCAGCGTTGCGGCAAATTAATCTAGATAAATATATATAGTATTATAAGATATAAACAGATATGGACATATTTCTGAATTAAATCAATTGTCCCTGATTCTTTTTACACTATGTTTTGGCTAATTCTTATGTCTTTGGCTCCAGTCATTCAAAGGTTTCTTACATATAAATTAAATAATTATTCAGGCCATATATAGGGAGCCAAAAGAAAAATAATTAGTCAAAATATACTGTAAAACGAATCAGGATTTAATTCAGAAATATGTAAATATCTGTTTATTTCTTATAATTAAATTATAATCACTGAGACGCCTGATGAAGCCGAAATAAAATTGGTGAAACGTTGCGTAAATCGGAGAATTGTTTGATTTTCTACTTTTCTGTCCAAATACTCGCTAACATACTTCTTAATTCACTAAATAATATGGATGCGATGGAGTTTAATAATGTTTATAATTATTTTTGCAATGTGGCTTATTTGAAAAATAAGGTCTATACTTTTAATTGAGGAACTGAAAAGACACATCATTAATGAAATTAGACCCATTCCTCAATGAATTTTTCAAGCTGGTATGCAAAATTTGTCAGTCTATTCCTGAAAATGGCAGATTTTCAGGTCATAAACCTCCAATCCTTGATATTCTTAAATATGTATTCACTTGCTCTGTAGATTAAGTATATAAATAATATTTTATCATTTAAAATCATAAATTAATTTTGTTCGAGCTTGTATAATACCTAAACATATATTTTTTAATTATTGCTTTCCTTTATTAGATCGAAGTAACTCGATTCGAAATGGTTGACGATGTATTTGAAGATGTAAAACTTCGTAATCTTCTTTGGGACAGTCTTTTTAATTGGGATACCATTGTCAGTGAATGGTTTGAAAAAGATTTTAGTCTCATTGATCCTGAAGAAATTAATACTGTCACAACAAAATATGTTAAATATGTTTTTCAATTGGAAAAAGGATTGCCTCAAAACGAAATAGTTCCGCTTTTAAAAAATAAAGTAGATGATATTAAAAATAAGGTAAATTAATTGTTTTTTAAGAGATAATAAAGTCGCCCCGACATATAAACAAACTCATATAATCTCTCAGATAACACTGCTCGACAAAAATTAAAAAAAAAAAATTCCCCGTAAACCTAACAATGGATTCCAGTAGAGTTTTTACGCTGATTATCATGCATTTTCCCGATTTTTTATAACTCGTCAGAGTTTTGAGATATTATCGGTTAAAATAACTGAAAAGACGATTTTGACCTATTTTCGAGTCCCATTAAATATTAAACAGCAATATTTGAAATCAAAATATTTTGTTGAGATAATAGAAAACAGCTTCCTCTTTGATTTTCAATCTACCACTAGTTTTTAGCTCAATTAGAACTCGAGTTATAACTAAAAAACTAAGACCTAATGTTTTTATCTATGTTTATTATCCTTTATAATCACTTAGTTTTAATTTTTTAGTTATAACTCGAGTTCTAATTGAACTAAAACAAGTGATAATTTGAAAATGAAAGAGGAAGCTGTTTTCTATTACGTCAACAAAATCTTTTAATTTCAAATATTGCTGTTTAATATTTACTGGGACTCGAAAATAGGTCAAAATGACATTTTTCGTCATTTTGACCGATAATATCTCAAAACTCTGACGTGTTGTAAAAAATCAGGAAATTGCATGATAATCATCGTATAAAACTACTGGAACCCATTGTTAGGTTAACGGGAGAAATTTTTGTTGATTGTAATTTTTGCGTAATCTTTAGCTGAGTTTCATTAATAAACTCTCAACAAGAAAACCTTTTTTAATTTAAATCATTATTTTGGTAATTTCTATTAATTCTAAAAATTTCCTCTCATTTTCTTTCATGATATCAATGAATAGCTACCTGTTATATACAATTTACGCAACCCGGCATTCAAAGCTCGTCATTGGCTCGAGATAGAGGAAATTCTCGATTATAAATTTAAAAGAGATGAAATATTAACTATCAAGTTACTTGACGATATTAAAGCTTTTAATCACCCTGAAGAATTGCAAGAGATATCTGCTCAAGCGAGTTCTGAACAAGGCTTAGAACTTCTTTTAAAAAAGGTATTTCTTTTTCTGTGATTAAGTTAACTGAAATATTTTAGTTAATTCTTTTTCTCTTCTATTTTCCAGGTCGAAGAATTATGGCTAAGTCTGGAATTTATGGTTATTTCTTATCGAGATTTAAAGGATGTCTATATATTAGCTGGTTTAGATGAAATGCAACAATTTATAGAAGACACAAATATTAATTTAAGCACCATAATCAGTTCAAGACATGTCGGTCCTATCAAACCAAGAGTCGAGGATTGGGTTGAAAAAATGAATCTATTTGTAAAACTTTAGTAAGTAAAATATTTCCCTAAGTTACTGTTTTCCAAAGTTGTAGGCCATTAGGCTATAAAAGAGGGGACCTGGACAGTCGCGAAAGTACAAAACATACAAAACTGGTGTCTTTCGGGGCTTCGTCTCAAAATGCCTAAGTATTACTCTCATTTGAATTTATATGTGAGTATATGAGCAAGATATAGCCGTTAGTAGTCCGTCCAGGTACTGCTGTTTTACTAAAATGCGATATTTCTTATAGTTTTTATTCTATTCACCTACCGCAATGTTTCTCAAACTGTGGGACGCGAACCTCAAGAAGGGGGAGGTACAGTTGGTGACCAAATTATTATACTCAAATGATTTTTATCAAGTAAATTTATTTTATTCAAACTTTTCAAAAAATATAGTAGTAGTCTAGTCTAATAACCCTTTTGGACTGACCAGACCTCAACCCGATCGAAAATGTAGTATGGGTGGCCCTAAAAAAAGAAATTTGCAAAGATAAAATAATGATTATAAATTATGTTGAAATTATAATGATTATAATTAGTAACCAAAGGGACTTGGTAGAAAATAGTATTAAAGCATGGCAGAATACACCTGCACTTCAAGAAATAGCCAAAAAATGCATTGCCAGCATATGCCGCAGCGCATACAAAATGTGATTGCTCGAAAGGGAGGATTCATTAAATATTTAAATTGTATTTTTAACTGTATTTGAATTATTGAATTTGTATTGTTCTAAGTTAATAAACCTATAAAAATAACAATTGAAACGATATTATGAGTTTAATAGTAAGCTAAACCCTTAAAAACGTATGGAAGATATAATTTTTCAAATGATTATAATCATTTGGCCTTCAAATGAGTATAATAATTTGGCTACCAACTGTAAGTTGCGCAAAGGGCTTCAAAGAGAATGCAACATAATTTTCCCCAGGTAAAAATTAAAACTTCATTAAATCAATTAAATGAATCCGTTTTGAAAAATCAAAACTGTAGGAGTAGCTCGTGCGCTTAAAAGTAGGGAATAACAAGCAGATTTCTAATAAAATTATTTTATACAGAAATTAATTTTTTATTTGAATAGAAATAGAAAAAGAGATTTTTCATTTTGTTTTAAGTTATATTGAAGGATTTGGATGAAGCAGTCCAGATTTAAATAAAAGAAATTTATCTAACAAGATGTCATTTAATTAGACAAAACTTCTCTCTGTTTATTTTTTCAAAAGCCGACGTTTTGGATGTTTTTCCTCTTTCTTCAGGGGTTTAAAAAGTCAGTGAAGGAAGTACAAAATAACTGTTACTCCCCTTTGTACTTCCTACACTGACCCTTTAAAAACCCTAAAAAGGAGGACAAAACCTCTGAAACGTCGGCTTTTGATAAAAAAGCTTTGTCTAATTAAATGATATAATTTCTCTTATATAAATCAGGACTGCCTCATCCAAATCCTTCAATATCAACTTACCAGTCCGTCTCCGAAAACGATTTCAAACGTATTAAGTTATAATTTCGACTGGGAAAATCACCAGCACTTGGAATATGTCAAAATATACAGCCACTAGCTAGACTTGGTATCCAAGGGAACTTTGAAGTCTTATTATTCAGCGAGGTTATCACTTAACGTCATAGACAACAGGAGTGTAGCGACGTTTAAAAAGAAACTGTCTTAAATAATGCATTTATTTATGGAGTCATTTATTTTTAGGATGAATGGTTAGAATGTCAACAAGTCTGGATTTATTTAGAACAGATCTTCACCGCACCTGACATTCAAAGGCAATTACCTACAGAAGCAAAATTATTTACGATGGTAGATAAATCCTTCAAAGACATAATGCGAACCACACAAAAAGTATATAAAAACATCTTATTTATTAATGATCATTTAGTGTTAATAAAATTCAATATACTATTCCGATTCAAATTTTTACTTTCACATATATACTTATGGCTGATTCTCAAAAAAAAAATCAAAAAATGACTTCGATAATTTGATGATAATTTTTTTAATTATTATAGAATTTCTTTTGTAAATTTGATACTGTATGGTCTAATTGTCTAAAACGTTATAGTGGTCCCCAACTTTTTTGAGTTTGAAGGGGAGTGAGGGGGTCCATATAGTTCTGGGTTCTGAATAGTTCCAAATAAAATATGTGATACCCGGAAAAAAATATGATAAATGGTGAGAGACAAGATGGAACATAAACTTGTTCTTGTACTGGTTTACTGGACCGTCGCTTAGAACACCAACACCAACAACTTACATGAGGGAGGTGAGGGAATGAGAAAACGAAACATTATTGCACAAAATTAGAAAAAATAACCTTATAATTTCCCATGTGAATGTGCGATACTTTATTAATTCTAGGAACACATACAAATATATGATAAATGATACATAAATAAGCACTTAACTTTTTAAAACACGTTGTGAGGGAATGACTGCCCAAAATGTAAACTTGGAAAACATTTGCGGTTGGGACACATTGATGGAATGATTTTTAGGGTATTTACTTGAACATAGGTATATTTTTTATTTATGATGAAAAAGATAAATCTGTTTTATAATTTGGTACCCCTAGGGATGTAGTTTCATAAAAATTCTTTGTTACGATAACTTAGAATCCCATTTCACAGGAATCAGCAAGGACATCAATTTTAAATTTTTTTTGAGAATCAGCCATATATTCTATTTCATTTAATGATATATGATATAAAGTAAAGTATTGCCTGCTGGGATTCTGGCTCTTTGAGAGCTTCTATCTCCAAGGTGAATAAGTTAATTTCATTAAATAGATAAAAATATGTCTTCAATTATCATTATTTAAAGGGGTGAAATTCTTAGTGGTGTAAGTCACTTTTTTTAATCTATCGACTTGTGTTCAAAGAGAAGAGAAGATAATAATGCAGCACCATTCTATACAAATATGTTGAACGAAATACTAAAGAACAGCTTATGAGTTTATTGAAAAAAAGTCACTTCACATTTTCAATTGTTTTAAAATTAGAAACAATTTTTAATTTAATTATTTATTAGCCTTTTTGTTCAATTATCATATAAAAAGACTATCAATATTGTGAAAATAAGCTTTTTTATACCATATGAGCTAGAAAGTTTAATTAAATGTCAGCATTAGAAATTATAAATGAAATTTTTCGCTTTTAGCTTTTTTCAAGAATTTAAATGATTATTTATTTATTTACTCATTCATTTAATAAATAACTTTGAATCCGATCCCATCTCTAAATATTTTAAAAGTAATTTAATAATACCTTTTCTTCTAAGAATCAAGAAAAAATCTTGACTTAAAAATGTTACTCCTTGAGTTCTTATAACAAAAAATGTCAATGCAATAAACGTTATTTTTGTCTCTATTTATTGAATAGGGGAAAAACAACGTTATTGTAATTATCGTAATTGAAAGAGCTAAAAAAAATATCTTCACACCTTTTAAGAAAAAACAGGCTGAATTTTTTGAACTTCGAAACATCAGTTAATAATAGCTCCAGAAATTGCTACCACAACATCGAGTTGTTAACTAAACTTCAACTTCAAATCGATTTCTAAAGTATAAAATAATATCAATCGGAGTGATAATAACTTTTACCATAAATAAAAATAAATGTGATTTAAAATAAATTTCGATTCATATGCTGTACACCTACTTCCACTCGTACTTCCAAATATTTCTAAGTACTTCCAAATATTTCCAAGTAATTCCAATGATTACCCATAACTTTCATTCAAGCTAAATCTTACATTGAAATAATTTCATTGATTAATATGTGATTACTTGGCGTTTTGCGGATTTCAAATAAGGATTTTTTTGACCATAGACACCTCTTGCAATGACTGCGTGTACGAAACCAGGAATGCTGGAAACTTTCCAAAAGAATAATAGTATGCTTGATCAAATTATGAAATGCTTAGAAGCATATTTGGAAACAAAGCGAGTTGCATTTCCACGGTTTTACTTCTTATCAAACGATGAATTGATAGAAATTTTGGCTCAGGTAATTATTTTTTAATATAATATATTTTAATAAGGTGAAATATACCCTATCTTTAATGATTTTTTTTCAGACTCGAAATCCACATGCTGTACAACCTCATTTGCGTAAATGTTTTGATGCAATAATTAAATTGGAATTTGGTGTGAAAGTTATTGGACCTGTGGGAGATGATCCCTCTATAATTCCTGATGTTATCTTCACCACAGATATCATTGCTATGCTTTCTCCTGAAGGGGAAAGAGTAGAGTTGACAAAAGTAAAGAATTTCTTAAATAACAACGTATTAACTACCTACTAAATACAATTTCTGATAAAACAGGAAAGCCATTAATCCCGGTAGCTTTTTCTTATTTAGGTTTAAATCCTGAGGGGACCACAGCCCCTCTGAAATTTAAACAAAATTATCTATAACAAATAACATAATAAAATAATTAAAGACATTTCAAACTTATTCATAGTCTTCGACAATGATCTTCTGATACCTTTTACATCTTAGGCCTCAGTTTTTATACTAAGGATCAAGGCAGGAACTTTTTGTGGCTCGGGCGGCGTGTGCCGCGGGTACTCCTATTGCTGTGCTGTGGGGGGCGCCGCTCTGGTGTCATATTGGTCCTTGTTAAGGGGTAAAAATAAATTTTTAATACTATAGAGTTGGCCAAATGCTTTGTTATGAGCAAGGCCAGGGAGGGAAAAAAAAAAAAAAAAAAATAACATCTTAGACGATGGGTGAATCGCGACCTAATATGCTGTACACCTACTTCCACTCGTATCCAAATATTCCCAAGTACTTCCAATATTTCTAAGTACTTCCAAATATTTCCAAGTAATTCCAAATATTTCCAAGTAATTCCAAATATTTCCAAGTACTTCCAAATATTTCCAAGTACTTCCAAATATTTCCAAGTACTTCCAAATATTTCCAAGTACTTCCAAAATACTTCCAAAGAGGTGTACACCTACTTCCAATCGCGGATCACCCCTCGATCTTAGATTAAGAAGATCACAATCTCCTTGATTTTATTTTATACATAAATACATATAGATATTACCATGGCTTTTGTTCTGAAGAAATAAAATCACTAATCCCTCCAAAGGGTTCATTTACGCGAAATACACGATTTTCTAGGACTCAACACCCCTACTGCGCTTAAATTGGATACTAACCGAACAAACGCATTCGCCAACTCGTTTATCTCTATGACATCTAGAGACTGGAACTCTCTTCTCCCGACCGTCTTTCCAGCAACATATAACCTTCAATCTTTCAAGACACGCATCCACGAACACCTTCAACTCCGACCCAATCCCTAAATCTATTCTTATTTCCAAGATACAAGGTTCCACCGCGGACTACAGAGGTTGAACCTTTTCGGTGCAACTTCTTCTTGTATCAGTATCATTATAAAAAATACAATTTTTGATGAGCAAAAAATAAATAGGAAAAACGCTTATTTATAAAACTATACAATCTTATATATCTCAAACGTTCGTAAGAGAAAATCCCAAACAAAGAAATTAGAAAATCTTATAACGTGTTACTAACAAATTTGTAATGCATAATAATATGTAGGATATCTAGAGATAAGCCCAGAGCAGGGCCGGATTTAAGCACAGGCTACGCAGGCTGAAGCCTATGGGCTCGCAAAGGAGGCCCGCACCACAAGGGGTCTTCTTTTTAAAAATATATTTAACAAAGTTTCAATAAAGAGTCAAACACGTTTATTTTTAAGTTTTTAATTGAATAATTGCTGAAAATACGATTTTTTAGGTTAATTAAAAAAAATATTTTCCTCGGTAAGGCCTGCGCCACAGGTTTAACAGAGACCAATATATCCTAAATCCGTCCCAGAGCCAACAACAACATTAATTTCTCTTACTTCTTACTAAATTTTTTATTGCAATAAGTAAACTAATAGAATTGAATATACATTTTTAGGGCTTAAAAGCAAGAGGCAACGTTGAGGATTGGCTGGGAAAAGTTGAAGAAGCAATGGTTATTTCGTTAACTAAAAAAATGAAGATTTCCTTGGGTGAATATTATGTTACCCCTAAAACTACATGGATTTTTGAACATCCGTCTCAAGTATAAATCGTTTCTATTAATTTATTTAATTGACTTCGTTTAATGTTGCCATTTATAAAATTGTTTTTTAGATTATTTTAACAATAAACCAAATAATTTGGTCTTCAAAAGTCCATGAAATCATGAAACAGTCCAATCCACTTCAAGGACTTCAAGATTTTCAGAAATATAGCTTTAATGTTAGTTAATAGTTAGTTTGATAACACCATATTGAATTTTTTTGTTTATTAATTTATCTGAATTTTTAATAGGACCTAAATACTCTTGCTGGAATAGTCCGAGGAGAGCTTGATTCTCGTGGAAGACTTATAATGTCCAATCTAATAACTGTCGCAGTTCACGCTAGAGATATTATCACTAATATGTGCGCTTTACAAGTTAGTTCCATGTAAGTATTATAATTTATGTAGGTACTAGCTGCTACTCAGCTAAATCCTGCGAGTGGGTGGCCCTGGCGGGCAGCGTCTCGGGAATTTTTTATAAAGAATCATTTGTCGAATCTTTAAATAAAAAAGTTTTAATAATAAACAATGAAAATATGTAATAATAGTAACAATAATAAAAATTTTAGATTTTAGGATCTCTTTCCCACACATAAAAGGGTTGTCCGAATTATTTAAAAAAATATTATTTATAGTTCATAATATTTATGCCACTTTTAAAGCAACAAATTCGCTGTTAATTCTTTTTTCAAAATTAGAAGACAAATATCCTCTCTTGAATCAAAATAATTTAGTTTATAAAATTAATTGCTTAGATTGTGGCAGAACATAGGTAAATAGGCCAGACTAAACAAAATTTAAAATCTAGACTTTACGAACATAAATATTCACTTAGAACAAAAAATTCCTAATGTACCAATGCTATTTAATTGAAAGTGCTATTTTCTCAACTTAGTTATTTATTCTTGCCAAATTTAACTTGGATGCACCATAGATTTCGCTACTTTTTCGAACTTGGCTTGTTTTGTCACAGAAGTGTTTTGGGTTGAATAGCGTCTAAGACCCTGTTTTTACTCTGTACATCAATGAAACATTTAATTCTTTTCAATTGTATTAACTTTACTATGAATTAAATTCATTTTTACATATTTTCAACAATAAAATAAGTTTTTAATATTTAGAAAAGCGTACATCAAGCTTATTGTAACACGTAAAATATAAAAATATCTACTTACTAGGTAACTTCTACGTCTGGCAATGCTATTTAACATTATGTAGTATTGATAGAGGTTTTCATTCAATATTTAGTATTCCAAATCAATTTCAATCTAATAGAAGCATATAATTAATCATTTCTCAATCTTCGTATAGCTTAGCTCTAAATCAAAGGATAGTTTTATTTTAATCTAAGAATATAGTCATCTTCGTGCTCTATAAAACCAAAAAAAAAAATTTTTTTCTTAAATTTTAGAAATAATTTTGAGTGGTTGAAACAATTGCGATATTATTGGATTGAGTCGGCTGAAATTGTTGAGGCACGTATGTCAAGCTCATCATACCTATATAAATATGAGTATCTTGGAGCACTTACCAGGCTTGTGATAACTCCCCTGACCGATAGATGTTATCTATGTTTAATGGGCGCACTTCAGCTCGACTTAGGAGGATGCCCTGCAGGTCCTGCTGGAACTGGAAAAACAGAAACAACCAAAGATCTTGCGAAATCCTTAGCTGTACAATGTGTCGTTTTCAATTGCAGCGAAGGACTAGATTATAAAGTAACACGATTTTAAAATGAAGTGAAGATATTAACGAATTCTATTTTAACAATACATGATTTTTAGATCATGGGCAGATTTTTTTCAGGTCTTGCCCAGTGTGGTTCTTGGTGTTGTTTTGATGAATTCAATAGAATTGAAATTGAGGTATTATCTGTAATTGCTCAACAATTAATCACAATTCGCAATGCTAAAGCAGCACATGCAACAAGGTAAAAACACATTAGGAATTCTTATTGATTTTTCATAATTTATTTTCTGAGAAAAAAATGCTTTTTAAAATAAGATTTAAATGTTATGTTGTTCTGGAAGATTGTATCGTGTTAGGCCAAACATGGTGAAATAAAAAAATTAAATTTCTAGTTTTCCCACATTTCACTTTTTATACCAGAAATTTTTTAAATAAATAAAATTTAATTCCCTCAAAACAAATAGTAATTAAAACTACATGTTTTAATAAAAAAACGTTTTAATTAATTTTCTTTTCACACTATGGTTGACCTAAATAACATGAATACATTTTCAAAATTATTATTTTTATCACCAGATTTTCTTCATAAAAACAGAAAATTTCTACAAAAAAGAAAGGATGTAAGTGGCTTTAGTTAATTTAGTTTATAAATCAAAACTTCGAAAGATGGGGAAGTTTTATGTAATGAATAAAACTACATTTCATACTACTTCTCATCTCTACATTGTGAATTATGAGTAATAAATCAAATTGTCGATAAACATTTAACATTTATTCTGATTTTTTAACTCCTTGCTTAATACAATGAGACTTAAAAAAATTCCTTATTGATTTTGTGAGAAAAATTAATTGATTAATTTAAGCAATTTAAGATTATTTTGCTTTCTTTCTTTCTTTCTTTTAATTTTAAACCTTGCTTAAAATTTTTTGATTTTATATAATGTAGCTTTACCTACTTATAAGTATAGTATTTAGGACAAATAAATTTATTGATATGATTTAAGGTTTATGTTCGAGGGTCGAGAAATTAAATTGGTACACACTTGTGCTACCTTTATTACAATGAATCCCGGATATGCCGGAAGAACTGAATTACCAGATAATCTTAAGGCTCTGTTCCGACCTATTGCAATGATGGTTCCGGATTATGGTACCTATCATTTAAATTTTTAATTAAATTACTATCATTTTTCTTTGAACAATTAATTTTATATTCTAGCCCTGATAGCCGAAGTTATTCTTTATTCTGAAGGCTTTGAATCTTCTAGAGGTCTAGCCAATAAAATGGTTCAAATGTATAAGCTATGTAGCGAACAGTTATCACAACAAGATCACTACGATTTCGGAATGAGGTATTATTGTTCATGAATTTCATATAAGTACTTTAACATTATCTAATGAATTTCAATAATTTAGAGCAGTAAAAAGTGTTTTGGTAATGGCTGGTTCTTTAAAGCGTCAAAATCCAGATAAAAGTGAAGATGTGGTTTTAATTCGAGCTTTAAGGGATAGCAATGTTCCAAAGTTTTTGGCTGATGATGTTGAACTTTTTCAAGTAAAATCAAACTTTTATGACCATATAATTCTTATATTTAATTTAATTATATAAAATTTTTGAAGGGCATCATTAATGATCTCTTTCCCGGAGTTCAAATTCCGGAACAAGATTATGGAGTGTTTCAAGAGGCTATTATTACTATAATGATTAATTCCAATCTTCAAACTGAACCATCAATGATTGTCAAAGTTATTCAATTATATGAAACAATGCTTGTTCGTCATGGTGTTATGTTAGTGGGTCCAACTGGAGGAGGCAAATCAACGGTACTTAATGTACGTATGTCGTTTTTCTTTATTCTTCATTTGAAAGAAAATAATGAATTCCTAACAATAAATTTAATAAGTGCAATTGGATCTTTAGAAATATTAATGTGTTCAAAATTCTAAGAAAATAAAGGAAAGACCCAACCCCTCTCCCCTCTTTCCAGTCTAAAAAAAACTTTAAGAAGTACAATAACTTCAAACAGAACTTGACTACTTCTTTTTATTTTAAATCTTAATTTAGATTCTAAAGGGAACTCTTTCAAAACTAAAAGAAGACAAAGTGGAAAACCCCCAATATCGCAATGTTGTTACACATATTTTGAATCCTAAATCAGTGACGATTGGCGAACTCTACGGTGAAGTCAACCCCATGACTTTAGAATGGCATGATGGACTCCTTGGAATTATGGTTCGAAAAACTTGTCAGGTATGTTTTTTATTATCTTTATCATTATACATTATCTTAATATAGATAAAAAGAGAAGGTGACGTTTCATTCATTCATCCACGCACAGCCCAAACCGCTGGGCCTAGAAAGATGAAATTTGGAGTGTATATAGGTACTTTCTACGAGTTAAGATTAAGTGAAGAAGGGATTTTTGAAATTCGAACCCTAAAGGGGGAAAGGGCTCCAAGAGGCGTACATAGATCTATTGTTGAAATATCCTAGGAGAATTTTTTAATTTTTTAAAATTTGCCCCCTGAACAAAAAATGGAAAATTTTAGATTTTGGTGTCTTAAACTCGAAAAGATATTTTTCTCAAATAAATAGCTACTAAGCCTTATTATATTTTACAATTGAAGGTAAGATCTCTTCCCAATATTTAAGAGGCATTTGAAAGATTAATCAATCAAAATAATATTAATAGCTGTTATTTTTAATATAGTATGGTATATATGTTATATGCATATGTAATTTTAAATAAATATATTCAAGCTCGTATTCAAGGTAAAGTTCTTATTTTTTTGGTATAATACCAAACTTAACCAACTTTTTCTTTATACAGAACCTTTTTTTCAACTTAACGCCCTTTCAAAGAAAGTCTCACCACTATTAATAAATTCTTCTGTTAAACCCAATCCGTATAAAAAAATATTTAACAAAATTAATTTCAACTAGTAATACACATTTCAACCATTTAGTACAAACAAGAAAAAATCAATAAATTTAGATAATTATATTATCTTAGTTTATATTCAATTTTAGCTCCGATTACCTGAATAACAAAATCAGTTTACAAAAGCAATGCTCATTTATGAAAAAGACGTTCTTTGAGTCAAGTACAGAGCATGTACGCCCAATTAAAGTAATTTAAGCGAATTTCAATTACATTAATTTTTATCGAAACAATGATTGGTGGAACAGAATAAAACTTTTATGAATACATTTTTCTAATTGCTTTATTATTTCACATTAGGCAACCAATGATGATCACCAGTGGGTTGTCTGCGATGGTCCAGTTGATGCCGTTTGGATTGAAAATATGAATACAGTATTAGATGACAATAAGATGTTATGTCTTTCAAATTCTGAAAGAATTAAACTGACCCCATATGTTCATATGGTTTTTGAAGTGGAAGACTTAAGTCAAGCTTCTCCTGCCACCGTTAGCAGGTATTTTCATTATGCATTAATTTTGATTTTAAGTAAATTTTATTAATAAAATATTAATTTCTTCTTCTTCTTCCGGATTTCTACGTCTGACGACGTTTCTCCGTTCCCAATTTCCAAGTTTCACTGTCCCAGACATCCACAATCTCTAGATTTCTGGAACTCATAGCCTCGTTCACCTCGTCCATCCAAGAGCGCCTGGGTCGACCTCTTTTTCGTCTTTCAGGGGGGATTCATTCTAGAGCCTTTTTTGGGGGATTCATCCATCCTTTTTACGTGTTCAAACCAAACTAATTGTTTTTTTTTTGGATTTCGTCAATAAGATCCCCGTCCATGCTCATTCGTCTTCTTATCCCTTCGTTTCGAACTCTATCAGTTCTCGTCAACCCACAACTTCTTCTTAGGAAATCCATTTCAGTGGCTAAAAGTCGGCCTCGGTTTCTAACTCCGATATCCCATACCTCTGCCCCATAAGTAGTAACACTAAGAACGAGGCTGGTATAGATTTTCATTTTTGTGGATCTACTAATCGTTTTCTCCCATAAAACTGAGTGCGCAAGGCCCTTGTTATCTTTCTACCCTTTATAATCCTTTCGTTTACTTCCATGCGGCTATTTCCATCTTTATTAAATATTACACCCAAATATTTATATTTTTTAACCCCCGATTACTTCCTCCAACATTAGGTCCGATATCATATTATTTCCTACAGACAAATATTCAGATTTTTTATAATTTATTTTTAAGCCCCCCTGATTAAAAGCCTCATTTAGTTTCCTCACCATGTAGTCAAGATCCATTACAACATTTGCAATAACCAGATGGTCGTCCCCAAAAAATAGTGTATAAAAATATTAATTTACATATGTATATTTAATTTTTTTCTCTTATGTGATTCTCAGATGCGGCATGGTCTTTATTGATCCTAATGATATTAAATGTATGCCTTACGTAAGGTCTTGGCTAAATAAATTGCATATCCCAATACTAGACGAAGAGAACAAGGAATATATTGAATCACTTTTCGAAAAATACGTCAATATAATTTTGGCTTTCATTAAAAAGAATTGCGAAGTAGCAATAAAACAGGTAGGTATTTATTCACATTATTATCGGTTTATTAAATATTTACTTAAATTATTTTGTGTTATTTTTTATACTGGATGATTTTCAACATAATTTTGAAAAGTAATTTTATTTTCAGTTTTAACCAGACTTCAAAGTATGAAAATTTAATTAATTTTTATATAAAATCTGGTTGAAATTAAAAAAACAGTTTCTAATTATCGTCGTTGTCTTGTGCGAAGTAAAGTGATTTGAATTTTGATTAATTTAGTACAAATTAGCAATGTGTTCTAAATGATATACTCCATTTGGAGAAATAGCTTTAAGAACATTTAAATCATTACAAAAAATGTAACTTATCATTTGATATATATTTTACTATTTTAGGTGGATATAGGGAAAGTATCGATGTTATGTTCGCTATTAGAATCTTTATTGGTCGATCCTGACACATTTGACAAAACACTTGACAAAAATCGATTGCGAACTCTCATATGTCAGAGTTTCGTATTTTGTTGTATTTGGTGTTTGGGAGGAAACATAATGGAAAAAGATCGAGATACAATTGATATCTTTGTCCGAGATCAATTTGAGGAAGATCCTGATGCTCAGTTAGTATTACAATATAATATGGCTTGTCATTCAAAAGTTCAAAGGCCTAAAAAAAATAAATAAATCAAGTTATTTCAGGCAAATTTTGATTTAAGAATCAGACTCTATAACTAAAAAAATAAGTAATCAAGTTCTGGGACTTTTTTGATTTCCTCAAAACTAAAAGTTCGCTACATAGGCTCTTTAAAATTTCAAGCCTACATAATTTATTTAGGTATTAAATGGTTGTTATTTTAATTCATCCAAATATATCGGAAATTTTGTACAATATTCCTTCTTCTTTAGTGGGCCTTTTTTTGTACAAATACAATAATAGATTGTTAGGTATGGTTAGAAATTAAATTAAATTGAACTTTTTAAAATATATTACATGTTCTTTAACTTAATTTAATGTCTAACCATATCTAACAATCTATTATTGTATTTGCACAAAAAAGGTCCACTGAAGAAAGAATATTGTACAAAATTTCCGAAATATTTGGATAAATTAAAATAACCACCATTTAAAATTAAAAAAACTGCTAAAAAATGTTTATTTAATAGCTATAAGAATCCTCAGCACCACTGTGAATCGAGAATTTATTTATTTTATTAATCTAATTTTATGGAATTTGTAGCATTCCTGGAGCACTTGGAGATCTTTGGCATTTATGGGTGAACTATGCTCAAAACAAAATGGATGTTTGGACAAAGCTTGTTCCACAATTCATTTATGATTCCAAAGTGCCGTTTTTTGAAATGCTTGTTCCAACAATCGACACCGTGAGATTCGGGTATTTGCTAAGACAATTTATGAAAGTTAATAAACCTATTCTCTTTACTGGCTTGACTGGTGTCGGAAAAACTGTAATCGCAAAATCGGTGCTAAAAACGCTAACTAACGAAAGTCGATATGTATCAATTATGATAAATTTTAGTGCTCAAACAAGTAGTGGACGTACCCAAGAAATTATCGAATCAAAACTTGAACGAAAATCTAAAACATTAATAGGAGCTCCAGTAGGCAAACGAGCGATTATTTTTGTTGATGATGTCAACATGCCAAAGCAAGATAAATATGGCTCACAACCCCCTATTGAACTTTTAAGACAATTTTTGGATTATGGGGGCTTTTATGATAGGGATAAATTATTTTGGGTTATGATTAAAGACGTAATATTAATGGCCGCATGTGCACCCCCTGGAGGTGGGAGGAATCCAATTACTCCAAGGTTCATGCGACACTTTGGAATGCTCTTCATACCCAAACCAACAGATGTGGCTCTCAAAGTCATCTTTAAGGTAAGATATAAATATTAAAAGAACTTGCAGTGGGTAAAATGATATTTGAGATGTTGGTTTGAGATTTTAAATGTTGGTGGTGGGTGTATTCTCAGGGTTATCTCTCTTAATGCTTAAAATCTTAAATTGATTGAATTTACCGTGAATTTACTTTACTATTTTTTTTAGTGTGAAATTTAATAAAAATGGATTAAGAATAAAAATAAAAAAAACAAATGAAATTAGATGGAAAGGAAGGATGTGGAACTTTTCAATAATAATAATAAAGATGTTGGTTAGAATTATTTAATATCCATAATATGAATGTATCTTTATCCTTGCTTGACTTTAACAGAAAGAGAATATTTGTTAGAGAAAATGATGAAAGTAGGATTGTTACGCTCCTTGGTGGCGAAAGGTATATGATCGCCTTTTTCAATCTTCTCGATTACAGCAATTTCCTCCCTTGGTAACAAATTCCTCTTCTTGGAATTGTCCTTCCTTCTGGCTGTCTTATTGGAGACCGAATTTAGCTTCTGCACCGATTAATTGATAGGCAGTGCACTTTGTAAGAAGAATTCTAGGTGTCCCGTAGAAATAGCGAAAGAAATAGAATTGGACTCCAATTTAGATATGTTTATATATCGAGTGGAAGGTAGGAAATTATGATGAGATAAGTATATGCTCTCTCCTATGAATGTGTGGAGATCTGTCCTCAACGAATGTGTATAGAGAAGGGTGTAGTATGAAAAAGTATAGTATGAGCTCGCTCCAATCAATGTTTAGAGAGAAGTGTCATCAATGGCAAACGAGAGGTGTCCTCCATGAATGTATGTAGAGAAGTGTGTATTGAAGTGTCATCAATGGCTGCGTAGTGAGTTGTGTTTGTCGAAAGACTCTGGCTTCGAATCCTGCCTCTCCTTCGCCTCTCCTTCGTTCTCTCTTCTTCCCTCTCTCTTGTTCTCAAGCAACGAGTTTTAAGTAAATTTTATAGTATTATTTCTTTTCACTGAAAAAATAGATATAATTAATTGTTATTCTGTAGAGGCTCATCCACAGCAATGCATTGCACTCCATTTCTGCGTAAATTCAAATTTCAATCTATCTTTTACTATTAAATTTTGCTAATAATCTATATTTATTCTAATCTATTGAACAAAAGAAATTATTATTAAGTTATATTTTTTTATTAATAAATATATTCAAATAAATTTTATATAAAACTAGAATTAATTAAATAGTATTTTACCCCCTCTCTCCAATCCGCCTCTCTTTGCAATCTCTTTATACAATATACCGATGGATACATTGTAAACTTTATATTCTTTTAATTTAATAATTCTCTAATTTCTGATTTTACAAAGACAAACGTTTAGAAGCTTCTAGTTAGATTATCCATTTATGACTTAAAAAATAAATTCTGTGTAGCAAGTATGAAATATATAAAATCTGGAACATACCTATATCTGTTAAAAAATATTATGAGGTCAAAAGTGAATATAAAACAATCTTCTTCTTTAAGTGCCATATCAGGTCTTTCTGACGTTTCGGCACCTCTCCACATATATCTGTGCTGAGTGTGTTTAGCTGTTTTACACAGATATACGAGACCTACTTTTTAACGCCGGCTCCGAGCGGCTAGTTTGGGAGAGGTTGACTAGGCAATTATACTCTTGGTAGTTTGCCATTGCTTTCCAAGAGGAGGCGACTGCAAATATCTGCCGAGACGCAGTCTCGAACCAGCATACTTTAGGACAGCGGCCCGACACTGACCACTGACCCACAGTCGCCTATATATAAAACAAAAATATCTATAATATATACAAGCAAAACTAATCTGATTTTATTCAAAATTGAACAGTCTTCTAAGGGACTCTTTATTTTGTCTTAATCTGTTAAGTTAACAAAATCACAATTAGCATTTTCTTTAATTTTTCGGACATCACATATCGGCTTCATTTTTATTTTGTTTATGGTCTGAACATGTGAAGAATTGAATTTTTATTAAAATTCTTAGGTTTTCATTAGAATCCACCAACTATAACAAATATTGATGTCAAAGTTGTAGACGACAGCTATTAGTAAATAATTTAATTAGTATTTGTATACTTTTGCTATTTTAGGCAATCATTTCTGGTTTCTTAAAAGATTTTGCCGATCCGGTCCGGACTATTGGCGATAAAATTGTGGTTGCTGCTGTGGAAGTTTATTCTCGTATAGCAGTAGAATTTTTACCGACGCCTACTAAATCGCATTATGTTTTCAATTTACGAGATCTTAGCAAATGTATTCAAGGCATCCTTCAAGCTGACTCAGGGATTGTTATAGATACCCCGGATATTTTAAGGTAATATTTATATAAAACTTGTATCATTTTTTAATATTGGTATTCATCAGATTTATTTTTAAATATAATAATAAAAACTGACATTTCCACCCCCTCACACCCCTAAGCTCGGTAGCTAGATCTGGGGACTTTTAGTATTTTTAACTCCTAACTACCCCAAACAAATTCCATAAAAAAATACTACTCTCTTCAATGTTTTCTATTCCCCCTTTTTAAGCGTTTCATATAGTTCAAAGGCTTTTGACATTTAATAAAAATTATCCATAATCATAACACTTCAGATCCAGTAATCTTGTGATTTTCTTTGGCCAAAAGCATGCAGTTTAATCTAGAAGAATTTGAAAGTTATAGAATACTGATAAAGTAAAAGCTAAAAATCAATTCAGTCACTTGAAAAATTTGAAATAAATAAATGAATGAATGCATTTCTTCAATTTGTTTTCTAATTTTCTTCTTCTGGAGTTAAATTAAACACAGAAGAAAAATCTGCATTTGCAAAGCCCATTGTCCCATTTATCTATGTTTAGTTCATATTAAATAATCTATTTTGTTATGTCTTCATTAGGTTATTTTACCATGAAAGTCTCCGAGTTTTCCATGATCGTCTAATTAATGCTGAAGATAAAAGTTATTTTTATATTTTGATGAAAGAAGTGTGTATGCGATGCTTCAATATTCCAATAATCGAGATTGAAACTTCTAGTGACCATATGGTGTCTAATCCTCCTGTACTGTTATATGGAGATTTCATTCAAATTGGGGCATCTAAAGAAAATCGAATTTACGAAGAATTTACTAATATTCAAAAGCTTAAAACTGTACTACAGGTAAATATGTAGGCAAATAATGAAAGCAAACAATCTTTTTTTTAACAATAGCTTAAAAGAAAACTATAAAAAAATCAACTAAATTTCCTAGTTAAAAATATTTAAAAATGTGCTTGATTCTGATTATATTTTTAAATTCACAATCACTTTATTTAGTAAATACTTACATTATTAAATATCCGAACATCGCTTTCAACATCATCTTTTCATCGCTCACTCAGGGTGCATCTTCTCGGGGGAGGGGGGGGGGGGCTGGGTTGGAGTAATGTGTCACTGGTCTATTCGCCTGCTTGTGCTGACTCTGGGTTGCTCACTGGGTTGGGAGAGTCTTGCTCATTTAAACCTATTTATACCTGTATTCTTTCTGTTTGCTCATTTAAATATATATGTTCTGTTTGCTTACTTAAATGTAACTATTTGTATATATTCTTTCTGTTTCTGCTCTACGAGGTAGCCACCTCAGAGCATTGTTTTAAATAAATAAATAAATAAATAAATTATAATAACATTTTTGAATCTTGATGTTACTGCTGCCCAACATCTGGAACGCTTATTTGATGTCGGCGTGACTCGTCATGTCACAACTCCTTGTCGGCTTTGTAGTATTTACTACGCCCCGGACTCCATAATAGTTGTCAATTGGCTAGAAAATGAGATTGGCAAATTTTAATCTTATTTG
This sequence comes from Forficula auricularia, assembly GCA_024734495.1. Classification (NCBI taxonomy): domain Eukaryota; kingdom Metazoa; phylum Arthropoda; class Insecta; order Dermaptera; family Forficulidae; genus Forficula; species Forficula auricularia. Next base: position 9,647,533 of record JALMQS010000055.1, on the reverse strand, counting down.
GCAACCCGTGCCACATGGAGGTTGAACTTTTGAAAAGCTGCAATTCTTTGCAAAAAATCCCAGTTTTTCCTTCATAAAATGAAAACTACTCGTCGCAGAAACTTGATTCTTGACTCATTTAGTGTTCGAGAAACAAAAAAAATAAACTTCTTTGTCCAATATATTATCTTCTTGTTCGAAATAAGAAATTTTCTTTTGATATTCTGTTATTAGATTTTGTAGTAAAGATGACACAAAATTTGCTCTAAAACTCACTCAGACATATTCTAAAAAAATAATTAGTACTTCTGAAAATATTGATTTTGCATTTTTTACTATATAACGGGTTTTTATAAGGCTTTAAGTATTGGCTGAAGTTATTATTATTGTTTTATCAAAATAGATTTAGCACATTTTTAATTTTTTCTCAAAAACTAAAACCATCCCTAATTGTCTGCACATTGATATACTATGACTTATAATAAAGTAAAAAATATAATTTTCATTTTTTTGATATAAATATTTATTTTTAAAACCAAATTTTTTTTAAACGTTTGCAGGACTATTTGGATGATTTCAATTTGTCATCATCAATAGAACTCAAGCTGATTTTCTTTATGGATGCGATTGAGCATATGTGTCGAATAGCCCGTATTTTACGGTCTGAAAGAGGAAATGCATTGTTGGTTGGGGTCGGAGGCATGGGGAAAAAGATCCTTACTATGCTTGCTTCTCATGTTAATTCTTACAGGTGGATTTTTTTCTTTATTTATTTACTATTTATAATTTATTTTTCAAGTTTTTCCAACTTCAATTTGGAATAAAACATTTTCAAAATTTAAATAATCAATTTTCAAATTTTAAAATGGAATTATTCCATTCCACTATTTCCATTAAAATCTAATTTAATTAATCCTATTTTGGAATGGATGATATCCATGTCTAATCTCATTCAAAATAAGATTAATCCTAATTTCAAGATCAAAATGTATTGAAAAATATATCCAATTATGACATGAATTCTTTTTACAATCTTATAATCAAATTTTGTTTTTAGATGTATGCAAATTGAATTAACCAGAAATTATGATCATACTTCGTTTTTTGAAGATATCCGAATGTTTTATTTTGAAGCAGGTGTATTGGGTCATGATACTGTTTTTCTATTTTCTGACACGCAAATCGTTATCGAAGAATTTTTGGAAGATATAAATAATATGCTCAATACTGGTCGATGTTTATTCATGTTGAAAAATATAAATGAAATATTAAATATAATTGATAAATTATTTTTCTAATTAATATTTTAGGAGAGGTCCCAAACCTTTATGATTCGGAATCATATGAAAAAGTTATTATAGGCACTCGCCCTAGTGCCAAAAAAGTAGGAATTCCTGAAAACGCTCGTGATCAAATCTTTGAGTTTTTTATAAGTAGAGTAAGAAGCAAACTTCATGTAGTTCTATGCATGAGCCCCGTTGGAGATTCCTTTAGGTAATTCATTTTGAATTTATTTCTATTTGAAAAAAATGGAGTAGCCGTTTTGGAAATATTTTTGAATGAATGTTATAAAATTCTTTCAGAACTTAAGTGACTTAATTTTTAAATTGAAAAGTTTTTTTTAGTCACAAACTAATAAAAGACAATAATTTTCTATTTGAAAAAAATGGAGAAGCCGTTTTGGAAATATTTTTGAATGAATGCTATAAAATTCTTTCAGAACTTAAGTGACTTAATTTTTAAATTGAAAAGTTTTTTTTAGTCACAAACTAATAAAAGACAATAATTTTATTTAATTATGTTGATTAATGTCCATTATAATTAGTAGATTAAAAATTCAGTTTATTGGACAAAGTTTTTTTTTTTTTATTGAAGTTCTTCAATTTTTTGTACAACGTTTCGTCTCTCTCGAGACTTTTTTAATTTTATAATTTAATTTAATTATTGAAGTGAAACTTCTTTACGCGCGTCATGGATTCTCGACGAAGGGAGTAAAACCGGCTCATGGCCGTCACGAAAAACCGGCATAGCTAGGTGGCGGAACCACGCCCCCGGGGACATCCACCACCGCTCACCAGATGCACACGTACATAGAAGTGGGAAATTTAATATTTCTTATCATTACAAATAATTAAATAGCAAAATAGAAATTAGTGCTGAAACCATCTAAATTGACATTTTTCGATAAGATATTCTTATTAAAAAATCTCACTTTAGATGGCTTCAGCCCAAACTGCTATTTCGCTTAGATAGTTAATCAAATCTGGAAAATAAATAAATAAATAAGACATAAATTATAATAGAATTACAATATTTATATTGTTTGGATTAAATATTTTCCATAAATTCTTAATTTCTAAACTTTATTTAAAAAAATAATACAAAAAATACATGATATTTTAGAAAAGTAATATAAATTGAATAAAAACAATTGGGAACAAAGCAATAGGTCATTATTGAATTGTAATAATTGTAAATAGTATTGGATAATTGTAAATAAATTGAAAATTTTTGGAACTGTACATAAATCGAAATTCATTCATGTATAAGAAAATATTAGAAAGAGTAAATCTATGCTTCGTCGTTGAATTATTTAACCTATAATCTTTAAACTAACATAAGAGAGAAAAAAAGAGAGAATGAAATGAAAAGAGAGAGAGGAATACTAGAAGTTTCACTTCCGTTGTGTGTAAGCTTGACACACTCAGAATTTTTTATTATTTATTTTATTAATTCACTAAACAGTTTCAAAAAAGATAAAGAAACTCACAAATATATTGGGGAAGCTTCAAGACTCTTGAGGCAAAGAATAAAAGACCATGTGTCATCAATCAATGGGAATAAGCTGATCTCCGCTTTGTCTATTCATGCTATCGACAACAAACATAGTTTCGATTTTGAGGGTGTGAAAATTCTAGATTATGATATGAATTGGACCAAGAGGAAGATAAAAGAATCGCTTTATATATTGAAAAATATTGATTAACCAGTGGTCACCGAAACTGTTTAGTGAATTAATAAAATAAATAATAATAATTAAATAAAATTATTGTCTTTTATTAACTTGTGAATAAAAACATTTCAATTTAAAAATAATTTTAAATTAATATCATAAGTCTGCAATGAAATGTTGTGAAAGGATCACTTAAAATGAAATTTTATGTGATTCTTATAGTAATTTTTAGAGTGGTGTTGGTGAGAGGTGAAACATATTTTATTTTACTAAAAGAAAAGTAAAAATATTTTTGGGAAAATTATTATTTATGAGTTATTCACTAGGTCTCTTGTTTCACGTGTAAGAAATAAAGGGGAGAGAGTTTTTTCAATATATATATTTCGAGCTGTCAACCCATCAGGAGATACAAAAATTAGCTGAATTTTTTTCCACAAAACATGAATTAATGATGGTAAAAGTATATAAGTGGGCTCACCCTAGTTTGCCCTGTATAAATAATTCTGTGTTTTTTTTTTTAGAATATTCTTTTAGTCATATCTACTTAACGACACACCGAAAAATATATATAAAAAAGAAAATACAAAAATCTTAATTTTTGAGTAAGTTATGTTTGATTGGTGAAAAACGAATAGATGAAGCTATAGATTTAGGCTTGTAAAAAAAATTGCTATATATTTTTACAAACTTTCTTCAAATCTAATCTATTTATTGGCACATTGAAGGCTGAAAAAAGAAAATGCTAAAATATTAATTTCTGATTAGTTAATATAATTTTTAGGGACCAATTTCTACTGTATTTGGGTGTAGGAATTAGAATATTATTAAATAATGCCTACATATTTTCAAATAAGACTTGTGTAATATTTAGAATAATAATAGTAAATAGAATATTTTCATTCTATAGCAGTGTTTCCCAACGTGGGGCCCACATCCCACAGGGAGGCAATTTGATTGTTAATGGGGGCAATTTGAATATGGTTTCGACCTAATTGTATGTATTTGTGTTTTATTTTCATTTATTTCAGTTTAAGAAGCATTTAAAACATTTTCCAGAAAAAATATGTTATTTTGCGGTGAGGAAAATGTGTAATATACATTTAAATATTTATTTTTTGTCTTCTTTTACTCCACTTCATCATAAATTAATTATAACACATACATTATTTTTTTATTTTGCTTGCCATGAGGAGTACATACATACTCTATATAAATTTTAAATAAATATATGGGAAGGCTCATCTGATCTTTCCCAGTCCTAGAGTCTGCTGTGGTTGTCTAAATACAGGCGTTGTCGTCAAGTGCTGTCATCTGTTAAACTTAATGCGGTCAAATTTATAGTTATAGTTTCGCCTTAGACCAGACGTCTCATATCAAACGTACCTAAAGATTTCGTTCCATGAAAAAATGAATTTGAAAATATACATTAATATCAATATATATACCTATATATCTTTTTTTTTCAGCAAAATGTTTTTATTCATAAGAATTTTGCTGGCTTGGTGTGTACTGGATATATTAATTTTTTATTGTTAAGGATAAATAAAGTGAATTACTTCTTTCCAGTAATTTATTTTGTTATTCAAATGGTTAATCCAAATATTTCGAGAGCGTTCTCAGGATCTCTTCCTCAGTGGAAACTGTGGGACCACACAATAGTCAAGTCAGTGAGTTATTATAATTACGGGTGTCAAAAAGTACTCACCCACTCCCCCACCAATGTGCCGACCCCATCAGTTTGTACAGAACATTAATAAAAGCTTGATCACACAACACACACATACATATATATATATACACATACAAATTCAAAATGAGATAACATACGAATATAGTATACAATTATTTACATCTCTTTATAATGAAGTCCAATGAAATTTAAAAAATCAAAAAATAATCAGTACTCGAGCTGGTTTAAATTTAACATGAACTAATTAATGTTAATGACCAGTCAAGGGAAGGTCAACGACCACAAAATTGTCTACCTTTTTTGGCACGCGCAATTAATTAATAAAAAAGCATAAATGTTTATTTATTTGTCATTTCTATTAACATTTTGTATTCCCTCATTAAAAAACCTACCTTGTAATTTACTGTGTTTTTCAGGCTTTGTTGGATGAAACACGATTCCTTTAAAAAAACGTTTTGTTTTATTTTTTTCATACTCAACTATGACCCTCTGTCCGCGCATGTTGTGCTAATGCTGTTTGGTTGTTCTATTTTTTAAGCACAGATCTTTTGTGCTCATATAATCTTTTTTCCATAGGTCTACCTGTTGTGCCTATATAATTTTTATTACAATCAATGCAAGATATTTTATAAACTATATTACATTGATTGATTTTTTCTATTTTGTCTTTGTTATTGAAAAGGAAAGACAAATTATTGCCTATTTTTGGCACTAGATCCATTTTATATTTGGAGAACAACAACTTTAGCTTATGATACGCGGGTGTTGTGAGTCATAACCTGTAGCCTCTCTGGTTGAGAATTATCAATTTTAGCTTCATTAACCACAGGTACTGATCTTGTTATCTTATTCAAGGTCTCGTGTATCGTCCTGCTTATCAATGATGGGGGTCCGCACGTTGGTGGGGGAGTGGGTGAGTACTTTTTGACACCTGTAATTATAATAACTCACTGACTTGCCTATTGTGTGGTCTCACAGTTTCCACTGAGGAAGAGATGCTGAGAACGCTCTCGAAATATTTGGATTAACCATTTGAATAACAAAATAAATTACTGGAAAGAAGCAATTCACTTTATTTATCCTTAACAATAAAAAATGTTTTTATATTTAAATTTAAATTTACATAATTTACATGATTATTCTTACAATAATTTGGGTATCGAGCAACACTCCCTTCCCATGTTCATATTTACAACAATGTCTTATATTATCTTAATCACTTTTAGATTTTATTGTGGAAAAATTTTTGTAAAAACCCGACGTGACTTGGGTCTTTTTTGTAACTCTAGATGTCTAGATAATTATATAAATAACAAAAAAAATTGTCTTTTACTTAGGGGGCATAAGAATTTTAGAAAGGCTTAGGTGGGCCATGGAACAAAAAAAGGTTACAAAACACTGTTCTATAGTTTCAAAGAAACAAAGCTTTTTGTAAGAAAAAGGAAGAGATAATATTACAGACTTTAGAATGTTTGCTTGTGTTTGTAGCTTCAAACAAATATTTAAATTCAAAAAAATTAACAACTTAAGTTTATTTTCATTAAAAGATTCGGGATTCACAAGTTGCGTTTCTCTAAATATGACAAATTTTCTGTGCAAAAGAAGTTAATTATTATACTTACTCAATATTGAGATTAGTTTTGTAATTCTATATAAATTTTATTTTTTATCATCATATACCTCAAAAATTTGCTTGCAGCAACTGTTTGCTTCCTTTGATTCTATCCAGGATAATTATTTTGCCTCTTAAATTTTTTATATCCCAAATTTAGAGAAAATATAATAATATAGATCTGTTCATCTTTTTCTTTTTCTTAACCCAGTATCCAAAACATCTATCAGCAATCTCCCATATCTAAGGATGGAGAATCCCTTCTCATCTGAGTTCTTATCTTTTTTCTAATTCTTCCACAAATATCTCTTTTTCCCCTAATCCTATCGAGAACGTCTCACTTTTAATCTCACCTCCACCCCAATCCCTCGCTCCCTGAAGATCTCATATAAAGCTAAATTTATAAGTAATCAAAACAAATTTCTTTTCCTCTTCCAATATTATAACTGTACCTACTTTAGTAAATGAAATTGAAAATATTTTTTACCTGGATTTTCTTATACACTGAAACATCGTACTGACTCGGACAGTTAATTTCTGTATCTTCTGAAGATAGGTTGAAAAAAAACCAGAAATAACTCATAAAATATGTTTGTTTTATTTATGCGAAATCTACCTAGTAGTTAGATTAACTATTATGTGAATATAATTCTTTTAATATACCTATAATACAAATTATCCATAACATCTCGGAATCAGCAATTGTCAATCTCTTGTGATTTTCTTTAGTAAAATCCAAGTTTTTCAATTTTTTTAAAACAAATAATTACAAGAATATAAATGTGTGTCGTAAACAGGGGCGTAGCCACTGGGGGGGGGGAGTAAGAACCCCCCCCCCCCCAAGGGCGGGGCTCATGGGATGAGTAACGGCAAGAGATCACGACCATCTCTATGGCAAACTAACCATAATTAAATATATTTCATATAGTGTAAAACCAACAATATTAAATTTTGTTTGTTTTTTCTCTGCCCTGTAAAATTTTCTTGTTGTGAGTTCGCAGGTTTACACTCTAAGGCGACGATATGTTTAATCAAGAATTATGTTCTTTTTATATTATTGAAGTACCTATTTGTTTTAATAAAAAAAATTCCCACTAAATATTTTGCTTTGTGGATTGAGCCCCCCCCCCCCCATGAAAGTTTCCTGGCTACTCCACTGGTCGTAAACATAGGTATAGTTGGTTATCTGACAATACATTTCGTCGTCCTTAGAGAGTAAACCTGTTAACTCACAACAAGGAAATTTTACAGGGCATGAGTAAAAACAAATAAAATTTAATATTGTTGTTATGAAAAGAAACTATTTTTCACATTTTTTCTACAACTTACGATCGTAATTTTAAGTACCGGTTTTACTTGGACGATGCTGCATCTCTTTTCTTCTTTCGAACGGTATTAATATGTCATATATGTTAAAAAATGGAGTTAGCAGGTTTACACTCTAAGCCGACGATATGAAACTCCTAAACAACTTTAGGAAAAGGAATTATTATTTAACGGGTTATAGTGGTGTTTCACAAAGAGGAAATAAAATTAAAAAATTAAAAAAATCTTTTAAATTATTTTGGAGATTTTTTATTTATCTCTATACATATTTCGGGCTATGAACCCTTCATCAGGAGGTTAAACAGAAAACTTTAGGAAACGCTGATCAAAATTCTACAATTTTTAGGGGACGCTGTCGGATGTTTCCCTTCCTTGGTGAACTGCTGCACTATTGATTGGTTTTCGGAATGGCCTGAAGAGGCTTTACTTTCGGTTGCCACTGATTGTTTCAAAGAAATACCTGATGTGCTGCTACAACAAAATCTTTCTAAGATTTGTGTTTCTATTCACGAAGTAGATATATTTATTTCAAATGAATATTTTTTTAATATTTTTAATGTGTTATATTTCTTTTGATTTAGAGTGTTACCAAAATGACTCATAGATTCTATGCTGAAGTACGAAGACGTTATTACACTACACCTAGCAGTTATTTGGAGCTTCTTAAACTCTATACGTCACTTTTACATGCTCAGAGAGATAAAATTAGTAAAAAAAAGACCCGAGTTGAAAATGGCCTAAGCGTAAGTAGCTAGAACTCATTTTTGATTGATTTATAAATAATTTTTCCAGGCTTTCTATAGCAGGCCTGGCCAACCCAAATTGCACCGTGGGCCGAATTGACGTATTAAAAATTTCCAAGATCCGCACATAAATAAAATTAATTACAATTTTTGAAGTGAAAACTTCTTGCCGCGGTAACATGAAAATTTTGAAAAAGAGAGCGAGTATAGAGTTAAGAAGAGGGAGAAAGAGAGAGTGAGATCAGATTCTTCTTTGTGCGGAGATTCGTATTATCCCTTCCCTCTGTTTCATATCTTAATCTTCGGTCCTCCTCTTTATTCTTTTATTAATTAATAAGTTGTTGTAGGGAACAAGCACAATAGCTTATGCAAATATTTTTTATTTTATGCCAACGTTTCGTCAACTTTGTTGACTTTCTCAGGGCTCAAACAAATTATCCTTTTTGCATATTTGTCAATTTATAAATATTCATTCTTAGCAAACACATATATATTTAAATAGGAAATAGGAAATATTTTCAATCTGTTCAATGACTGGCCTATATGTGTTTGCTAAGAATGAATATTTATAAATTGACAAATATGCAAAGAGGATAATTTGTTTGAGCCCTGAGGAAGTCAACAAAGTTGACGAAACGTTGGCATAAAATAAAAAATATTTGCATAAGCTATTATCCTTATTTCCCTACAACAACTTATTAATTTAATCGATGGACATAAACAATCAAAATAATTTATTCTTTATTTCTATTCTTTTTGAAAGACAAGGCACAGTTCATTTGGACGTCATATTTTGTGTTGGATCCAAGTGTAAAAAAGGGTTTGCAGAGACACTAATTGAAATTATCAAATAACGCCTAAACTAGTATATCAAATCTACGACAAATTTCGTTTGAAGCAAAGATGTAGAGCAGTGTTCTTCAACCTTTGTCATCCCGCGGAACCCTTTTTTGAGATAATTTTTTATGGAACCCTTCGTTAAGTAGCACACCCAGATTTGATTTTAGGCGTATTATATATTACATGTTATAAACATGGTGTGTCCCCTTGTTATAAAACTTTATATAAGGTATATATTTGCATTTATTCAAACAAAAAGATAAATATTCCATATAAAATATAAAGTATTTGTATTACCTATACATACGATACATATGTAATTGAAAACAAAGAAAAACAAAACGTTCTAGTTGTGAACACGGATTAATATTCGAATTTTAGCATTGACTCGCGGAACCCCTAAAGCGTTTGAGTGGAACCCTTCGCTACCGTGGACCACAGGTTGAAGAACACTGAAGTAGAGGATTTAATTCCTGACAATTTTTGCTTAAATAAATGCAGAAACTAACTACCCAAAAGGGGGAGAGTCAAAAAAATGAAAATTCTTGGACTAAACTCAACCAAATTTTGTATACATAATCTGTGGACCCCAGAAGACTATAGAAATGCAAAAACTAACCAACGCCGAAGGCGGGGTCGCAACTAGTGATAAATAAAATGTTTAAATATTGTAGGTTCCAGACTGCTGTAGTGGTCATCAGGAAAGTTAAAGAACGATTGATCATTATTACACCCTCTTAAATTCTTAAATCGGATTACCAAAATATTCAAAATATTCATATTTAGAAAAATACCGTCTATCTATTAAAATAAATAAAATGATTTTAAATATGTTTCATTTTAAAATAATATCTATAGCTATTATTATATTTTAACGTTCTGTATTGTTCTCCATCTTCAGAAACTTTTAGAAACTAATGATTTAGTTGAAACGATGAAAATAGAGTTAACGGAAATGGGGCCAAAATTAATTCAAAAATCAGCGGATACTGAAAAACTTCTAGAATATTTAGCACAAGAAACTGCAAGAGCAGATAAAGTCCGAGGCATTGTTAAAGCAGATGAAACTCAAGCTAAAGTATGTTATTTAGGAGAAATCATTTTCGTATTATTATCTGACATTATTTATAAGCTTATGCATTTTTAATTCTGTTTAATATTTAGGCAAAAGCTAAGGAAACCCGAGAAACTCGCAGATGATGCTCAGCGTGATTTAGACGCAGCTTTGCCTCTACTGGAACAAGCTCTTCTCGCACTTGCTTCTCTCAATAAAACGGATATCAATGAATTAAGAGTATTCGTTAAGCCTCCTCGTCTTGTTCAATTTGTTATGGAGGCTGTCTGTGTTCTATTGAATAAAAAGTATCATTTAATTTCAATCATCAACTAATTTATATTTCTAAAGGATTTTAATGATTAGAACCACGATAGAAAATATTTCAATCAAATGACAAAAACTTCAGTTAAGCTGTTCATGAAAGCTTGTATAATCAAATATAATAATAGTTTTTAAGGAATTTGGTGTTGGTACTTGGTGAGTTTCACACTAAGATATAAAAAATAAAACGAATTTATTTTTAACCCATCTTCAGGAGCAACAGAAAGTAACTGACCTGGATAAGTCGAATTTGAATAGATTCTCCAAAAATAGATTCGTTTTATTTTTTATATCTTAATGTGAAACCTACCAAGTATTTTTTATCCAATAAATATAATAATGTTGCATATTTTATTACTTGAGATTTACATTTAGTCGAGGTGTGAACCGCGATTGGAATTAGGTGTACACCTCTTTGGAATTATGTGGAATTATTTTGGAATTCGTTAGATAATGCCCCTTCATCTATCCTATTGTCTTCTACATGGAAATGAAAGTGGAAGTGGAAGTAGGTGTACTCGATATTAGGTCGCGGTTCCTCCCTCGCATTTAGTTCTCAAATATATTTTTAGTTGTAGAGCTTATAGGACTATTTATCATTTATTTATAGTACATTTATTCTTAGTCAATTTGGGTGATTCAGTCACCCATGCATCCCTATATATTTTGACAAGAGAACGACGCTAACTTTGGAATGGCTTAATTAATTCCACTGCCAAAGCCTCTTAAAGATTTGATAAGATTTTAGTTTTCTTGAACAAATTGGAAAAAGGTGGTTCGGGGTAACTGGGTATCTTTTTCTGCTACAACATTTGAAATTTTGAGCTTTTTACATCTGGTAGCAATTCTAGTTCGTACTAACAATATCAAACACTTTCTTTGACATTATGTCTTCACCCATGCCCGAAGTTTGTAAAAGTATTTTTGAAACACCCTGTATATATATATATATATATATTACATTATATACATTGGTACATAGATACCAGTGGCGTGAGGTCCATGGAAGCTGTGGATTTCAAAAAAAGGCAAGAGTATTTTCATACAGTGTTAGAAAAACTATAATGTTAAATTTGAAAAATAACACAAAATTCTCCATTTATCTATGAATTTTACAAAAAAGTGGCCATGGGTATTATTTCTATATTTGTCGAAAGACAATATTACAAAAGTCTTACTTTTTTTTTTTTTTTTTTTTTAATGCAATCGAATGCAAGAAGGGGTGCACCAGTAAAGATGTATCCCCTATGGATCTCGAAAAGACCCTTGCATTACCGAAGAGAAGGGAAAGTTGATTAAGTGAGAGGGTGTAGACGTAGGTGTCTATGCACCCTGGTTTTGAAGGTTTGAAGATCATAGGTGCTGGGAAAGATAGAGGCTGGGAGAGAGTTCCAGTTCCTTGAAGTCATGGGGATATATGTATTCGCGAATGAAGTGGTCCGGCACTTTTCCAATTTGGAAACCAATAGTACAAGTCATATGATCCTAGTCGGCTGATATGGGTGATAATCTTGGAAAGCTTAATGGTAGGGACACTTATGATTTGACGATAGGGTTTTTATTTTTCAGCAGACATACCGTGGATCTTGAAACTTACACTGTATTTCAAAAGACTAGGTGTACTATGTTGTAAATAATCGGTGTCCCATCGTAATTTTATTTAAATCAACCAATTCAAAACTCTCCTCTCTTTAGTTCGATTCGAAATTCCCCATGCGTAAGAAAAAAATAAAATAAAATTTTAAAAATTGAAAGTTATATTTTGGACTGCATCCTCTGGTTGAAATATCACCGCCCGCTACTGACATACATATACCATATATAGATTATTATTTCCATAATTTTATCATTTAAAAAACATACATGTTATATTGAAATAATGAAATGATTTTAGAGCAGACTGGATGACCGCTAAGCAAGTCATGGCGGATACAAACTTTTTAAAATACTTACAAGAGTATGAAAAGGATAAAATAACAAATAAAATGTTAGATAAACTGAAAATATATGTTGATGACCCTGATTTTGTACCAGATAAAGTAGCAAAACAAAGTAAAGTTTGCATGTCGATGTGCAAATGGGTGATCGCTATCGACGCGTATGCCAAGGTTTATCGAATAGTGGAGCCTAAAAAAATTAAGGTAATAGTTTATTTTAAATATCGCACAGTGGACAAAGAATATGATTTAAAGTTACCCTGAAAGTATTAATTCAAGAGCCACACAAACAACTAATCATACTATTTAATTTAGATAAAACTACAATTTTAATGGTTTATATAATAAATTATATAATCAAATTAGTTATCTATTTGTTTTTTAGATTGCACTACAAGAAAGTTATAATACACGATTACGTGCTGTGAATTTGTATTATGTTATAGGTAGTTTTAGAAAGTAGGCTATGTGGAAGGACTAAAACATATTTTTAAGTAACATGTATTCTTAAATTTGTACGGAAAATATTATTACGTCTGAAATACTTCATTTTAACAAATTGCCAAACTGCCGCCCCTGAAAATTTGCCACTCTAGGCTGCACCCTACTTAGCCTATTTAGAAATACGGCACTGTATTCAACTTAGTCTGGTTTCAAAAAAAAAAAAAAAAAAAAAATGAAGAATTGTTTTATTAAAATAAATCATTATTATATTTTTAAACTACTATAAAATATACAACATTTCTAATGAATTTTCTCTTTAATTTCATAGACTGAAAGAAGCTGAAACTGAATTAGAACAAGTTATGAGTTTATTAAAGAAAAACAACAAATGTTGGCTGAAGTGGAACACCAAATCGCTCAACTTGAGGCGACTTTTGAAGCATCAATGGCTGAGAAAAACTTTTTGGAAAATAGTATTGAATTATGTAATGCCAGATTGGGAAGAAGTGGAAGATTAATTTCCGCCTTAGGAGATGAACAAGAAAGATGGATTATTACCATTAGAGTAAATAATAGATATATAGATTTACAAATTATATTTGGATAACTAACCGTTTTTTTCTCTTTTCGATTTCATAGGAATTAGGAGGAGAGCTTGTCAATATGATCGGAGATATTCTTCTTGCAAGTGGTTCTATTGCTTATCTTGGAGCATTTACAAGTTTTTATAGAGCAATTTTGGTCAAGAGTTGGTTGAGTCAAATATTAGATCTTGAAATTCCTGTTTCAAGAAACTTTGAGTATATATGATTTCTTTAAAATAGTTAATACAAATTAAAGTAAATTATATTCTTTCCAAAAAATCATCCAACTTCCTTCGTAAATGTACATAGATAGTGAAATGCGGCAATCTTTCAAAAATAAATTATTCAATTGAAAGTTTCTTTTTGCCGAGAGAAGCAGAATTTTTATAAATTAAAGGAAACAATAAAAGAGTGTCTTCTGCTGGAAAAATACATTTTTAATTTATTTATAACGGGACTATAGTTTCGAGAGTTTTGCCCACTTCATCAGTCTATCAGAATTGATTCACAGGAATTCGTTATAAATAAATTAAAAATTTATTTTTCCAGCAGATGACACTCTCTTATTGTCTCCTTCAATAAATTATTCTTTAAGCTTTCTAATCAGTTTGAGTGGCTGCATTAAACAAGGCATACTGCAGGTCCCAAGCCAAATTCTTGAAAAGGTTGAGTGTTTAGTTTCACGAACCAACATAGATATTATTTGTCACTTACCATACATAACTATGCTTCCTATTAAGCTATGTTGTTAAGATTTATTCTATCTTCTGACCCTGTGAAAATTTTCAGATTTTAGCCTCAAACCATTTGGGGAGATTCCAGAAATTCACACTATTAAAACCTAGAGGGATCTTCCTCTGAAATTTAGCACAGAAATAGGTCTTTTGTTGCGAATAAAGGAAAAAATCTGAAGATTATAATTTTTCCTCTTTTAGAGTAAACATTAGGGGTCCCAAAGTACTATACATATTTACGTGGCCCCACAACTTACTACCTCTGGATGTTCGTGTTCAGTAAAACAACTTTGCAAAAAGTGATATTCTTATCTCACCAAAAATATAAATAAGAAAGAACAATCCCCGTTCTTTTTTACCACTTGTTGAGATATATAGTATTCTGCTTTTATTTAATTTAATATTTACCTCTTGGCCTATCTAACTTGAAAAACAAAACAAAAAACAAAAAACAAATAGACTTAGGTATATAAAAACAACATAAAATATAGAAATATTAAAAAAATTTCTCTCCAACCATTTATTCCTAAATTAAAATTAATTTTAATAAAAATTAAAAATAAAAATAATTTTTCATAATTAAAAAAAATAAAATCACTAAGTAATTAAAAAGAAATTGTTTTTATAAAAAATTCAATTATATCTATCTATCCACAAATGTACAAAACTGCTACTTAATTGCGTCTAAATGAACTAATTCTGAAATATATTGAAAGAAAAGTAGCAAACTTAATTGCATAAAAATCCGACCTCTGCTAATAACACATTAAAATAAATCCGTATTTAAAAATTTTTTCAGTTTGGTCCAAGTATTGGCTGATCCTTATGACGTTAGTATGTGGAATGTTTATGGATTACCTCGAGATTCAATTTCTACTGAAAATGCCATTATGGTTACTCGAGGTTTAAGATGGCCACTTATGATAGATCCCCAAGAACAGGTGAGTCTCTTTAATTGGGAAAAAATATAACAAAAAACAAAATTCAAAATATTTTTCAGGCAAATCGATGGATACGTCAAATGGAAGCTAAAAATAGCCTAAAGATTGTTAAATTATCCGATCCTAATTATATGCGAGTTTTAGAAAGTGCTATTCGAGTAGGGATGCCGGTGCTAATGGAAGATATGGGGGAACAAGTTGATCCGGCTTTAGTCCCAATTCTGAAAAAACAGACGTTTATTATTGCTGGTCGGTTACTAATTCGTCTGGGTGATACAGAAGTTGATTATGATCCTAATTTTAAATTTTATATGACATCTAAAATGGCGAATCCCCATTATCTTCCTGAAGTATGTATCTTAGTAACTATTGTTAATTTCACCGTTACACCATCTGGTTTGGAAGATCAGCTACTTTCGTCAGTTTTTTTTTATTAATTATAAAAAATGGAAGAATATCCTTGGATTGAATATCTTTGCTTTTTTAGTGATGTTGTCCGATTGGAACGTCCGGATTTAGAGAAACAACGAAATGAGTTAGTTTTGAAAATTAATTCTGATAAAGCTCAACTTCAATCCATAGAAGACAAGATATTGAGAAAACTCTTTTCATCTGAAGGAAATATTCTGGATGATGAAGAGTTAATAGAAACGCTGACTGAAAGCAAGGTAAAATATGCAAAATTTGTTAAGTGAAGTAAGTATAAATTTAATTAATATTTTGTGTAAATTCAACTACGAAATCTATTTCATCTAGAAATTATTTTACTTTATAGCTAAAATCAAAATCTATTGTTAAATCCAGAGAATTCAAAGAAAATCACTGATTTTATAAAAATATTTTTTAGGAAACTTCGGCTATTATTGCCACTCGTTTAGTTGACTCGGAAACAACAGAGGAACTAATATCAATAGCTCGTGAAAAATATCGCTCTGTAGCTATTCGAGGATCCTGTCTATTTTTCGTGGTAGCAAATTTAGCAGAAATAGATCCCATGTATCAATATTCACTGAAGTATTTTACTCAGGTAGGTAATAAAATGTTGATGGAAAGATAAGTTATAAAAAAAGTAAACTCTCATTATCCAATTTCAGGTATTTGATACTGTTATTGAAACTAGTGCAAGATCAATCGATTTAAATATTAGATTGAAAACCCTTATTAAAGAAATTACACTTGCAATTTATGTAAATGTATCACGGGGTCTTTTTGAAAAGCACAAACTAGTTTATAGCTTTATGTTATGTTGTGCTATATTCAAAAATATCGGAAAAATCTCTGAAAGCCAATTTAAATTTCTTTTGCGAGGACCAGGAGGAGCAAAAATGGTCACCACATTTTCAAATTATTATTATTACTTTTTACTTAAAAAGCGATACTGAAAATATTTTAATTTATTCTTGTAGAGATTATCTAAAGCGCCTGATATATCACAACTAACGGAATATATGTGGCTTAGTTTGAATTTTATGGAAGAAAATTTCCCAGTATTTCATGGAATAACCCAAACAATTAACCAAAATATAAAAATATCTATTGGGGATTTCCAACAGGTATAATAATCAAGTAAAAAAATTTTTTTTACAATTACATTTTTCAAATTTCAGATTATTTCTTTAAATCCCAAAGCAAAAAAGAGACCAATTTAAATGAAAAATTAAATGATTTTGAAAAATTAATGTTATTAAGAATTCTTCAAGAAGAAAAAGGTATTATTGATCCACGAGTCAAGTCCAGGAAGTAAGGGTACTGAGCCTCTGAAGATCAAAGAAAATATTTAAAACAAACTTGGCACCAGTGCGTCTAAGGAAAAGTTCCTGAGATAGAATGCGCACTCGTTTGTCTCAATCGATTGAAAGCTGTTATTGTAGTACCCTTTTGAAATGAGCGTATTAATTCTGAATCTCGCCATTCTGGTCCATTGTTTGACGGCACTCTGGACCACAAAACATTTTTTACACATAAACTACTTCAGAGAGATGAAATGATGACAATTTGAAGGTACCAGATCATGGCTGTGAGTTGGGTAGATGATGATATTTCAACCGAATGTATGGGTACATATCATGACGATACAATCACACTCCTTTCGTTAAGACTCCTTCTTTTGCATTCTATCGCCATCCTTAGATTTTATAGGGTTCCACAGTACCGCGCAGTATTAATGATTTTCCCTTGGGGGAAAAATTCAATGATGAGAATCCCTTTATGCCCTCAAAAGGGACAAACGAGCCTTGATTTTTTGTGCCGGTCATCATGAACATTGGTTTTGCCGGCTTTAAGACCACGACGCCACTTGTAAACATTAGTACCGTTCATAACATCCACATAAACAGTTTTTATTTTGTTGTAAATCTGAAACAGCGTGTTTCTCTTCGCGAGAAAGTACCGGATTACTCTCCCCATCTAACAATTGGTGGAATTCGGAATCAAGACGCTCAATTCAAAAGGGCACTACAATACCAATTTTCATACGACTGGGACAAACGACCGCGCATTCTATTCTCAAGAACTTCCCATTGGACAAAGTGCTATCAACTTTGTTAAAAAATTCCCTTTAATCGTCAGAGGCTCACTATTACTTCCCGGACGTGCCTCGTATAAAATTAGATTAACAAATTAATAATAACTAATTCACTTATGAATTTATCTATTTAGCTTTTATTTGCCCTTACGGAATATGTAAAAATCAACATGGGAAAAACTTTCGTTGAGAGTCCTCAAGTTTCCCTTAATTTATTGTAAGTATTCTACTATTGTGATTAACTTTTAATTAAATATGTCCAGGTATTCAATTAGTTTATAACTAGTATACTAGTAATATAGCTCGTAACTAATTAAACTGTTACTTTATACGTCCTATAGGCAGGCAAGTTTATTGTATTTAAAAATGTTTAAAACGTGTAGAAAAATCATTTTTAACCATGGTTTTTTGGTTTCCCTTACCCGAAAAAAATGGAATCGTTGATTCTATTAATAGGAATGGAAATATTGTATCAGTGAAACATTTTAAGTTGAGATTTTTACAGATATTTACGTTTCAAGGTCCCCTGAGCAGGAGTGGACTGCCCCTAAAATTTTTGTATAGAAAAAATTATTACTGGCCCATTCCATAAATAAATAATGAAATGTAAATCTAGATTTTCTTGTGACACACTTGATCTTAGCTCTTCCAAGCTATCAAACATTTGTTACGGACCCAGTACGAGTCTTGCAATTTCAACTTTTCTTTTTAATTATTATTTAAATAATTTTACGAATTTGTTGTCTAAATATGTAAGATTAACATGAGTAGATATCACATGTCGAAAGAACCTAATTCTATATTTTCATTTAGGTATAAGGATACTTCTAAAATGACGCCCTTAATATTTATTTTGAGTACGGGATCAGATCCATTTCATTCCTTTCAGCGATTTGCCGGCGAAATGGGTTACGCAGACAAATACAGATCCATATCTCTTGGTCAAGGTCAAGGGCCAGTCGCTGAAAAATTGATCAATCAAGCTATTTCTACGGGGGATTGGGTATTCCTCCAGGTATATAATAATTTTAAGTTTTTAAATAGGTAATTAATTTTTTTACAAATATTACCAACTTGAAATCGAACTCTATTAGGCACAATAATGTCTGTCCGTCTATCCATCTGCCAAAGTATCTTAAACTATCTATCTACATCTATCTATCTTTACTTATTATAATCGGCTTGCGAGACGACGCCGACCTGATTATTTTAAATTTAAAACCCACTTACATGACAAATAAAATTTATTAAAATGATTTTAAAATTATTTTAAAACCCACTGCGGAGACCAGGGGACGTAGCCAGCTGGAATTTTTCCTTTATGTGTGTCCCAAACTCTCACCATGCAAAATTTCATGATCCAGGAATGATTAGAAGTAACCCTATAGGGTTTGATGATCTGTCAGTCAGTCAGTCAGTGTTAAAATTAGCTATTTTCTGAGGTCTATATCTCAGAATCTATTTATGCTATATTATTGAAATTTGGTACTCTCTACAAGATCAATTAGATAATTACATATGTATAATTTCAGTTCTGTATCTTAAATGGGTTCCGAGCTGCAGGGGGTCGAAAGTGGCTCTAAATTGTTCGTGGAAATAGCGTACATCATGTACGGCCAAAGCTCAAACATAGTCTGCGCAGGCTGTGCGTTATGATATCTCAAGTATATATTTGAAAGAAATGATCATTTTTCTTATCTATATGTACAAACAATATAGTGACTTTAGGTCTTCACTTTATCAACATCTTGACTAAAACCATCATAAAATAATAGTATTTATTTTCTTTAATATAGAATTGTCATTTGGCCACTTCATGGATGCCTGCTATGGAGCAGCTTTTGAAAGATATTGGAAATACACCGGATAATGTTCATCCGAAATTTCGTCTCTATTTGAGTTCAATGCCTGAAAAACGTTTTCCTGTTTCTGTATTGCAAAATTCTGTGAAAGTTACAAATGAACCACCGAAAGGGCTTCGAGCTAACATTAAACGTGCTTTTGCGGAATTAAATAGGCAATATTTTGAAGAGCATGGTAAAACATTTATCATTCTATAAGAAAACGATAATAGTAATAATAATAAAATATTGGTTTGCAGTACTTGGTCCAAAATGGAGAAAAATTATTTTTGGTATTTGCTTTTTCCATGCGGTGATCCAAGAACGAAAAAAGTTTGGTCCTCTTGGCTGGAATATTACATATGAATTCAATGACAGTGACCGAGAATGTGCTCTTAATACAATAAAAATGTTTTGTGAAGATGGAAATATCGCGTGGGATGCTTTGGAATATATTACATGTATTTTCTTTATTTATTTTTTAAATTACTCACTCACTCTTCCCTTTCTTATATATTTCATAATAAAGTAAAAATGAAAAATTGTCGCCTTTTTTGTTTGATCAGGCCCAAATTTTACATACTCAATCTGTAGAATCATATATGTTAAATTAAGTGTCTTTAGGATTTTTCAAAATTTCACTCCTAACTTTTTTTATAATGATATTGATAGAAGAAGAAGAAGTTGTACCAAGAAGGTACAACCTCTGTAGTTCGCGGTGGACCCTTGTATCGTGTAAATAAGAAGAGCATTAGAGATTGGGTCAGAGTTGAAGGTATCTGTGGATGCGGGTGTTGAAAGATTGAAGGTTATATGTTGCTGGGAAGACGGTCGAAGTAAGAAAGTTCTAGTCTCTAGATGTCATAAGGATAAACGAATTGGCTAATGCGTTTGTTCGGTTAGTATCCAATTTAAGCGTGTTGATAATTTAATTTTAAAAAATGTTTCTAAAATTATGAAATTTTAATGTGTATAAAATGATAAAATGATATCAAGATTAGATTCAATACAATTTGCAGTGAATAAAAATGGGGACAGAAATATCTTGTCCCTATCACTAATTTAAGCTAGTTAGAGGTCAAATTTCATAAAATCTTGCGATTAGTTTTTCCACAGATTACTTATTAGTAATTTTGAAAAAATTTACTCCGTCTCAAGGAATTAAAATTTGCTTACTATTTAATGTTTTTTCTTTCTTGTCACCACTTTGAGTAGTACCTAAAGAGTCGAATTTAAAAAAATCCTAAAAGATGTTTATTCATGGCTTTCTAAGGACTAACTTGACTAAAATTTGATTTAGATTGAACAAAGGTCTATTCATTTCGTTTTTGGTCTAACCTCTCTAATGATATTTAGCTAAAAGATTAAATACAATGTCCATTATCACAATGTCTAATTTTATCGAAATTGGTTAAACCTTTTGAACTGAACAGATCTTCAAATATACACATTTTTACAGATAGATGAGTAGTTTTTAAGTAAGTAGGGTACCTATATAATTTTGAAAAATCCTTAAAAGACTTAATTTACATAATTCTAAAGATTTTCTGTGCAAAATTTGGTCATGATCAAACAATGCGACAACGTTTCATTTTTATAATAAATGGAGATAGAGATATATAATTAATACACAGAAACAGTTTTTATGGCAATCAAATTCTTAATACATTTTTTCAGCTCAAATTACTTATGGAGGCCGAGTTACCGATTATTGGGATCAAAGATGTCTTTCTAGTATACTTAAAGGATTTTTTTCTCCAAAAATTTTAGATAAAGGTTTCTACCTATAATTTAATTCAATTGATTTTATTTAGTTTTCTACATAATAAAAAAAACTTAAATACCTATCTCTTTAATTAACATACAAATTAACTTTGTTAAATCCAGGTTATGCCTATTCCAAGTCGGGAGTATATTACTGCCCAGAATCTGAACACATTTTTAGATTGAGTGATTACAGAAACTTCATAGATAAACTACCATTAATTGAACAACCTGAAATTTTTGGAATGCATGAAAATGCCAATATCGCCTTTCAAGTAAGAGAGCTAAGGGATATAAGCATGTTTGTTTATAAGTGTTTGGATAGAAAATTTTCTCAAAATATAATTTGCTAATAATCTAAGATCCCGCCTTAGGTCGACCTTCACCTATCGAGTTTCCTAATGAAATTAATATTTTGATAATATAATGTATTAATAAACAAAACTTGATAAGGTCGACATCCAATTTCCCTGCATGGCTATTTTTAATAAAAATATTAAAGCTGTTAATTTTATTACATAAATGTAGTTATCGAGTTTTCGGATAAATATATTACCAATCAAGAGTAAAATATGTATATAAAATGACAAAGTTAAGTCGCCATCTTTTTTCCGTGCGTAAATCCAGGTAGACAGGGTATCAACACGTAACTTCGAATTATAATAGTATTTTGTAGTTATAGAGTTTCCTTTATTGTCATATATGAAAATGTAGATAATTTTATTGCAAATTAATTAATTAATTAATTAATTAATTTTTTTATTTTTTTATTTTATTTAATTTTTTATCAACTGAAATTGGATGTCGACCCCGATCAAGTTTTGTTTATTAATACATTATATTATCAAAATATTAATTTCATTAGGAAACTCGATAGGTGAAGGTCGATCTAAGTCAGGATCTTGTACTATAAATAAGTTCTTTAAATACAGAGTGCTAAGAAATTTTGTTAATTTTTTTTAATATAAAAATATGAAAAAATAGATCAATGAATTTAATAACCTCTAGCTTAGATGGTGAGATGATATGAGGTGAAGCAAGAAAATCCTGTGAAACTGTTAAGATTAGTAATTTTAATGAATTAATATCATTTTTCACACGCAACGAATTCTAATTCTCGAGACTTCAAAAGAACTTCTCATAGCTACAATTCTAAGCAAAAAAAAAATCAAAGATCTACATATGGTTTAGTGGGTTTTCAGGCAAGCCCTCGAAATTCAACTGTTTTTCTCCTTTCTAACTATCATAAAATGAAAACTTGATTACAACTCTAGAATTAAGGGCTGAAATGTCGTATGTATGTGCGTGGATGATAAATACAATCAACAAATCTAATTCTATTGATTCCTGATATTCTGTTTCGCCAAACTAATCTTAATGGGGGAAATAGCTAACTTAGGAATCCCTGATTGAAATGATTGAGAAAATAATGTATATGATCAAACCTTTTATTTATTTTCATAATTTTTTAGAAAAAAGAAACTCAAGAGGTTATAAATACTATATTAGGAATTCAACCTCAAGAATCCGGTAGCAGTGAAGGAAAATCTAGTGATGAGATAGTCTACGAAATTGCTCAATCTATATTGGATAGTGTTGTTTTTTTCATTGATCCTGACGAATCACTTCCTATTTTATTAAAACGCGATGAGGCTGATCGCTTACCGTCTTTGAGTACAGTGCTTTTTCACGAAATTGATCGATTTAATAAAATGTTCAAAGTTCTAGAACAATCTTTGGATTCTTTACAAAAGGCAATTAAAGGGCTTGTTGTTATGTCTGAAGCCCTTGAAGAAGTTTATAATTCATTCACTATCAATTTGGTAATTTGTGTTATTTATGAATGAATTTTTATAATATCTATGTAAAATTTACGTATTGAAATTTTTAGGTGCCTAATATGTGGTCTCAGGTTGGCTATTTATCAATGAAACCTTTGGGCTCTTGGGTAAAAGATTTGCTCGTACGAATTGACTTTATCCAGGTATTAATGTATGAGATTAAATTTTATATAATTAGAATTTTATTAATTTATTATTCTTGTAGAATTGGCTTACAAGAGGAGCTCCAATTTCTTTTTGGATTAGTGGATTTTTTTTCCCACAAGGCTTTCTTACAGGAGTTTTACAATCTTATTCTAGAAAATATAACTTTCCGATAGATGAGCTTAAATTTGAATTCGATGTAAAAAAATCTATTCTCAACCAAGAGGATATAATGCTTTGTCGACAGGGTCCAAATAAAAATGTAAGTTTTGTTACTGTTATTATTGATATTTTTCCCATTAAATTTAAAGTTATTTGAATTTGAACAATTGCAATTTTTAGATTGATGAACTTTTCGATGGCTTAGAGATTCCCCAAGATGGTGTTCTAGTGCATGGTCTTTTTCTCGATGCTGCTCGGTGGGATATGGAGAACATGATGCTTGCTGATGCCTTTCCAGGTATTTAAATACTAATTTTACTAAAATAAGAGATAAATTTTATTTTTATAAAACTTAAATTCGTTTTTTGAAAATATAAATGTTAAGTACTTATAATCATCATTGTTTTAAATTCAATTCATCCAGTCGGCTAATTCTAAGAAACAGTGCACCACCATAGAACAAGTCATACTCCTTTTTTTAGGGTGAAAAGAAGTATTAAATTTTGGGATTCATAATATTTTATTTGTATTTATAATGAGTTTTTATTCATTTATTTTATTAGTTTTTTTTATGATAATGATGAGAGAAGGAGTTACACCAAAAAGGTGCAACCCTTAAAGGCCTGGGTTGGCCCCCTCCATCGTGAAAAGAAGAAGAGAGAATTTTAAGGGTTGGGCGGGGGTCGAAGGTAACTGTGGATACGGGTCTTAATTAGCTGAAGGTTATAAGTCGCGGGAAAGATGGTGGCAGGGAGCGAGTTCCAGTCTCTGGAAAAATAGGGATAAAAGAGTTGGCGAAAGCGCTTGTTCGACTTTTATCCAATTTGACAGCGAAGGGGTGCTGAGCGTTTGAAAACCGCGTGTTTCTCGTAAAGAGGGCATTAGGAGGGATAATTGATTTCAGCTCGACTGAACAGACACCGTGATAGTATCTGTAGTACAGGGAAAGGGCAGAAACGGTTCTTCGGTGAGCCAGGAAGTCGAGTGAGTTGGTTAGAGCCGTTGTTGATATACTCACCGAAAACGCACTTTAGATTTATTATACGAATAAAAAAAGAACGAACTTTCTGATCGTAGACACTTGGAAGAAATTAGAAGCCATATATTGGCGTGAGAGATATTTATAATACATTTTATTTTCATTACACAATTCATTGTTGAAAATACAGTGAAACCCATCAAATCCGAAATCCCGGGAAATCCGAACGCAAAAAAGAGAAACTTATTTATTTAGTCATAAAACAATTATGTATATATATTCTACATTATAACCTTATTTTACATAATTATTTGAAAAATTAACAAAGAAGTACAGTTAGCATACCTAACAAAGTGTAAATGTGTCTTATGTAATCTAGGATTGAAAAACGGTAAAAGTTGGTTATTGAAATTCTTTAGGTTAATCACTTTGCAATAACAATGAAAAAATAATAGAAACACACAAAATATCACTTAATCTTTCGCTTAATATCAGTTATCTTCAATTGTTGAAGCTGCTTTCGGCTAATCCGAACAAGCTACAGTCCCAATTAGTTCGGATTTGAGGGGTTTCAGTGTATTGTCTTTTCTCTGAAAATTTCCTAATTTTTTCATTATCTTATAAGGTGAGATACATCCTCCTCTACCAGTATTACACCTGCTACCTTGTGGAAGGTTGACTCCTGAAGAAGGCATCCGTTATACTACACCGCTCTATAAAACTGCCGAACGTGCTGGAGTATTAAGCACCACCGGTCACAGTACCAATTTTGTCCTTCCTATTCTACTTCAGACCAATGTTGATCCTAATGAATGGATTCTTCGAGGGACTGCTCTATTGACACAAACTAGTAATTAACTTTGATAATAGTAATAGTGATTAAATACACCTTGAAGTTTATTTATTTATTTGAAAAAAATAGTTCAATTCTTTTTGTTGTTATTATTAATAATTGTGTTATAATTACATAAATAAAAAATAAAAAAATACAACAAATGTGGTTTATATTTGTATAAAGAAAGACAACCTTATTTATTTTGTCTAGAATTATAATATTTATTAAGCAATCACCTTGATTCTTAAAGAAATAAAACATTTATTTAGCAAAAAGATCCAGAAAATATTAAAAACGGTTTTTTAAAAATTTCTCTCCCAAAAGAAAGAAAGAGGATATAAATAGTAGTTTGGAATAAGTTAAAATATAAAAATAAATATTATTTATCTAGTTTCTATATAAGGTTAATTAATATATAGGGTGTTTCAGAAGGAATAGTAAATATTTTAGGAGGTGGTAGTATAGACGAATTGCAATAAAAAATGCCATATAATATGTGCCAATTTTTATTGAGTACAAAGATACAGCTGAGTTCAATGCATTTTCGTTTCGTGTCTTGGTACACCGTTTGCTATGGGAGTATTTATCGAATGTCAGCACTAGTGTGTTGATGTTCAAGTTGGGAAGTTGTGATTTAGTTTACAAGGAAGTTTTAATTGTGATTTGTTGGCTAAGTCTACTGTACTGTAGCTTGTAAACATGCCGCACATATTTACACATGCTGAGTATGCCGATATTGGGTTACATACTAACAGCTGTATCTCTGTACTCAACAAAAATTGGTCACATGTTACATGGAATTTTTACTGCAATACGTCTATACTACCACTTCCCAAAATATTTACTATTCCTCCTGAAACACACTGTATATTACGTATATAAATCTAAATATATATACAGGTATTACCTATAAAAATATATTGATAGGTAATAAAAATGTAAAGAATACATCACAGATAAGTTTTTAACAAGTAATAATAAAAAACAAAAAGATCAGAATCATTCCGTGACATAGCTGGCATTTTCTTTTCCATTCACAGTTCCATCACTTTTCTTTGAAAGTTCCAGGTGAGTTTCCTCGTTTGGCTCATTCACATTTCTCTCCACATATTTATATCGATAGGCAAGAACAATAAGAATCAGCATGTCAGCGAACATTAAACCAGCAAATAGGAAAAATTCATTTGCCTAGAAATTCATAAATACATATATAAAGACATTAAAAATATTAAGTTAATAACTTTAAATTTTTCTTTTGGATAAAATATTTATTTACCTGACTCTCAAAAAATTTTGCACTTGATATAATGATCACAATGATATTTCCGAAGGCCACTGTCCATTGCCAAAATGCTGATAAAACCGATTTCATGCTTACCGGGGCCTGAAAATTTATAAAAAATATAAATTGTTAATGATGGTTAATCATAGTTATTTTTTTGTTTTCGTTACTGATTCATACTAAGAATATTATACTCTTCTTTTATTCCATATTTAATTAAAATTTTTGAAAATATTCTTTCTACTTGAATAAACTTGAAATATAGTTTCAAAGTGAGCATTTATTTTGCATATTAATTCATCATATCTCTGGTAGTTTAAATAATTTCTTCAAGGACAAACAAAGAAATGAAAGGATGATTTGGAGTAAGATAATCCAAGTAATTTGCAATCTTCTTTTTATCTTGTCTACGTTCAAAATTAAGACTAATGGGAAATCAAATTCTAATTTTTTTTTAAGATTTGTTATTGAATAAATTATAGTAAGTATATTATTAACTTGACTATACAAAGAGAAACAAAGAGGTTGTCCTCTGCTTGATGCAAATAAACATACACACATATATATCGAGATGATATATGTGTGCATCTCAATATATATGTGTGTATGTTTATTTGCATCAAGCAGAGGACAACCTCTTTGTTTCTCTTTGTGAATCAACAACTCTGCTACTCTCGGCAAAACAAAAACTTTTCAATTAAACTTGACTATAACTAAAAATAAAGTAATATTATTATTTCAACAATTCCAAGAGGACCCGAGTTCGAATCCGACTCGAGGCATCCGGCTAAAATCTGACCCCCGAGGTAGAGACAAATTTAAATAAAAATAATTAGTATCGTAAATGGCTTATGGCTAGAAAGGCCGAAAAGCCAAAAAAAAAAATTATTTCAACAATTAGTTTTGTTTTGTTTTTATTTTTTAAGACGCTTAAGATTATTCGTATGTTTCCTATATTTGATTCAATCGCGAATCGAATGCAGGGGATTTTTGTCAAATATTAAGTGAAAATAATATCTGAACTTATATATTTCTAACTTGAAATAATGAAGTTAAATAAATTTATAATTTTCTCATTAATATATTAAAGAATAGTTAACATATTAAATGTCCAGACTTAAGACTCAGCAGACTCCAATAGCTTCAACCAGCAGTAGTCTCGTGATATTTATCTTATTTAATAAGCGCAATCAAAACAATTCTAGTTAATATGTTAATTATTCTTTAATATATTAATGAGAAAATTATAAATTTTCTTAAGATTATGTTTCGGGAAAGAGTTCCAGTTCCTTAAAATCATGGGGACCAGTGCAGGATTTACCTATAAGCTACTCAAGCTATAGCTTAGGGTCCTCCCAAAAAATTGTCCGAGTGAGCAATTGTCATATATACTTAAATATACTGCAGCATTATTTGTCCCAATGCCGCACGTCCGGAGCGTCACATACTCTTCACCCAATCCTTATAACATGTTTCAAGAGATTAGATATGTAGTAAATTTAACCTTCAAAACCAGGGTGCATAGACAGCGTCTACATCCTCTCTCTTAATCAACTTTCCCTTCTCTTCGGTAATGCAAGGGTCTTTCGAGATCCATAGGGGCTACATATTTACTGGTGCACCCCTTCTTGCATTCGATTGCATTAAAAAAAAAAAAAAAAAAAAATTGAGCTTTTTAAAAGAACTTTTGTTTCTTCTTACCAGAGTTTACTTTTTTAAGTGTTGTTATGAATAAAAATGATTTTTAGTTAAATATTTATTATTTTACTATCTATATACTTTTTAATTGTATTTCAGTTTAACCCTCTAGGTCAGAGCTGTCCAACCCGCCGGCCGCATGTCGCCCAGCACTGCAATGAATGCGGCCCGACATAAAACCATAAACTTCTTTGAAACATTATATCTACTTACTAGAAATTATATTTGAAACAATTTGACCTGATGATATTTTTCTCTAAAATAAGAAATCTGAAAATCAACTGAAAAGTTCTCAAAAAATAAAAGTGAAAATTTTATATTTTGAATCTGGAACTATATTTCAAGATTTTCGGAAAAATAATCACCATTTTGGTCTATTTTCGACTCGATTTTCATTAGATATACATATTATACCTTTAAACTTTCTTATTGACTGTATAGAAATACTACAATTTAGATACCGTATATTGAAGATTTATATTTTTAAAGATATTAATTATTTAGTCATAATGTCTGTTAATGATTGTGTGGTTGGGTAGAGTATATTTTTAACCAATAATAATAGGTAACTTTTAAGGAGTTAGGTGTTGGTTCTAGGTGAAACATTTTAATATAATAATAAAACTTGATCAAGATGCGAGGTAGGTTTCACAAAAAAAGAAAAGAAAATTGAGTTTTAAATTCGATATATTTCGGGGGTCAGTCCATCATCATCAGGAGTCAAAGTAACTTTGTTTTTTTTTGTTTACTTTGAATCCTGATGATGGGCTCACCCCCGAAATATATCGAATTCAAAACTCAATTTTGTTTAATTTCTTTTTTGTGAAACCTACCTCGCATCTTGCTCAAGTTTTATTATAATAATAACAGGTGGTCATAACACGTGTAAAACTGTATTTGATTTTGTAAATTTGTTATGGAATTTATTACATTTGATGATTATTTGTTATTTTATTTATTAAATGTTTATTTAAAAGTTTATTCTTATAAAAGATTGATTTTTAATTAATTAAGAAAAGATAAATGAAAATCACTAGACACACACGCTAGCTCTTTAAAAACAATCTCCAATCAATTGGGCATGTCTTGCATTCGTTTTTATTTTAAATGGAATTATTTTCCTTGCTGATATCTAATCAAGTAACGGGATTCTTTTCCATTTGCTCTTTCTTTTGAATTGAAATGTATTTATTTCATTTCGAGTCGAGCACCCAGCGGATCAAGTGCTTAATATTTGTTTTATGGGTGTCGCGTTTTGTGTATTTCTTTTAACAACTGCATTTTTGAAAATTGTTCAAACCTTCATGATAGACAAGGTATACATTTAAATACAATTTTTAAATTTTTTGGATAATTTATTGATTCCACAAATAAATCAACTGGTATGTTCACCACACGACTTTCACATTTTCATTTATTTGAAGTCATCGCGACACTACTAATTTACACCCCCTCCCTTTATTTCGTTTTTTTTTTGATTTTGAAAAACTGATCCCACAATTTTTTTAAAAATTAGTGTATTTATCAAGTGTCTTGAGTTAATAGTTGTGTCAAATTTTTAATCCGATTGAATTAAAGGAAGGGGTTGTAAATTAGGTGTATCTTAAAATAAATATTTTAATCGTTCATATCTCGTCTTCGGAAAGTCGCAGAGCCTTGAAATTTGAAACTTAAGCTATCTAGAGCCTACAAGAAGTATAACAAGATTTTGGCTAAAATAGAAAAACCGGAAGTTGATGTTTACGTACGTAAGGATTTACTCCCCTTGTGTTTCGCAACCATAAGTCTCAGAGATACGAAATTCGAAACTTAACCTTGATATAGGCTAGAAGGAGTACACCAAGCTTTTGGAAGACCGGAAGTGGACATTTACATAAAATATTTTTTTTTTTGATTTTCTCAAAAACAGCTCCAACGATTTTTTAAAAACCCAGACTGGCCATCGCAATACTCTCCCATTATATTCTATAGAATATAAATATGAAAGTAAGTGTATTTATCAAGTGTCAAGACAAATGACCAATGGATTTTGGAACCCTTTTTGGCCTCTGGGGACCACAATTTCCGGTTTTATGTCCTAAATCTTGTTTCCAACTATTAAGGGCAACGATTCCTTCTACCTAGAAGTTACAAAATGAAATTAACTTTTTTCATCTCTGAGATACACGCTTTCAAAGAGTCAGGGCCCAGACTGGCCATCCCAATACTCTCCCATTATATTCTATAGAATATAAATGTGAAAGTAAAAACACCTCATATCTACGTATCATACATAATATATTCTTTGTTATGGTGAATATCATTATTCTACAGTGTTAACTATCATTTTTGATTAAGAAATACTACTAGTATTAGTATATTTTTTCTGCGGCCCGATAAAATTTTTTTCCTTCAAATGTGGCCAGAGCAAGTCAAAAGGTTGGACACCCCTGCTCTAGGTATTCGAAAATCATATTTGGCACTGACATATAATATCTGGACTTATAAAGGGCCCCATCTCAAATAGTTTAGGGCCTTATCAAGTCTAAATCCGACCCTGGAATTGACGAATAAAGTGGTAAGAATGTCCTCGTGTAGAATTCCTAATTAAAACTACAGGAACTAGCGTCTCAGCTACCGTATCTCGACCGATTATAAAAATAATTACTTCATTTAGATGTAGAAATTGGAGGCATTAGAGACATAATAATAATGTCGATAGATGATGAGTGGTAAATTTATGGTCAGAAATAAAACAACCGAAAGGTTCATCGCGACATCAGGTCCAAAATATGTAAATCAAATCACGGAAATGATCCTATTTTAGTAATTATTTCAATTTCGGGAGAATTTGCTTTTAACTTATGTCGATGCTAGAATTCCATTATAAAATAAAAAATAATTACCTGTGAATATGAAAATTCCAAACCAGTAATAGAGAACATAATTTCAGCTGCTGTGAGTACCACATATTGAGGTATTAACCAGAGCATATGAATCTTGTTGGAGGGGGTAACTTCAAATACATTTAAATACTAAAAAAATACACATTATTAACATGTAATCACAAACAAAATAATATAGTCATGAATGATAAATTTTTATACATATTCTGATTCTTCTAGTAATAATATGTGGTAAACTGCTCCAATTTTCATATCGACTTCGAATTCTTGAGATCCAATTTTAAAGTTATAACTAGAAATAATGTTTTATTTAATAATTCTACTTTT
The DNA here is from genome assembly GCA_024734495.1 of Forficula auricularia. Classification (NCBI taxonomy): domain Eukaryota; kingdom Metazoa; phylum Arthropoda; class Insecta; order Dermaptera; family Forficulidae; genus Forficula; species Forficula auricularia. The sequence continues at coordinate 9,616,090 of JALMQS010000055.1, read as the reverse complement.
ATTTTTTCAATATTAAATATTTTTAATTTTTTTACCTATTTACTTTAGTTTCAACGTATTCACTTCCATGCTCATCCTTTTTTAAATCTAAAGAATATGAGTCAGATAGTTTAACTTGAGTATCACTTTTAATATTATAAATCATCCTAAAAAAATTATCAAATAAATATTAATTATCTAATATTATGAGGAATAAAATCAAATTATTACGAAGTATTTACTTAAATTTAGGATTACTTGAATCAGTCTTTTTTACATCATCATCAGGATTTACTTTAGTAAGTGAGTAACTAGTAGTAGTAGCATCGAGTTTGGTAATGATGTATGAAAAGGACTGAAACATCGATAAAATATTAATTTATGTCTAAAGTTAAATGTATTTAGTATTAACAATAATTTCCTGGCTAGTTTTCTTGAATTAAGTTAACCAAGGTATTAATATACAATGAAATCGAGAGGGGGATTGAAAGGGGAGAGAATAATGGAATTGAAATAATTATCGGAAAAGAGTTTTTTTTTCTTTAATTAGTTTTTTCCTCTTATTAAAAACAAGGACTAAAAAGATGATCAAGGTCACCCGATGGTGGAGAAGTAATCTCCGGAATCGAAGCTCAAAAACAATGTATGCATAAATTCATGTAAAATAATTGGTTTAATAAAATTTATAAAAAAAAATGAAATCGAGAAGCTATGTCGGCCAGCATTTATTATTAATTAAGAAAGGTTTCTTTTCTAAAGTAACCAAAGAGATTTGACTATTTTAAGCGAAATTATACTGAAATTAATTAAGAAAGTTTTTGAAACTTTAACAATTTTACAAACACTTTAATTTTATTTTTATGTACATATGAGACAATATTCTTCCCTCGTTCCGCATAGATATTTTCCGAACTTCCGACCAAGTGTTGTAATTTTCGTTTTAGAATTACATATATTACATTCGTTGTTTAAGGTTGGCGATATTTTGTGGTCTTATGAGAAAGATTTTACTTTTAACTTAAAAACATCATCGTATACATAGAGGAAGTGTCATCTCCAAAGGATTGAGTAAAAAAATCTATTGATGCAAATGTTCACAAGCTACCCCCTTTCTGAAGAGTTTTCTGCAGAGGACCATGCTCACAGCCAATAATCAAGCGCTCTAATCTCAAAACGTGCAGACCAAGGGATAGTATAATTTTTCTAGGAAATCAGACGCCACAAAACTACGAATTAACACTCATGCAAGTCATTCCTGTTTGTGGAATCACTCAATCTGCGACTGATGTAACTGACTTTCAAGAAAAAACTTTTAAAATATATATGATATTGTACCGTCCACTTAATTTATACTATTAAATTGGCAACGTATAGTTTTCCCCACTCTATGAAAATGAAATCATCAGGTCTCTCTGACTAATCCCATATATTTAGTTTCAAATTATGTTAAAAACGGAACATTTTTCGGTTGTAAAAAGAAAATAAATTGAATTTTTCATAAGACATTACTTTCTATATTTCGAGTGGCGAAACAAAATTTTGCTGCAAAATCGAATATATATCAGTACTTGTCATATAATAATATTTAGATCAGAGTCTAAAAGCGTAGCACTTTAGAGCAGGGTTCTCCAACACTCGGCCTGGGGGCCGCATCCGACCCAAGACAGCTATCAACGTGGCCCATCAATAAAATCGCTAACTTACAAACTTTATGAGATTTCGACTAAAAATACAATAATTTTAACTAGCTATTAATTTATAAGTAATGAATTTTTGAATTTAACCCGTTATTTAGCAATGAGGTATTCAGAAAATGATTCTAAAATAATTTTATTTATTCAAGCAACTATTTTAAGCTATGAAGCTAGATCCAAAATATTTGATGAACTCACTGAAAGCTCATGTGAACCAATTATCGACGGATTAATGTCTCAAAAACAATGACAAGTATCCCACTAATTTTATGTTGCTGACTTGTCTTAAACTTTTAAAATAAAAAATTCATAAAGTAATATAGCTTAAATTACTTAAATATGTTAACTATATATGCTACGTTTTTTGCTCATCACCTATCATTAGCGTTAGTTTATTTTATGTGTGGCCCAAAACAACGCGTATTCTACTAATGTGCCCCAGGGAAGCTAAAAGGTTGGACACCCCTGCTTTAGAGTATAAAAATTGTTACATTTTTTAACAATTTGAAATGGAATAAATTCTTTTTAAACAAAATTAACGCTCAATATACCTACAAATCTACATATTGGTTTTAAAAAATAATTATGTGTAGAGCTGTAATTCAAAAGCGACGTTTAACACTATCTTTTATGATTTAACTTTGAATATGAAATCACGATAATCTATTATAATTTCTCTCCTCTGGTTATGTGATATAGAATTTTATTTAAATGAAAATATTTATAAAAATAATTACTTTTTCATTTTGAACTTCAATCTTCGATGGGTAATTAATACCATTAATACTGAGATCATATTTAGAAATATCATTTGTTTCAAAAGTGGACGTCCACGAATCATTCCAATATAATTGATAATTATCCAAAGCAAGATTTGGTGCATTGAGTATTAGAGGTTCATTGGGGATGCCATTATATATTCGCAATTGAGCCTGACCCATTTGTGGTACAACTGCTCCATCAGGCTGAAAAATAAATCAATCAGTCTTGCATCAAAAAAAAATAATTGATCTTGAGATATTCTTTTGGATTGCACCACCCATGGTGAAATTAGAAGATTAATGAAAAATTTATAGAATTTTTCACGACTTTTGCACTTCAGAATTAGAATTTCACGAGTGGTCGAACCCGAAAAAATATCACAGACCATTATTCTGATAGCTAGGATTCCAAATAAAAAATTACAATAAATAATACGAAAACAAACCTCGATTTGAAGTTCTACAATGGCTGAGATTATAAATGCTAATCCGGCTAACATTCCTCCGGTTACCAGTCTTTGAAGAGGTTTTTTTAATAAGCCCACTTTGGCCAAGAGTGGATAAACAACAGTCTCAAATAAAGGAATAAACAGTAAAATAAGGAATGGATTGATCACTTGCATTTGATCCGGTTGGATAGTCCAGCCTCCAACTTTACCATCCATTCGCATCGCTTGAAAAGTCCAACGTGTACCCTGAAAAACATTGTTGAGATAAGGAATCTGAATATAATTTTCTATTTATTAGTAGATATTCCTTGAAATAATAAATGATAATATTTAGCTATTTATATATTTATCAGTGACAGCTATTCCTTCTTGAAATCCTCTAGTTAACAGTAAATTTAATATATATCCACCAAAATCATCAAATTGAGGGGAAAAGTGAAAACATTTTCATAGCTTTTTAGTGATTTGGCAACCAACGATTTGACACTTTTTAGCTGAACTTAGCAGAGATCAATTCAAACATCTGGGCCAAATTTCAGCTTATTAGTCAAAAGCGTTTGCTACCCGATTGATATAATTATAATTTTTTCTTAATTTTTGACCAGAATCTAAACAGGTTTTCGTTTTGGAAATACAAATATTTGTCAACATGTTTGATAATAAAAATATATATTTAGTTGTTTATTATATTTTGCTTGGGTAAAGCCTCAAGTCAAATTAGATTAACAAATTGATTGCGTGAATTTATTAATTAATTTTCAAGTATAGTCATTAATATTTTAAAAGACAAAAATATGTTTTAACTTTTAATATAATCTGTATTGTGACGTCACACTATCACTTTGATACCCTATAATTTTCAGGTTGGAATAATAATAACCTGAAATCTTCTAAAAAAATTTTAATATTTGACTTTTGTGGCATCACACTTTTTAAGATCCCCGGGCCCCCTGTCATATTTTATCACAAATCTGAGATTGCCCTCCTCCTACTGGGTGACGTAATTTATGGACGGCCCCTTTTAGAAATATATATATAAATATAATCTAATTTTCGAAAAACAACTACTAATAAGAACAAAATTGAATGAGTTTTGTTTAGAAAATAGCGAAATATTAAAAAAAATATGAAGATTTTGTCGAAGAAAAAAGTTAAAAATCCCAAATGAAACGTAAATCCTGATTTCTAATATGGAGACAAAAATATTTAATATTTAATTATATATTTTAAATATACAGCCAGAACACTCTCAGTTTTTTATATCGAAAAAATGCATTTTATATTTTTTAAGTTAATTTTAAATTCGTTTTAAAAGATTTAAACAAAAAAAGAATCAATTCAATCTGAATCTGAAGAAGCAATGGTATATTTTAGAAAAAAATTATTTTTCCTTAAATATTAAAATTTTTTATTTTCATTCAAGGTAATTTCTCAAAGAGAATCTGTAGCATTGCTTATTTTGAAAATATTTATGTTTTTGGTTGCTTTATATTTCCTTTTCGAAATTCATTTATAAAGGGAGAAATACTCCAGAAACCTTTTGGATTTCTAATAAACGTTTTGAGATTTTCTTATAAAAACATTTGAATTTATTTTAAGCCATAGTATTAATGTATTTATTTACTTACTTGTTGATCGAACAACGCCCAGTAAATTGGCACAGGTAAAAACAAAACAAGTACTTTCAGCATGATTTTAATTTCTTCTATCAATTTACTATCATATTGATCCGATGCGTGATCAAGCCAATGAGTATGTTTAATGCCCGTTTTTCTGTTTCTGAATTTTTGAGCAACTCCATGCTAAAATTAAAAAAGTAAAAAGAAAAAAATAATGAATATAATTCCAAAGAAATACAAATAATAAATTTAATAAATATTTATTACTTACTCCAATACACTTGCTGACTTTGACCACCATGTTTCCTTCAGGCATTTTTATCAAATACCAAGGTTTCCCAATTAAAAAAATTACTAAAAATAATCAAAATTAATTGATTAATACAATTTTTCTTTGGCCTATTTTTACCATATTATATAGAAGGGAATCTTTTCTTATTGAAATATTGTATGTATGTACTGCAGTAATGACTAGTGATTGTATACCGGTTTACCAGTAAATTGATAAAAAATCGTTCGGTAGAAAAAAAAGGTAAGTGTAAGTAATAATATACCTAATTATTATTTTTATGTGAGGTATTTTTTGTTTAATTTTAAATTAAACTTTTTTGGGTTTGAGAGCCGCTGTAAATCGTACAGAAAGCGCCAGTTAGCATATGTATCTGATTTGTGCTCTGCAGTTTTTTGAGATTTTTAAAAGTTACAATCAACCTTTTTCTTAAAGAGTAAGTAAATATCGCCTTTTTTAATATTTAAAAATAATAATACCTATGTAAATATTTCACGTCCGCCAATAAAAAGTACTGGGGAAGTATATTCAAATAGTATTTGATTATTTAATGACCATTCGTCCAAAAAGTGATGATTCAGAAAGGGTATTCTCGGGATCTGGACTATTTTGTACAAAAATTAGATCAAAATTAAGAGACAAGTCTTTAAATATTTTTTGTCCCCTTAATTTTACTTTTCAAGAAAAAAAAATTACCGGTAAATTACAAGTAAACCGGTATTTATATTTCATTTACCGAATTACCGGTAAATGAAAAAGTTGGTAAATTTACAATCCCTAGTAATGCCTTATTTAACTGGTTATTATTGTTATTGTTATTATAATTTGTATTTGCTAAGAAAGTAGGAAAGATTCCATCAAATATTTATCATATTTAATATTTATTTTTAACCATTTTAAACAAGTGACCTAGAAATTTTAACTCATAGTAAATGAATATTTCATATATATTTATTTACTTTTATCTTTATTAAAGATGTTTCACCTTGCACCAACCATAATTTCTATTAATTATTTATTTTTAGTATAGGTATATTTTTTAAAGTAAATCTTACTTAAGGAAACAACCATGAGCGCTGCAGGAATTCCAAAAGCCAACGGATAACAATCATCTCTGCCGAGACAGGAAATGATCCTCAATTCCGGAGAAAGAAATGTTGATACCAAACTTCCAGAATTGATAGCGAAATAAAAAATACTGAAAAACTGGGCCAATTGCTTTTCCTGTTGAGGAAGAGTAAACTGGTCCCCACCAAATGCTGACACACATGGTTTAATACCTCCTGTTCCCAATGCTATGACTGCAAGACCAATCATACAGAATTCCCTGAAAATAATATAAAATTTCCGACAATGATCCTCTCTCTCAGTTTTTAAAGAAGCTATGAATAAATTACAAAATTTATTATATAAATTACTCACACATTTGGTAGTCCTGGTAATACATGACTTGCAGATGATAATGAGAGAATTACATTACCGATCGCATAAACAATTGACAAATAGAATATAGTCTTGAAAAAATATAGTTTTTTAATAATTATAAGATTAATTTAATAAAAATAATACAATTAGAAGTTTAATTTTTAAAAATATCTGATGTTTCTGCTTTCTTCTTGCCACATTTACAGCTTTATTTATTTTATAAGTATTTTACGTTAAAGCGCAATGTTATTTTTCCTTATTAAAAATAATGAAGACAAGTAACTATTTGTATTTTTCATTCGCTGACAAAGAACCTGAAATGTTGTTTAAACAAAAATAACTTACTTGAATTTTCCAAGCCAGCTATCCGAAATAATTGAGCCGATGAGACAGGTCAAATAACTAAAGGTAACGAATGTGTGGTAGATTATAGTCGCTGTATCTTCGCTGTATTTCAAAACCAGTTTCAAATAAACGGAAAGAATAGCTGAAATTATAAGAAAAAGTTGTTAAAAATACAAACATCATATACTAAGAAGATGCAGCAGTAGATTATAAGTGTCTGGAAAAAGGGTGGTCAGGAAAGAGTTCTAGTTCCTTGAAATCATGGGGATATACAGTATTCATATTGGTGAATGAAGGGATTTTCAAATTAAAAGCTTAAGAAGAGAGAATTTTATAAGAATAGGAAAAATATCAACCATAACTCATGAAAATCCAAAAATTCATCTCCCTATTTAATTTCGAAACTAAGGTAAGAAAAAATCTAAAAAATATTTTTATTATAAGAAAACAAATGTACTTATGATAAGAATGTTTTGGTTTTCCGAGAGAGGAGACACCACGTGGTTCCTATTCAAGCTTTCAAGCATGATAAGTGGAATATGATTTGAAAACTTGTGATTAGGGGTTTCTAGACATTTAACATATTTATTATTTGCAATGTTCGGATTGGGCATAATTCGATAATCAGTGGCGTCTTTAGAGTCGAATGAGCCCTGGGGAACAGTGTGCCTCCCCCCATCCAAAAAAAAAAAATATTTTTTGTTATACTGTTTAGAATTGCCTGAAATATGAAGAAAAATCATTTTCAAGCATTTTATTCTCTGGGCGAATTCGTTTGTTTAGTGATCGTAGGTACCTATATAAATAAATTTGCATCAAGCAGAGGATAACCTCATTGATTTCTCTCTATGAATTAACAAATCTGCTACTCTCGGCAAAACAAAATCTTCCCAATTAAAATTTTAAAGCCTAAAACTCAAATATAAATTATATTATACATTTAATTTTTTAGCTAAGAATTTTGAGAATGAAAATAAAATAAAAATAAAACATTATTCGCTAAGCAAGAAACAAAGAAATTTATCAGCTTGATAAACTTGAAAAATATATTAAAGTATATTCAGTATGATAAGAAAAGCCAACTTCCTTGTCGTGGTGAAATATAATAACTAGCATGGTAATTTTTGGTGACAGTAACAATGGATTCTAGGCTTGTTATAGGCTTCCTATTTTCAAATGAGTTATCTGTATCATTCTGAAATCAATTTTGGAGAACTTATTCTGGGAGTTAGCTCAATTCATTCCCTCTAGAAATTGAACGCCTACAGCTACACCGTTAAAGAACAATAAAATTAATAATACTATGAATACTGACTGAAGCTGAAAAATTAAGAAGGGCCAAATTATAATAATAATAATTCGGATTTGGAGTTGGCCAACTAAAATTATCCAGGAGTCTAGTATTTTTTACCGACTCAGCAGGAGTGCTTTAAATTGAGTTTACGCTTATTTAAGGGAAATCCCCAGAGCTATGTACATGACTCTGCTTTTTATATACGCTTAAACTAAATTTAATTAAAGCATTGCGTATACTATTTATATCTTAAATAACATTGAATGAAGTAAAAACATTGAAGGCCATTGAAGAATTCACACACTATTTATGTATATTTATAGACAGTGTGTTTTTTTAATTGTTGATCATAGTGTGAGATAGAGCCGTCTTTAACTTATTGGAGGCCGTGGGCACTTTAGGACAATGGGGTCTCTCTAAAAGAAATACAAAGTGTTTTGCTAGCATCGATATTAAAATAAATTAGTTCCTAGTAAGTAATAGAAGGGGCCCTATTGATAGAGTGGCCTGAAGATAATAAAGTAAAAGTTTAATTGTCGATTCTTTTGCAGCTTGTAATACAAATTTTTGTATCAAATTTCCTTTTATTTGGTCCAACTATTCACGAGCTCTCTATATTAAGATTCAATTATTTTTATTTTCTACATCTTCAAACTGAAAGTTTTGAAGGCAAAAAAACCCCCAAAATCTAATCATTTATTCGTTTTGAAAATTCTAATATTTTAGCTCAAGTATGAGCTTTCTTGATTTTTTTTTAATTATCTTGAGTGTCACTCATACTGACGGACAAGGAGACCATTACCACACAGGGTATGGTCAAGTATTGTAATCGTGCATGAAAAAAATAATTTTTAACCAAAAAATAAAAACCGACTTCAAAAAATTAAATGCAACAAATAAAATACACTAAAAGGTATAAAATAATTATTATCTTATTTGGTTACAACTAAACGACGAAATATCAACATGAAATTACTTTTTGAAGTCGGTACCAAACAAACTATACCTATAAGCGAGCGTACCCGCCAAACGTGCTAAGTAAGATCCGTCGAGTGCGATTCATAAAAGGTATATGTTTGGCACCAACTTCAAAAAGTAATTTCATGTTAATATTTCGTCGTTTAGTTGTAACTAAATAAGATAATAATTATTTTATACCTTTTAGTGTATTTTATTTGTTGCATTTAATTTTTTTAAGTCGGTTTTTATTTTTTCTTAAAAATTATTTTTATTTTTCTCTTTTTAGTGATGTCATTAATAGTGATCATATCATCAGAACTTGACCAAATTAATATGACACCATCCCTAAGACACCCCCTTTCGGATAAAAAAAGAACCATCGAAATCGGTTCATAAACAAAGAGGTTAGTTCGAAACAAACCTAATAAAAAAGGTCTAATACCTATGAAAAAAAAACGAAAAAAAAATGAGACCAATCGGAAGCTAGACTGGACCCAATGCAAAAAAAAATTTCGAAATCGGTTGACAATTGGCGGAGATATGAAGTAACATAGGCACAAAAAAAAAAAAAATTCAGTCGAATAGAGAACCTCCTCCTTTTTTGAAGTCGGTTAAAAAGTGTATTTTTTTTCGAAATATCTCAAAAATGGCTGGAACAATTTTGATTAAAAAAATTGGACGAAACCATGGCATTTCAGTCTACAAAAAAGCTCTAATAAGTAAACATCGAAAAAATTACATTTTTCGAGATATTAATTATTTTGTCAAAATGTCTGTCAGTACGTTAATACGTTACCAAATTTTTGTGGACCCACTAGTTCAAAAACTAGTGTGAATATCAAAACAAATATTCACGTGTAGTTTTGGTGCATTGAGATTAAGAGCTAATTATTAAATTGAAATCGAACCCAAAATTAAGGGGGGGGGGGGTAAAATTAAAATTATAAGATTTTCAAACTAAAAAAAAAACAAGAAAAATGAACTATACTATAAAATGAACCTATAATAAAAAAGAGAGTTATTATTTTTTTCGGAGGCCAAAATTGGGTAGGTTCAAATAAATAAAACTATCAATATAAGTTGTAAAACCTTTAATCAATTTGTATGAAATATCGGATATGCACCTTATGAAAATGACTCACTATGTAAAATTGATAGTGACCAAAGGGGGGGGGGGGTTAAAAATGTCTTCAAACAAAAATCGAAGAAAGCTGATATTTCTAATAAAATAGTCTCATAATTAAAAGGTGATATTATTAATTGATAATGGGTGGGGGGGGGGGGGGGGTTATTTCGTAAATAAGTATAAATTATTTTAATTCAATATTAAATATAAGAGAGGACCCGGGTGTATGGTAATGTCACGTGGATGGGACCACATCAGTTTATTTATTTTATTATGAATAAAACATCCAAGTATTTGTAGATTCAAATGTTAATTTCTATGAAAATAATTATGTTATGACATAGTAAAAAAAAATAAAAATAAATATTACTCACTTCTTAAGCCATAAAATGAAAATCGCTCGCAGAATTCATTGACAACTATGAAAAAGATGGATTTCGGATACGTGATTTTCTGTAACAAACACACAGTGCGTATTGATAAACTGGTTAACGAACTTTCCGTTATGTGACCTAAATTATTCGAATCACAATTGAAATTGAATGTATGTCACTGAAATAGATAAAATCAATTCAAAGAAATGAAATGGTTTCCCAAATTCACTTGATTCATGTAAAGAAGAACCGTAGGGAACTTTTAGAATACCTGTTCGGCGTAGCCCCCCATGTTGATTACCACATGAACGGCTTAGCCGCAACTGAAAGTCCTGAAACGAGGCTTGAACGTTCTCCTTGGTTGCATCATGGTAGTGGCCTCGTGCACGCACACCAGCACACACCAATACTAAATACTGGACGGGGATATTCTCGGCAAGAGAAGACACTCACTCCGCGGACATCACTAGCACCCTAGGGCCTAGACACACTCGATCGAAAATTAAGTGAAAGACAATTGCCTCTAATCTCTTGTTTTTACATGCTTTTCTTAACTTGGATCCTTTGTATGTCTGTGTATCCGTTTGTTTGAGTAGAATCTTGTAATCGAATTTCATCTTCTAAGAAGCCAATTTTCTTTTGCATAAAGTAAGTGGATATCGATGAGGCAGTACAAAAAAAGAAGAAGATAATTTACACTATCTTTTTATTTATAAAACCTACGTTTCGGAGGCTATTCCCTCCTTCTTCAGGGTTTTGAGAAGTCAGTAAAGGAAATCCAATGCGACATTTCCCTCTGTCTCCTCTTTCAATGGCAGTAACAATAATATATTGTATTTCATTCTCAGCAGAATTATAATGTAGTAATTTCAAAAACCTGAAGAAGGAGGGAATAGCCTCCGAAACGTAGATTTTATGAATAAAAAGATAGTGTACCATTCTTCTTTTTGGACATATCGATATCCACTTAATTCACTTATCAGTCCGTCTCCAAAAGTTACTCCAATCTTATTTGCATAAAGTATTTGGATGTATGAGGACAATAACAGGAATTAATGAGAAAAATATAATTTAAATTGGTGTTGTTATCGTCCATGATGAATATTTTCTTTGTGGTTGGTTATTGGGTACTTGGATTTGAAATAAAATTAGAAATTGCTACGTTTTGCAGTATATTTTTCTGCTTCCTCAGGCAATATTTAAACTTAACCTCCTCGTAATAAGCAATATATAGTTCTTAACCTTTTATTAGTCGAGGCCCCCTTAAAATCCTAAAATATTTTCCCGGTCAGTACACCCCCCCTCCCCACCATTAGGTAACATACTCGTAATTACTCGACAAAAAAAAATCTCAAATGTAACAATAATTCATAAATTTAATCAAAAAGCAAATACTAGTATAAACCAAACTTGTTTTCTTGAAAAGTGAATTCAAACTTAAATCTTTTATCAATTCAATCAGAGTGTCCTTGTGGGTTGGTGATAAATTGGTATATCCCAGTTATTATAGGGATCATCCACAATTTTCTGCTATCAATTTCATTATTTGGAAAATATTTGTCAAATTTTCAATTAATTTTTGGAGATGACAATGAATTAAATAATTTGTATGTTCTTTATCAAATTCACAATTATCTGTAACCATTTGAGAATAATTTGGAAACATTTCGAAAACATTCGATTCTATTCTTCGAATCCATGTATGAAGTTTCATTTTCATCGCCTCTATTTTATCTCGAAAGGAAAAATTGTTGGGTTGATTGCCTTGCATAGATAAAATTTAGTTGCTTTATCAGATTGTCAGTATAAACATATTTCTTGAAAAATAGGTATTGAAATTTTTTTTAATTTATTATCGGCAATCAGAAATTACATATTTACAGGATATTTCTATGAGTCAATTTTCTAGTCGAAATATATACAAAAAGTTTCAAGGTAGTCTACTATGAGGCTAGAGAAGATAATGAAAAATAGAATGTAAGTATATTTGCTATAGTATAAAAATTGTAAACCTAGACTTATAAAAAATATTTACACGATTTTATTCAACTTGTAATTTTGTCTGTCTGTCTGCTTGGGTCAAATTTACCTATGCGCTCAACGTTTTCATTTAGTTTAACCATGTTTAAGAATATTGAGATGTCATTAAATTCATCTGTCACTTACATATGTATCACTTATAAAAACTAGCATATTTACTATATTTTTTATTTGTAAAGATATAAAAACTTAAAAAAATTCTAATATTTTTGCGGTCCCCCTTTTAAGAATCAGTGCATTATACCATATGTCGATCACAATTAAAACAATTGCCCGATGAAGAATAAAAATATACTGCGAAACGTAGCAACATAATTTTATTTCAAATCCAAGTACCCAATATCCAGCCAGAAAGAAAAATATAATTTAAACTTTCAGATGTACTGCCTGGTGGACCGATCGTTATATTCTATCATTTTATTTTAGGCCAGTTTAAATCTCTATATTAACATTTCTTTTAATTCTAAATTCAGGAAAAAGGGGTTTTATTTTTACAGCTGGGATTAAATAAAATTGAAATACAAGTTATATTAATATTATGCTACTTTACTACACAAGGTATGGTCAAATATTGTAATTGTGCTTTTTTCTTCATTTATTGGTAATATATCAAAAACGGTTAAAAACTATTTAGATAAAAAATTTGTTTAAAGCCATGGCATTTTGCTCTTCAAAACAACCCCAATGAGTGAACACCGAAAAAACTATATTTTACGAGATATTAATTATTTTGTCAAAATATCTGTTAGTGTGTTACCAAATTTTGTGTACATTCTATATCAAAAACTAGTGTGAATATCAAAATGAAATTTCACATAGTAAATTCTTTATTCTGAGATTAATGACTGATTAGATTTTAGTCTAAATCAAGCCAAAGAATTAAGGAGGGGAGGTTCCTTAAAAATTAAAATTATAAAATTTTCTGATTAAAAAACAAAAACAAAACAAGAGAAATGGAATCTAATAATAAAGAGAGTCATAACATTTTCAGGAATCAAAATTTGGGGAGAGGTATCTTAAAGTGATAATCATGATATTCACTTTTTATCATTTCATTCAATTATTTGACAATAAAAATATATTTGTATCCCAAAAATACTAAATTTTCCCCAAATTTTAGACGATATCTAATTTTAAACCAATATAGTCAGAAAAAGTTTAGATATAGTCATGAAATATTCATTTTTATTTTAGATCCAATAACATAAGGAATAACATTTTCTCTGTTTTAAAAATATGTAGTCCTAAGTTTGGTAATTATTATTTTGTTTGCAAATTATTAAACAGACTAAACAAAAACTCATTCAACATTTTTTTCGAAAAGAATCAAAAACAAAAAGTCAATAACTGGTTATTAATTTAAAATTAGATATCGTTTAAAATTTGGTGAACATTTAGTATTTTTGAGAGACGTAGGGCCAATTGTATGTCGGTTGGTAAAGTCTTTGTAAAAGTTGACAAAGCGTAAAACCTTAGAATTCACCTTGTGTTCGGCCGGATGGTCAATCAGATGACAAGCACTTTCATCTGATTGGCCATCCCGCCGGATCACACGGTGAATTCAAAGGTCTTACCCTTTGTTAACTTTAACAAAGTCTTTACAAACCAACATAAAACTGGCCCTAAAACATTTAGGTGGATTAATGAAATGACGAGAAGCTAATATCATGGTTATCACTTTAAGTTTGATTATTATGTAGTCCGGAAATTAAAAAAATATACTAGTGTTTCGTAAGCTTTGACATCACTTGTCTTATTGAAATATTTTACACAATATTCAAGTTTTTTTAGCTACATAATTGGCTTGATAGGGCAGCTAAAAGTTTTATCCGCGAAATGTACTAAATATGAAAGCGAAGCCTTCGAAAATAGTTTTTTATACTTAATGTCTTATAAATATGTAAGGTATTTTTTTAATCAAACGTAAAGACGCCTGCTTTGTAGATTTTAGGCTTGATGCTAGCAATCGCTTTTATTATTCTTTATTTGTGTTTATACCTAATGTTTTATGTAATGTTTCCTGTTTATTTATGGCTACATAGAGAGGTTCCAGCAAGTCCTACAGGTGTACAGGCACCTTTATATTATGTTTCCTGTTTATTTATAGCTACCTAGACCAGCTCTAGCAAGTCTACAGATGTAAACGCACCTTTACAATAATTAATATTTAAATAAACTACCAAAAAATACATAATTTGCAATTGTGTCAATCATTAGTGAAAATTCTATATTTAAATAATGAATCTAAAATATGCTTTTACTTAATAGACATACAATCCTCAACAGGAAGCCCCAATTATTTATCACAAGGTGCAAGCTGGACGCCTCACTCATTTAAATATTCCTAAAATAAATTTAATGTCTCATCAACATTTTCCTTCTATTTACATTCTGCGACGCAGATATAAACAAAGTGAATATTTTTGTGACAATATAATGAAGTTGTGCTTAAGTTAGGGTGATCACCCGTCCTACTTTGGGAGAACATATCCTATAATTAAACCTTTTGTCCTACGCCCTACTGCCTAACGGAAATGTTCTACGTTCACAGATAACTACTTTGCTATATTGGCGATTATGGTCGCGCCGTGTTTCTGTGTTGAATAGGAAATTGAATGTGGTCGTGATCATGTTACCATGATACGAGTTGAGATTATTGTATATCATTAATAATAACAATAAACTTTTCTTTTCTATTTTTATATTAAATAATGCAGCAAAGACTAGAATTTAAAACAACAAGCGTAGTATATCCAATATCAATTTAAAATTATTTACTTGTCAATTTTTAGTGTTTTGTGCTTTTTTAAAACCGATTTTTATTGTTTTAATCTGGGTTGTCAAATGTCCTACTTTTATTATGTCAATATCTGGTCAACCTAGCTTAAGTGCTTTAAAAGTATACATATAGTAAATACTAAAATACTCTATATATAATAATAATACTTCTTATAATTAATTAAAATACAAAATTGGCGATAATTGTTTCGAAAGTTTTTCAATCCCTTAGATTTAGGGGGTGTAATTATTATCATTGGCGTAGCTAGGGGCTGGCAGCGGGGGCGCACTTGCAGGGGCACGGGCACAGGCACATTAAGTACTTCCTTAAAATCAAAACACGAGTTTACGCTAACTTGCACTTGATTACGATACCGCATAAAAGCCCCTTTAAAAAATTGTATTGTTTCTCTTCCTACAAAACAAGTTTTGGGGGCGCAAAGTTCAAAACTTGCCCTGAGAGCTCATGACCTTTTCTACGACAGTGATAATAATGATTAAATTATTAATCATACTCAAGCTAATATAATTTTATTATAGGTATCTATATTATATTTATCAAGTAAAGATTATTATAATCAAGGAATTATTTTTTCTCCATTTGTATAATCTCACCGTCTTAGAGTGTAAACCTGCTAAATCCATTTTTTATCATATATGACATACCTATTAATACTGTTCGAAAGAAAAAGAGATGCAACATCGTCCAAGTAAAACTGCTACTTAAAATTAACAGTAAGTTGTAGAAAAAAAATGTGAAAATAGTTTA
The DNA here is from genome assembly GCA_024734495.1 of Forficula auricularia. Taxonomy (NCBI): domain Eukaryota; kingdom Metazoa; phylum Arthropoda; class Insecta; order Dermaptera; family Forficulidae; genus Forficula; species Forficula auricularia. The sequence continues at coordinate 9,600,188 of JALMQS010000055.1, read as the reverse complement.
TTTCCATTACAACAATATTAAATTTTCTTTGTTTTTTTCTCTGCCCTGTAAAATTTCCTTGTTGTGAGTTAGCAGGTTTACACTCTAAGGCGACGATATACTACATAAACTATTTAAAATATTTTCAATTCTCTTACTTTTTTATTAGATTCCAATTCGATGTTCTGATCATTTGGCGCTAAAACATAAAAGAATAAATTAATTACACTGTGATATAATTATATAAAAAACATAATCTAATTTTATAAAATTCTACGGCCTAATTGTAATCTCATTTTGTAAATATTTTCTGGCTAATTATCATACCAATCAACAAATAATAATCGGAAGATTCAAACATTTCTCTCCCTATTAAAAATTAACTAGCAAATATTGCTAAAATTAAATTTTTAAGCTTTACTAATGTTAATTTAATTTATGTATTATTACTAACATATAATATAAAAAATTGCATCAAATAATATTTTCCATACATCATACTTTGAAAAGCCAAGAATAATTTTAAAATTTTCTTCTGATTCCAATAATAATTTTTAAGGATTTAGGTGTCGGTTCTAGGTGAAACATTATAAATAACTTATGAGGAGAATTTTCTAGGTTAAGTTTCACAAAAAGGAAATATATTAAAACAAATGTATGTTTTTTTTTTTTTGAGTTTGATTAGCTCGATATATATTTCGGGTTACTAGCCCATCTTCAGGAGTTCAAATAAAAACTGAATACAAATTTGTAAAAACGTTTAACAAGTAAAATTTTTTGAGAAAGATGAGTATATTCAGAAAGTTTCATAAACAAAATTTTGAGAGAGAAGAGTACATTCAGAAAGTTACATCAACAAACAGAAGTTAAAGTACGTTCAGAAATTACTTTCAATCTTTTTCTTAAAAATTAATAAATTGTTATTATTTAAATTAGAAACAGAAACAAAAATAAAAACAAAGAACAAAATACAAACACAAATTATGTAATCAAAGTTAAGAGCCGATTTTTAATTTATTAATTTTAGCCAAATTAGAATCAATGATTATATCTTTGTCAAAGTCCAATTGATTATTGAGAATACTGGATTTATTCAGAAGGGCCAATTTAATCTCCGTTGATTCTAGAAGAAGAAGTCTGGGACCACTTCTTTCAAAATGAATTGGGGTAGGATTAGAAGTGGAGGCAGTATGATTTTCGGAATGTAAATGAAGAGCGGCTCCTGAAGATGGGCTAGTAACCCGAAATATATATCGAAGCTAATCAAACTCAAAAAAAACAAAAAAAAAACATACATTTGTTTTAATATATTTCCTTTTTGTGAAACTTAACCTAGAAAATTCTCCTCATAAGTGATTCCAATACTTGAAATTTAGAAATTAGCTTATTAGTCTTCGCCAAACATTTAGATTAATAAGAAAGAATCAAAAGACAAGTACTAAAGATAATTATATAGTAAAATTAACCCTTTTAGAAATCTATTTCAACTATTAATAATGAAATTTGATTAATCATAAGTTTCCGATATTTCATTCAATCGTGAATCGAATTCAGGTGATTTTTGTCAGATATTAAGGGAAAATAATATCCGAATTTATATATTTCTGTGTTGAAATAAATGAATTTAAATAATTTTCTAATTAATATATTAAAGAATAATTAACATATTAAAGAGAATTGTTTTTGATCGCGCTTTTAAACAAGATATATATATCGCGGGACTACTGCTGGTTGAGGCTATTGGAGTCTGCTGAATCTTAAGTCTGGACCAAGAGAGAATGAAAAAGATGTGATCCATCTAGCTATGATCCAGTATCATTTCGCGATTAGCCCGCAAGACGCTTTTATACTAAACACTAATATGGATAAATATATCTTGTTTAAAAGCTCGATCAAAAACAATTCTCTTTAATATGATAATTATTCTTATATATATTAATTAAAAAATTATTTTAATGAAATTTGATATTCGTTATCATTTTGATTTGGTTTATTAGGTAAAATGAAAAGATTTCACCAATTTAGATGAAAATAAAAATGTCAACCAATTCATAGATTAATTTAACCAATTTATTAGGATATATAGGACAAAGGGAAATCCAAATTTTTCGCTCGGTTAGGTATCCAGAAGCCTTTCTTCAAAGGAATCCATCATTCTTGCTACTCATTCATTCGCAAAGTTAACTGACCTTTCGCGCGAGAGACCTTGCCAAAAACTTTCTCTTACTTGTTTACTAAATGTTGCACCTGATCAAATTCTTTTTCCTAATCTTATATGATGGTAATCCTATTGTAAATAAATAAATATAAATTTATATACAAGATAAATTCATGGAAATTTTTATTTATCCGTCTGAAATGTTTTTTTATGCTACATTCTTGAAATTTTAGATATAGCTATGTTCGTTCTGTTGTGTAGAAAATATACAAATTATAAAAAGTAGACTATTCCGATAAAGGTTTTGTAATTCCATTTAAATTGTTTGCTATTATGCCATTGCAACTGACAAATTGCAATAAGTACTATTATACATAGAAAGAGTGAATATTTTATGGGTGATCAAATAGTGAAGTTTCAAAAAAATCAAAATTAAAAAATCTAAAAACATTAGAGCGTCGATAATCCGGATTAATTGTGACCGGGCCCTATCCGGATTATCCAAATGTCCGGATTTTCGAAAAGAACCAGAAAAAGATCCTTTGAGTACTTAACAAAAAGAAAACTTGCTAAAACCGTTCATAATTCACTGTAGTGGTTAAATAATTGGAAAACCATTAATTAATATGAACTTATAATGTATTTTAATGAAATAATATACATACATTATGTAATGTAAAATATGTACATTCAACTTTTTTTCACCGGAATGGAATACGGATTTTTGACGTCCGGATTATCGACACTACTGTATTCTAGAAAAACTATAAAGGAGAAATAGTCGGAGGAACGGAAAAGGGCTCATGGGGAAAAAATGAAAATATTCTGGCAAAACAAGAAGATTCAGAATTGGAAATAATAAATAATGGACGCTTTGCGTGATCCTCAGGGTACAAACGAAAATAATAATAATAAAAAAGCAGAAATTACAAGGGTGAGAGAATATTCAACAGGATCCCAAAATAGAGAGAGTTTTAGGCTTAATCATTTCACTGAAAAGAAAGCAAAATACTTTAGTTGGAGATTTGTAAAAAGCTAGCACATGCACTTCATACGGCCACCCATTCGAAAAGTCACAGTCCAGGAAGATCAATACATATCTATTTTTTACCTGGGTTTAATCGTTGCAGTTCCATTGGAGATGGAAGACTGCAGCACTTAGATTCAAAATTTTCTCTTTAGACCTCCCAAATCAATTCCTGTTGATTGTATGTAATACTCCTGAGATTGGCTGACTAAACACTGTTTCTCGAAGGTCACTGATATATAGCTTTATAAATATAGTTATCTACTATATCAATTTATTAAGGCTGATCACATACATGATGCATGAATAAAGGCTTAAATAGATATTAAATGCATGCAAGTTTTTGATATAAATATAATAATATGGTTGTCATCCTGTACTGTAAATTGTATAATGTAAATAGTGTATGGCCAAGCTTTTTTGGTTGATTTGTAAAATCTGATGGGGTCGGTTTATTAGTGAGAAAGTGGGTATCTTACAAATTTAACATCTGTAATTAGCAGGCAATTAATGCCCTATGAATCCATTAACTCGCTGTTATTCTGGCACTGCAGCTTCCACTGAGGAAGAGATGCCGTAGTGCTCTCGAAATATTTGGATAAACCACTTGAATTAATAAAAAATTACTTGAAAAAGCAAATGAATTTCATTCATCTTCCTTTATTTTTTATCAACAAATCCAGTACGTACCAAGCCATTTAAATTTCTTATAATAATAAGGTTAAATAATAATAAATGAAAATAATATATTAGTTTTCAATTTGTGACCTAAAATCAAACCAGTTCTAAGCAAACGCCTACGGATTTAAAGTGAAATCTTTTATTTGCAATATTGCAATATTACTCTCACTAAAAGAGAAGTAACATAAATAACTCTTAATAAGAGGACAAATATAAAATCACAAGCTTGAAAAAAGGGCTATAAAGTTAGGTTAGCACTTGCATGATTAAAAAAATAGAATATTCAGGGGTTGAATTGCTATCGAAAATGTTTGTCAACTTTGTCTTGAAGAATTGGAGGATATATGGCTAAGGAAAAATTGTGTCAAGAAGGGAATTTAAATCGAAGGAATTAATTAATTATTATCAAATGAGTTGGTTCGATTTGTTTATAATTCGTAAGAGAAAGTGTGTTAGATATTTGCGAATTACCATAGGCGTATTAGAGTCTGGCCATATATACACGGATATAGGTATTTAGATATATATTTAAACGTTTCATTTTGAATCGATGAAGTAATTATAAAAAAATAAAACCGACTTCAAAAAAATTAAATGGAACAAATAAAATAATAATAACTTAAAAATAAAATAAAATTCACTAAAAGGTATAAAATAATTATCTTATTTCGTTACAACTAAACGACGAAATATTAACATGAAATTACTTTTTGAAGTCGGTGCCAAACAAACTATACCTATAAGCGAGCGTACCCGCCAAAGATACTAACTAAGATCCGTCGAGTGCGATTCATAAAATGTATATGTTTGGCACCGACTTCAAAAAGTAATTTCATGTTAATATTTCGTCGTTTAGTTGTAACTAAATAAGATAATAATTATTTTATACCTTTTAGTGTATTTAATTTAATTTTAAAGTTATTATTATTTTATTTCTTGCATTTAAATTTTTTGAAGTCGGTTTTATTTTTTTATAAAAATTATTTTTATTTTTATTTTTTTAGTGATGTTATTAATAGTGACTTAATATAATACCTTGAATGCATCTCGTAAGAGAAAGCGCCGGACGAATGAATCAGAAAATGATAATAAAATTCAATTCATAAATATAGAAATTCTCTCGAAACGTTTGCGGGGTTTGAATGAATGTTTTAAGATTTATTTTATAAAAGATTTTATTGAACCCAGTGATTCCATCTTTGGCTGATACCTCCTCCTTCATCTAGTACAGTTTCATCACAGCCACGAACTCTAACAAGATTTTATTTATTATAATTTCGATTATTTGGTCATAAGAATTGGAGATTTACGTTATTTCGTCATTGATTGTATCTTCAGAACTTGACCAAATTAATTTGGTACTACCCCTAAGGTACCCTCTTTCCAATAAAAAAAGAATCATTAAAATCGGTTGATAAACAAAGAAGTTATGCCTGAACAAACATTTCAAAAAAGGCCCAATACCAATGAAAAAAAACGGGACCAATCGGAAGCTAGACTGAACCCAATGCAAAAAAAATCATCAAAATCGGTTCACGATTGGCGGAGATATGAGGTAACATATACACAAACAAAAAAAAATTCAGTCGAATAGAGAACCTCCTCCTTTTTTTGAAGTCGGTTAAAAAGAACTTTTGTTTCTTTTTACCAGACTTTGCATTTTTAAGTTTGTTATGAATAAAAATGATTTTAAGTTAAAGATTTATTATTTCACTATCTACCATATATACTTCTTAATTTTATTTCAGTTTAATAATAATAATAATTCATTAAGTACTTACTTAAGTCCGGGGCGGGTGTTTCTGGGAGTTTCGCTGAGGGCCGCAATTTTAATTCTTGGTCACTCATTTTGGGATGTCTCCAGCAGAGACTAAGCTACCTCCGAGTCTTACGAGGCTTTTTCTATTGTCAGATAAGATAGTATCTCTCATCGCTCTTGATTCCATCTTCTCACAGGATAATAATCTTAAATCCGCTCATTTTTTATCACTGTCGCTTTTTCACTATTTATGTATACTTTTACCTTTATGGTTGCACTTAATGGAAACTAATTAATTTTCTAGACGGACATTTTTTTAAAATACTTTTAATTGGGTTTCGGTTGTTTTTTTTATTATTATTATTATTGTAATAACTACTACCCATAATATCACTGCTCGACAAAAATTAAACAAGCATTTCCCCCGTAAACCTAACAATGGATTCTAGTAAAGTTTTATACGCTGATTATCATGCAATTTCCCGATTTTTCACAACACGTCACAATTTTGAGATATTATCGGTCAAAATGACGAAAAAGGCCATCAATATTTGAAATCAAAATATTGACGTATTAGAAAACAATTTCCTCTTTGATTTTCAAATTACCACTTGTTTTTAGCTCAATTAGAATGCGAGTTATAACTAAAAAACTAAGACCATATGTTTTTATCTATGTTTATTATCTTTTGTAATCACGTAGTTTTAGTTTTTTAGTTATAACTCGAGTCCTAATTGAGCTAAAAACAAGTGGTAGTTTGAAAATCAAAGAGGAAGTTTTCTATTACGTCAATAAAATATTTTGATTTCAAATATTGATGTTTAATATCTAATGGGACTCGAAAATAGGTCAATAGCGCATTTTTAGTCGTTTTGACCGATAGTATCTCAAAACTCTGACGTGTTTTAAAAAATCGAGAAATTGCTTGATAATCAGCGTATAAAACTCTACTGGAATCGATTGTTAGGTTTATCGGGAGAAATTATTGTTGATTAGTGTAATTAGAGTAACCGAAAAAAGTGGCGGTTTTTTTTTTAATGAAACAAAAAGAAAATATTAAAAAGAAAGCGTCGAAAAAAACTAAAAATAATAAAAAATAAAATAAATAAATAAATAAAATAGAAACATTTTTAACGTTTAAGGAGATCGGTGTTGATTCTAGGTGAAACATTTTAATATAATAATAAAACTTGAGTAAGATACGAGGTAGGTTTCACTTTTTTGTGAAACCTACCTCGTATCTTACTCAAGTTTTATTATTAGAAACATTTTTGGCGATAATGGTATTAATGGTCATTGCACTCATCCTGTTATCTATACCTACTTATTTTTTAGCATTAATGGAATATTTTATTTCTAATTTGAATTCATTTCGAATTGGGTTTGCATTATCCATTCAAGATAAAACCAGGTTTTGTAAGATAATGAAGGATAAAACTATCTATTGTATAATTTTTCCAAGTATAAACATAGGTACACAATCACTCATATCGTCCCACTGTCTATAGGCAACCTACAAATTCGGTGGTGTCGCCTCTACTGGAGACTATATATAGCACATACACATAGTACACATTATAGACAGACAGGAAAATGATAATTTCTCTGATAATAATTTTATATAATTATGAATGAATTTAAAAGACGTAGTGTTCTGTTTTGTAATAATACAAAATAAACACTTATATTTTTTATCCACTATATTTCGATTAGCTTCAACCTAAAATAATATCTAGGATAAATTTGTTAATTTAGACTAAATAAATCTAATAATTCTAATTAATGTAGACTAAATAAATCTAATAATTCTAATTAATTTAGACTAAATAAATCTAATAATTCTAATTAATTTAGACTAAATAAATCTAATAAATAATAAATCTAATAAATAATAAAAATTTTTAATAAAAAATTCAGTTCAATTGAGTGCCAGAGGCCGGAAATTCTTTTGAAGTGTCAAAATTTACTTTTTGATGGTCTTTCTCAAAAAAGTTTTTAAAATTTGAACCATATTTTATCTGATTTAATAAATCATAAAAATTTATTAATTTGAATAGTACAATTTTGTTCCTCTCTTTAGGTTACTGTCTGGCTACACCCACAATATAATGAAAGAGAGACTGCTCTCTGGTTTCTAGCAGAAAGGAGTTAATATAATAATGTGAAATCTTATTTTTATTGTTTTTTTCATACAAAAGCCTCTTATAATACATGTTTTTTTTCAATAATTTGCTTCGGGAAGCCCATTTACCCAAAAACATGTTATTATATTTTCTTTGACCAAATTATTATTTCCTATTAAAAATACTCTACTAGAAATAAGTATAATCCCTTCGAAATTCAAATATTTATTTTTTTAAAAAATTGGAAAAATGTGGATAAGGGGGATCCTTATCAAATTGTTCCTTTTTTTCAAGGGCACAAAAAGAAACTTTTTTCGAGTTTCTTTGGCCAAATTAATATTTCCTATATTTAGTTAAAATACTCTACTAGCAATATGTATAATCCCTTCGAAATTCAAATATTTATTTTTTAAAAAATTGGAAAAATGTTGATAAGGGGGGACCATTATCAAATTTTCCCTTTTTTTCGATTTTCTTTGACGAAATTAATATTTCCAATATCTATATAAAATACAAAACTAGAAATAAGTACAACCCCTTCGAAATTCAAATATTTTTTTTTTTAATTAGAAAAATGTTGATAAGGGTTATCAAATTGTTACTTTTTTCAAGGATACAAAAGAAATTATTTTCGAGTTTCTTTGACGAAATTAATATTTTCTATATCTATATAAAATACTCTACTTGAAATAAGTATAATCTCTTCGAAATTCAAATATTTATTTTTTAAAAAAAATGGATAAATGTTGAAAAAGGGTGGACCCTTATCAAATTGTTTATTTTTTTCAACTATTAATATCTCGTAAAATATAATCTTTTCGATGTTTTCTCATTGGAGCTTTTTGTAGACCAAAATGTCATGGTTTCGCTCAATTTTTTACTTTACCATACAGGGTATGGTCAAATATTGTAATTGTGCATGAAAAAAGTGTTTTTTCCTTCTTATTTTCGAAATATCTCAAAAACGGCTGAAACTATTTTGATTAGAAAAATTGAGCGAAACCATGGCATTTCGCTCTACCAAATGCTCTAAGTGACAATCGAAAAAATTATATTTTTCGAGATAATAATTGTTTTTTTCAAAATGTCTGTTAGTCTGTCCGTCTGTTTGTCTGTTTGTCTGGTTGTCCGGTTGTCCGTTAGTCTGTGCTTTATCAAATTTTTGTGGACGAGCTAGCTCAAAAACTAGTGTGAGTATCGAAACCAAATTTCACACGTAGTTTTGGTCCATTGAGATTAAGGGCTGATTAGATTTTATTGCATATTGACCCAAAATTAAGGAGGGTGGAGGGGGGGGGTAAAAATTAAAAATATAGGCTCTTGTACCAAACAAAACCAAATTTTGTATACATAATCAGTGGACCCCCAGAAGTCTAAGAATGAAAAAACTAACCGCCCAAAATGGAGGGCGGGGGCGTAGGGTCAAAAAATGAAAATCTTGGCCATTTACCAAACTCAACCAAATTTTGTATACATAATCAATGTGAGCCCAGAAGTATAAAAATGCAAAAACTAACCCCCTACATGATTATAAATAATATTAGGGGCCAATTTGTATGGTAAAGTCAAGTGGATGGCCACATCAGAACACGTCAGATTATTTTTTTTATCATAATAGTTTAAGCCGTTTTTGAGATGTTTAGAAAAAACGAAAAACAACACTTTTTTCATGCACGATTACAATATTTGATCATCCCCTGTATGGGATAAAGTAGAAATTAAAATATGGTTTTTGCACGCCACAAGACTTTCAATTAGCTAACTTAAAATAAAATAATTAAACATATTATAAACATATTATATAAAGAGGTTGTTTGATTATAATCACATTTAACAATTCATCGACACAACAGAATTAGGACCAATTCAATTTTATTAAACTTGACCCAATTTCATTAATCAAATTTACATTGATAACTAATCTTAAAAGAAAAGTGTTAAAATATTAGATTAAATTATATTTGACTTTGTCAACTTTTTAAAAACTAATTTATAGACGAAACTTACTATATTGTTACTATCGAGACTCTGCTTATCACTACTATTACTTGACGATAAAAATTATAGTTTACATTTTGAAAAATCGTTTAATATATTATTCTTAATTCTACGTAGAATAGACAAGTTTGTAAAAATTTAGGAAAAAGTTTTTGTTTAAAATAACTCTTAAGTCGGTAAAATTGATTTTGATAAATCAAATCGACCCAAATTACTGAATCAAGGGATATAATTTAGACAGTATATAGTTAACATCATAAATATGTTATTTGAAGTCATATTTCAGAATGTTTGCAGGTTTAAAAGTGAGTTAGTGAGTGAATTGTCACATTTATGATGAGCCTTTGCTGGATCCGACAAGTACAAAAATCACCTAAAAATGGCTACTTTGTGTTTTACAATGTGATTAAAAGAATTTAAAGCCTTATTCTACTTAACTAGATCTTTATTATCATTCGATTAAAATTTTAATACGATTTTGATTTTAGGGATAAACATCTTTCTTTTTTCTGGTTCTTGGAGCAAGTGTTCTTTTTATCATGATAGGTTGCTAGCCCGGCCATGAACCTCAAAAATGTCCAAGGCTACTCAATGGGAGACGAGAACGTCAATTTTGTGTGCTACGCAGACGACGCGGCTCTTGTTGCGGAAAGCGAAAACGACCTCCAACGGCTCTTACATAAATTAGCCCTTTCCTGCGAAAAATTCCAACTCAAGATATCTTCGAAAAAGACGAAAACTCTCCCAAAAGCTAGAGAACCAGTACGCTGTAAGCTACAGATGTATAACATCATAGTGGAACAAGTGCCATCCTTCAACTATCTCGGCGTTCAGATAACCAGCTCCAAAAGCGTTAGCGAGGAAGTCAGACTCCAATCTATTAAGGCGTCCAAAATATCAGGATGCCTGAATGAAACGGTTTGGTCAAACAAGTTTCTCGAAACGGAAGCAAAAGTACGCTTAAGACCGTTGTGCAACCAATTTTGACAAATGCGGCCAAAACAAGAACAGACACCGCAAAAACAAGAGAAATATTGGAAGATTGTGAAATGAAATCGCACGCTGAATTGCTGGTAAAACAAGGATGGACAGTGTAGAAAATGAAGATATTAGGGAAAAGTGCAATATACAAAAAGTCAGCTAATGGGTCCAAAGGAGAAGATCAGAATGGATTGCACACGTATTGAGAATGAAAGAAGACTTGCTGGTGAGGAAGGTATATGACAACAACCCTACCGGGAAAAGAAGACGGGGCCGTCCAAGAAAACGATGGAAAGACGCTCTGGAGTAAACAGGCTGTTAGCCTAACAATAAGAAGAAGAATTAACATAACTTGTAAATTTCAAGTTTGTATCTTAAACCCCTCACCTTTATATTGGAATATTTGGAATTATCTTTTGAATTTGGAGAAATTCAAAAGGTTCTCAGGTGAGTAGGTTAGGTTTAATCGTTTAATTAACAAATATTTAACGAGGAATAAACAATCCTTGTCTTTTTGTGCTTTAGAAAATGAAAATGCTTTCTTCGAACAAAATGTATTCCATCAAAAACACATGGGTAAAAAAAGGCCAAATTCGATTAATAAAAACCGTTTGCCAAAAAAAGTAGTGAGATCTAATGTGCTGCCAAGTTCAACATTATCAATTTTATTAAATGAGTCGACAATATAGTAACTTCAATTAAAACGCATGTTTATGTAGATGTCCATCTATATTTATTGATTTCACATTTTTAGTTGAAATTATAATTATATTTTCCTAAAACTTGGGTCTTACCTATTGTTATGTATGTCACAAATTATGTTACCATATCACGTAAAAGTCAAGTTTTAGGAAAATAATTTCAACTAAAAATGTGAAATCAACAAATATAGATAGACATGTAAATTGAAAAACATACGTTTTTATAAGTATTTAAGTGAAAGTTCTGGAAAAACAAAGGTCCATTACTAGGCTAGCTAGGTTGTAATCTGAGCCCTCATGGGATAATTTTTTTATAAAACAAATCATTTGATTAGCACGAGATCAAAAAGAATTTGCGACTTTTTTTTGTAAAAATGGTTGCGGATAGAAGCATCTCTCTCTTGCTATTTTTTTCAACAAGCTTCAACTTGCAAAAGTCTAGTCCAGGCAAGTTTTATTGGATTATAGATTATTCTTAAATTCTTTTATTCTAGGAATGGCCAATTAAAACAATATTCATTATATAGGGAGAAATTCTACTAAGCTAAAATTCAAAATAAATATACAAATAATGAAATAATTTTAAGAGAATTTCATTACTCCGGTACGCTAAAGCCTACAAACAAGTGTATTGAATTCACTCAAAAATGTTGATTTTTTTTTCTTTTGCTTGGCCTTTTCGAATTACGCAGTACCCACTACAACTCAAGCACTGAAAGTAGTAATCCGGTTCAAAAATTTAAAAATCAATAAATTAAAAATAAATGATTGTATTTGAATAAACTTAGAACTTTTTTACCTAATGAGCTAAAACTTAGAAGATAATCTGCGGCAAGCTTTAAAAAAATTGTCAAATCAATAAAATTTGTGGAAAGTTTACAAAGTCATTTAAAAGGTTTCACACCTCACACCCCTGTTACATTCCAAAGAAGAGATTAAATAAAATTTCTTGATTTGTATAATATTTGTTTTTTAAGCCATGGGGGAATTAATCCTTAATTAATTCCCTCCACTCCCACCCCAGGCCACCAGCCTGGTTAGGCTAGTAATGGACATGGTTTTTCCAGCACTTTCGCTTAAAACTTACTAAAAACGCGTGTTTTTCATTTTATTATAAATGTCCATTTATTGATTTCACATTTTTAATTGAAATTATTTTCCTAAAACTTGGCTTTTACGCATTAAATTGTTATTATTATTATTTGATGGGGCCTACACCTCTCCCTTTCAGCCCTTCCATTCTCTCTTATTATGATCTCATGATATGGTAACATATAGTAATTCGTGACATACATAACAATGCGTAAATGTCAAGTTTTAGGAAAATAATTTCAACTAAAAAAGTGAAATCAATAAATATACACTGAAGTGCAAAAAAATCGAGCCACCAATAAAAACTTTATTAAATAGTAAATAATTTTTAATTTTTTTACAAGGAAACATACATTATTGAAAGTGTACTTGCCACTTGTCGTTGACTTAACCCTTGATTAATTAGGCTCACAATTTGAACTACTTGAACTTGAGAAATATCCATCTTGTATATTTTATCTTTCTATAAATGATGCTTAATTCAAAATTATTCATTTTATTGATATTTCAAATGGAATTTAATCTTTTATTAAAACTTCATATTATATTAAATGAATTTGAGAAAGTAGGATAATTTGTAATTGTATCTTTTAATTTAATTTTACTTATTTTTTTTTATAAAATTTAAAAATTTTCAACAATATTTATTGAATATGTTTGTTTAAGAGTTAATGGAACAAATTATATGAATATTTGTAAAATTTTTAAAAATAATTTGCTATTTAATCAAGTTTTTATTGGTAGCTCGATTTTTTTTGAGTAGTGTAGATGGACATGTAAAATAAAAAAAAACATTTTTTGGAGCTTATTTCATCTGACCTCTTCTCACTCTCAATCAATCCTTCTTTCGCCAGAGGCAATAGGCCAGTAGATTCTGTCATGGAAAAGAAGATGTGGTGACGTCTCATTCATTTCTAAATAGTCGATACGTTCCGTAATTTTGGGAACTTCGCTTTACCATCTTTCCATTAACTTATAATACTATCTTCAAATCCCAGCAACATATAATCTTCAATCTTTCAAGACCCGCATCCCGCATCTTCAACTCTAACCCAATCCCTAAATCTCTTCTTATTTTCACGATACAAAGGTCCACCGTGGACTATAGAGGTTGTACCTTTTTGGTGCAACTTTTTCTTGTATCAATATCATTATAAAAAAAAATCCGGATCACAGTTAGCTTTGAATCTGACTCAAACGTTGAATGCGAAACTCAACCATAGGTGATGCGCCTTCTAGAGTTTACACCATGTATTCTTATCATAGAGAACGACATATTCATATAATAATAAAACTTGAGCAAGATGCGAGGTAGGTTTCACAAAAAAGTATTTATAGTATAATTAAAAAAAAAAAATAAAACCGACTTCAAAAAAATTAAATGCAACAAATAAAATAATAATAACTTAAAAATAAAATAAAATTCACTAAAAGGTATAAAATAATTATCTTATTTAGTTACAACTAAACGACGAAATATTAACATGAAATTACTTTTTGAAGTCGGTGCCAAACAAACTATATAAGCGAGCGTACCCGCCAAACGTACTAAGTAAGGTCCGTCGAGTGCGATTCATAAGATGTATATGTTTGGCACCGACTTCAAAAAGTGATTTCATGTTAATATTTCGTCGTTTAGTTGTAACTAAATTATATAATTATTTTATACCTTTTAGTGTATTTTATTTGATTTTTAAGTTATTATTATTTTATTTGTTGCATTTAATTTTTTTGAAGTCGGTTTTATTTTTTTTATAAAAAACATTTTTATTTTTCTCTTTTTAGTGATGTTATTAATAGTGACTTAATATAATACCTTGCATGCATCTCGTAAGAAAATGATAATAAAATTCAATTCATAAATATAGAAATTCTCTCGAAACGTTTGGGGGTTTTAAATGAATGTTTTAAGATTTTTATATAAAAGATTTTATTTATTATAATTTCGATTATTTGGTCATAAGAATTGGAGATTTACGTTATTTCGTCATTGATCATATCTTCAGAACTTGACCAAATTAATATGGTACCACCCCTAAGGTACCCTCTTTCCAATAAAAAAAGAATCATTAAAATCGGTTCATAAACAAAGAAGTTATGCCTGAACAAACATATCAAAAAAGGTCCAATACCAATGAAAAAACGGGGACAATCGGAAACTAGACTAAACCCAATGCAAAAAAATCATCAAAATCGGTTCATAATTGGTGAAGATATGAGGTAACATAGACACAAAAAAAAATCAGTTGAATCGAGAACCTCCTACTTTTTTGAAGTCGGTTAAAAATAAGGAAAATTCATGAATTGAGAGTGTTATCAGATTTTCTTGATTAGCTATAGGTATTATAAAAAGTAAAAAAAAAGACAATAAAATTCCTAGATAAGTATTAATTATTGAGATTTGAGAAGAGAGTAAAAAAAACAACATATTTAAGTAAAATTTAATAAATAAATTTTTTTTTGAATGATTTCATTGGACACTCTCTACACTTGCTCGCGCCACTAGTAGAGGAGAATGTTCATCGGGAGGAATTCCAGTGATGGTCGTTGTAGATGGTTCGCTCCCAAGACCTGAATGTTGATAACGAAATGCAAGACGGACGAAGACCACCATGTTGACCGCTGCCAGGGCCGCAAAAATGAAAAATTCAGTCGACTAAAGAGAATATACAATTATTTTTTATTATTAATTTGTTAATTTTAATAATTCCTACACAATTAAGGTGGTCCTTTCGCTCCTGTTGAGTCAAAAGAAGTGTAGTATCTAATATTTAATAAAATAACTTAAAATACAAATGAAAAATAATAGAATTAATAAATAAATAGTAAATGTTTGAAATAAAAACAATTATAAAAAAAATAAGCTGACGTGTTCTGATGGGGCCATCCACTTGACTTTACCTTACAACCTGGCCCCTAAAATTATTTATAATCATGTAGTGTGAGTTAGTTTTTGCATTTTTAGACTTCTGGGGTCCCACTAATTATGTATACAAAATTTGGTTGAGATTGCTCATATGGTTTAGATTTTTAATTTTTATCCCCCTCCCCTCCACCCCCCTTAATTTTGGGTCGATATGCACCAAAATCTAATCAGCTCTTAATCTCAATAGACCAAAACTACGTGTGAAATTTGGTGTTTATATTCACACTAGTTTTTGAGCTAGCTCGTCCACAAAAATTTGGTAATGCACAGACTAACAGACAACCAGACAAACTAACTAACAGACATTTTGACAAAACAATTATTATCTCGAAAAATATAATTTTTTCGATCTTTACTTATTAGGGCTCTTTTGTAGACCGAAATGCCAAGGTTGCGCTCAATTTTTTTAATCAAAATAGTTTCAGTCGTTTTTGGAGATATTTCAAATCAGCTGATTAACTCTTGTATGATTTGGCAATGCGTTGTATTTCTACTGTTTATGTTTACATCCAAACATAGCATTTATGTGATTTTTTAAAGTAAATATCTCAGTAAATTCGACGGTCAATATTATATTTTATTACAAAAAAAAGAACCTGCATGTTTCAAAAAGCTAATTTTTAGTTTTTTTTCAACTTAATCCATTCAAATAATAGTCGTATAATTCAAGAGAAAGTGTCAAGAACTTAAATAATAGTCGTATAATTCAAGAGAAAGTGTCAAGATCTTAATTTTCCATAAGACTCTGAGAAAATGTTTACATTAAAAAAAATTTATTTTCAAAAATTAGCACGCTAATGTGTGTTTGAAACTTCACCAGACCATAGATAGAGACTTAAACTATTATAAAAACTTAAGTTATAGTTATAATCTAATATTTTTTATTTAATATTAGCGGCAAAAGGACCTCCTTAAAACAAAGATGTGAGTGTCTTTTTTAAGAAAAAAAGATAGAATTTTTTCAAAAAATCAACTCACTGGCGGAACCATATATATTAAAAAATTCTATGCTCACAATATCTAAAATTTTAGTAGAAAATATTTTTATATTGCATGTCAGAGTGCTTCATCCCCCGGAAGTTGACATGCAATATAAAAATATTTTCTACTGAAATCTTAGATATTGTGACCATAGAATTGTGTTTTTTTTAATAAAATTATTATTACAAGTAGCTAAAGAAAATGGTAAGTAATTTATTTTGGAACAAAAGTTAAAGTTCCAAAAAGTAGTTAAATCATATTGACCTGAAAATCTCTGGAAATGTTCTACATAATGAGCAAAGACAAAAACGCCACAAGCATTTCTGAATCATCATAACCGTTTTCGAGATATAGAATTTTAAAATTTATATTTTGTTTATAGCTTATTGAACATTGCAGTCATAACTTGCTAAGCTCGTTGCTGATTATCTTCAGAGTTTAAATGATGGAAAGTTTCTATATATATATTTTTAATTTTATTGAACCAATTATTTTACATGAATTAATGTATACATTGTATTTGAGCTTCGACTTCGGAGATTACTTCCCCATCATCGACTGTTCTTGAACATCATTTTAGTCCTTGTTTTTATTAAGAGGAAATAACTAATTAAATAAAAAAACCTCTTTTCCGTTTTTCCATTCCATCAAATTTCCATCTCTCGTCGGAAAGTTTCTATAGTATAAGATAAGACAAATCTTAAAAAAATTTTGGTTCATCATAAGCATTTTTCTTACACCAACCCCACCGGTGAATCGCACCATTGCCTTGAGTACTTAATTTCAATTATTAGTAGTAGCTCACTCAACTCTTAATCTTGGGCTCCAGCACAACACTAAATATATGAAGTTAAATTTCTTACTGTTAACAAAACCAGGAAAAATCACTTGTACTTACAGTAATATGTATATAATTCCCAATAAACTGAAGATGGCCCTATAAATTCAGGCGGAAACGTCTTTTTCTGGGAATTTTATTGTACCCGATGCATATATACTTGATTTGGCTGAATAACTTCTTCAACCCACTACTAATTTATCACATCCACGATCTCCAACAAAATATTAGTAAAGATTATAAAACTTTATTTAGATATAAATTTAATTTTTAACATGTATTTTTTTCCATAGACTTCATATCATTTCTTCTTCTTCTTCTTCTTAATAGAACTATGGTCTGTTTATTCTAACTCGCCTGCCAGCGTTTTTTAGATCGACCTCTTCTTTTCTTTGCCTGCTGGCTTGTTCTTTAAAATTTTCTTGAGAATTCGGTCTTCGCTCATTCTTTCCACGTGTGTATACCAATTTTCTCTTCTATTGATCCAGTCATCGATCTATTGAATTCCACATTTTCCCTGATGTCTTCATTTCTTTGTTTATCAAACAGCTATAGATCAAGGATTCTTCTGAGGGTCTTCATCTCGGCCGTTTCCAACATCTGCCTAGTTTTGGCTCTATCTGGTCTTGTTTCGGCTGCGTAGGTCAGTATTGGTCTTACCATAGTCTTATATATTCGCACCTTTGCTTCTGTTCTAGGGGACTTATTCGACATCGATCATTTCTAAAGTTCATTAATTGAAAATCTTGTCATTTCGGGTCGGCTGTTCGGCTGAGGCTAGGGTTGAGTTTAGATTTAGCCGAGCTGAACTAAACCCACCCCATTAGAACAATCGTCCTTAAGTGAATATAAAACCTAACGAGATCATTTCGGACTAGTTGGAACCTGATTTGTTCTGAATCGATTTTTTTCATGACAATCGAACTTCTAAGATTCGTCTTAAGTAATCATACCAATACGACAAATATTGGTTAAAAGAAATAAATATTTTAAAATTCGATATCTCTAAAATGGTTATGATGCGCTAAAAATCTGTTATTCTTTTTGTCTCACTTCTTTATTTAGAAAATAAACACAAATTTTCAACTCAATCGAATATAACTACTTTTCGATACTTCACTAAAAACAATTGAGGTATTTATTAATATATGAATGAAAAAATTACTGATTTTAAACCCACAAAATTATCATATGTTTTGTTTGAAAAGATTTTGTTTTTGCCGAGAGTAGCAGAATTTTTTATTTCTCTTTTTAACTATCTTTTGATGCCGTCATGCGATTCTTTAATTACAGAATAGAGTATTTAATTTGTGTATTTGTTTATCAATTTTAGTACAAAAGAATGGAAGTTATCTAATAATCTCAATGTAGGACGTTTCCCACGTGCACTGATCAGATTTGGTTGGTTTCAAATAATTAAGAATGTCCCAGTAGTTTGCTTTTAAAATTAATATCTCGTACAATACGCAGGTCGAACAAATTTATCGGCGAAAATTGAAAAAATAATACGGTGTATCTTCCCTGCGATGAATTTGCCCGCGATTAATTTTTACCTAATCCGTAAACTGACTTTTTCTCTATATGAGCAGGGGTATTTCAAAAATTTTAAATCCTATGGGAATTAGAAAATGAATCTTTTTTATCGTTAAAGATGCAATAGCTAGGTTTTAATAGCCGAAAGTACTCCTTAAGGAATTTTTAAATTTCCCCCATTTTTTAATTTGGTGTATTTTTCAGGATTTATATGTTCTTTAAGTGTAAAAATCTAAACATCTAGGGCTCAAATTCCAGTTTCTTTTCCAGTTTCCATTATTATCTTAATTCATCAACTCTAGTAAATTAATCAAATCATTTTTTAGAACAACTAACTCTCAATACTATAAGAATCATATTCGCAAAGCGTATAAAGTTTTATATAAGTGCATTCTATTTTGTTTAGCTATTTATAGTACTAATTCCTTGAATAGAAGATGCTCACTCACAAGGCTAGTATAATTTATTTTTATTTACTACAAAATCGAATGTCACTGAGTTTTGACTTGTGTTTGACATTAATTTTATAATTATATAATCTCCATTATATGTGAATGAAACATTGAAAATTTGTTGGCCTTGGAGGGAAAATCTCTTTAATAATAATGAATATTTTACTACCCACCTGCTTGAAGTGTATTGTAATTTGTGTAATGAGAATGACCAATAGATTTCCGGCTGCTACCGTCAAATACCAGGCAGCAATTACTACAGTTCTCATTGACCTTGGCGCCTTAAAAAGATCAAGTAATTATATATTAATTGCCGGCTTTAATTGATCTTCTTTCCTAAAATAATATAAATAACAAAACAATTGAATCTAGTGTTTGGTATAATTTTATTTGAGACCATTTCACTTGACTACGGAATTCCTCGATACAAACAATCAATTAGAGACGTTCAAATAGCAATCCTAGTCAGAATTAAGAAAAGCTAAACAACATTATTTACCAGCGTTAGTATTATTATTTTTAGGCCTATTGACTGACCCAAAGGTGTTTTAAAATTTTCCGTGTTCACTGGAACTTCGAGATACGAGCACCTCTAGATAGCAGAAATTCGAGATACGAGGAAAGTATGAGCGAAATATTCGTCTCTAAATACGAGCATTGACCCGAGTAACGAGCAAGGCCAGGAGATAGGCCCTCTCTTCCAGTAAGATTAAAGAAGTGTTGGCAAAGTGGGAAGAAATAAAAACTTACTTTAAAGAAAATCACCCTAATAAAGCAGTGTGTGGGCGCACCATGGACTTGTGTAATGACAATGTAGTGTCGCATTTTAGAGGCATCTTGAAAAGGAGACAGAAGCAAGTTTTATTAGATGAATTTTTGATAAAGCAACCAAGTGATTCTGACCCAGAACCTACTTCCAGTGGGGTAAAGTTCCCAAAAAGAGAGAGCCTTCCTGAATCAGAAGGGGACTCTCCTTCCCCACAATAACCAGTTTCGTCTTCCCCACATCCCTATCGCCAGTCAGGACTCTTCAAAAGGTAAACTACTGTTTGTGTTGGGGATGCGGAACAGATTAACTGGATTTTCATTATTTTCAATGCGGGAATTTGTTTCTAGATACGAGAAATTCGCTATAAGAGCTCAATGCTGGAAAGAATTAAACTCGTATTCTCGAGGTTCCACTGTAATTATTTTTTGATGAATTTAAAAATATTTTATCACAAATTTGTGAAACACAGTCGAATCGGTTGACAGCCCTGAAGATGATCTAATAAAGATCGAAAGATTTAAAATAAACATTTATCAATTTAAATTTTACAGTTGATCATACAGTTGATTCAATATATAGGTACAGTTAACCCTCTTTTAACGTGGATATTTCGTTCTACAAAAAATACTCGTTAAGTAAATCGCATTATGCGAAAATATATTATACATTTTATCAGAAAAAATCTAAGCTTTCACAGGTTATGTGGGATAAAATTGTGCCTTATATAAAAATACCCACAATTTGTAATTCGTTATTTAAAAGTATCACGTTAAAATAGGATTTATTTATTTAGCTATTTATTGTATGAGCTCGAGAACAATCCCCATTTTTGGTCAGATCCAAATTGAATATATATATTTTTTTTATTTTTTTACATGCAGGTGTTTCTATCTGTGTTTGAAAGTGTGTAAATTGGCGTAGGAAACATGTTATAATTGGTCAAATTTTTGCCGTGAATCGGGCTTGAACCGGGACCAGAAATAGCTGGATTTCTCTATTTATGCATTTTATAAATCTAAATGTTTGATTAATTAGTATTATACAACTTTGACTTAACTCATCCTAGACGGCAAGATTTAGGACGAAGATTACATTTTATCGTTAAATTATATAAATAAACAAAAGGGATTACAGATAGGAACTAGTAAAGAGAAGGAGCTAAAAATCTGGGGGCACGACATTGCCCCAAGTTCAATTCAAGCGGGCGTGCACTGACAAAATACTATATTTATGTGAAATTTTATTTTGATATTCTCTATAGTTTTTGAGATAGAGCGAACACTAAATTTGGTAACGTACTAACTAACGTACTAACAGACATTTTGACTAAATCATTAATATCTCATAAAATGTATAATTTTCTCAATGTTCACTTTATAAGACTTTTATTTAGATGATTTCGCTCAATTTTTACTTTCACATTTATATTCTATAGAATATAATGGGGAAGTATTACGATGGCCTGTTTTTTTTTTTGTCAAAACAGTTTGAGTAATTTTTGAGATATTTCGAAAGAACGAAGCAAAAAATAAACAAACTTTTTTCATGCATGATTACAGTACTTGACCATATCCTGTATGATAAAGTAAAGACGTATTAATCGAAAATTCAAATTATCGTCTCATTTTATCATGCTTACAATAAAAGATCATTTTTATAAGATATGATGATTATTTAATAGTATAAGAACAAATAAAATTTATATTCTCCAAATGATATTCAATTATCTTACAAAAATGTAAGACAAAATCCATTAAGCCTGTGGGAATGCTAAAGAATGACAAGATAATTTTTATTGACATTTTATTATTTTTTGAGAAATGAGTCGAAAGATGTCGATTATTATCTTTAAAAAGATTAGGTACTTTAAGTATGTATATTATATATTTTGTAATATTTTGAAGATAAGATAGCGTGATGATAATAAGTTATTAAACGATGGAATATCCTTATTCACAGACAAAGTAATTTTAATACTTAAATTTAGTAAATATTGATTAATCAAATTATGGTGCTTATTATGGCCACGCTTCAATAATTATATTTAAGCCTTAAAGAAAATTAGCTCAAAAGATTTTGAGTTATATTTGCTTTACTTATAATGAGGCCATTATACATTTTCTAACAAATAAATAATTACCTCTGTATATGAAAATTGAAGCCCGGATATAGCAAAAAGCACTTCTCCTAGCGAGAGAGCCAAATATTGCGGAATCATCCAAGACATATGAACAGAATTTGGGCAGGTCATAACCAGCAATTCACTCAACTAAAATAAAAACATAATTAATGCAGCTACAATCGTACAATCTGATTTATTTAATTTAAAATCACAATTATTAAAACTATGTAAACATTTTTCATGAAAGAATTATGTTTTTCATTGATCACTCAAAATGGAGTTAGCAGGTTTACACTCTAAGCCGACGATATTATAATTAATAATGTAGTTAATAAATAAATGGGTTTTTTTTGGCTTTTCGGCCTTTCTAGCCATAAGCCAATTTACGATATTACTTATTTTTTAAAATTTGTCTCTACCCCAGGGTTCGGATTTTAGCCGGATGCCTCGAGTCGGATTCAAACCCGGGTCCACTTGGTTAGCAGGCTGACACGCTAACCCCATAGCCTACCCGACCCCCCCCAATAATTGTTTAATTTATAAATTGAATAAAAATAATTTTTAAAAAAAATAAAACCGACTTCAAAAAAAATTTAATGCAACAAATAAAATACACTAAAAGGTATAAAATAATTATTAACTTATTTAGTTACAACTAAACTACGAAATATTAACATGAAATTACTTTTTGTACTCGGTGCCAATGCCATTCATAAAAGGTATATGTTTGGCACCGACTTAAAAAAGTAATTTCATGTTAATATTTCGTAGTTTAGTTGTAACTAAATAAGTTAATAATTATTTTATACCTTTTAGTGTATTTTTTTGTTGCATTTAAATTTTTGAAGTCGGTTTTATTTTTTCTTAAAATTATTTTTATTTTTTCTTTTTAGTGATGTTATTAAATAGTAATCATATCATCAGAACTTGACCAAATTAATATGACACCATTCCTAAGATACCCCCTTTCCAATAAAAAAAGAATCATCGAAATCGGTTCATAAACAAAGAAGTTAGGCATGAGCAAACCTAACAAAAAAGGTCTAATACCTATGAAAAAATGGGACCAATCGGAAGGGATAGCGGCATCACTAAAAAGAGAAAAATAAAAATAATTTTTAAGAAAAAAATAAAAACGACTTCAAAAATTAAATGTAACAAATAAAATACACTAAAAGGTATAAAATAATTATTATCTTATTTAGTTACAACTAAAATTAAAAAATTAAAATACTTTTTGCCTTTTGATGGAAATCTATGGTCATGTTATTTGTTAATGAGCATATATTTCTATTTTTTTTTTCTTTTTCTTTCTTTTTTTTTTACTTGTTTATTATCTGTTAAATTGTTGTAATTAATTTGTATTGATGTTTGTTAATGTATTGTAGCTAGATTGTATTGATGTTTGGAGGACCTAGCCACCGAGGACTTGTGCCTCAGGTCGAGGAATAAAGATTTATTATTATTATTATTTATTAAACAGACACCTACGTCTCCACCTTTTTGCTTGAACCTGTGAAATCCATAGGGACCGCATCTTTCTGGCACCCCTTCTAGAAATCGATTGAATTAAAAAGTTGTTATTTTGGGGTCATTTTTGTACCTTTCGGCGTTTAGAGAGACATCCTAGCAATTAAATAAATAGAAGCATTTCATCCTTTTTTCCTTTATTAAAGATATTATTTTTGTGAAATAAAATCATTAACTCCGGATAAAGCCCCATTTATACACATTTTCTAAGCCCTTAACACCTTGGCAAATTAGAATAATCTCGCTTATCAATGTATGAAATTCTGACACTGTCTCCATCTTTTTTGGGACCTGCAATGTTAAATTCTTCAAAAAATAGATTCATCAACTACTTCAACTTTACTAATATTCTTTTTTTCTGGTATTTAGGGTTTATCTAAACTAATGCGTCTTTATTAATTAATTAATGGGAGCAAATTACGCAAAATAAGATCAGATCTTAATCATTTATCTTTTTGATAAATATTTTCCTTAAATATATCTAATCTCATTGAGACTGTTTTGAATTAAATCAAGATCATTGACATTTAGTTTTTTACTACGAAAGAATCAAAATGAATGGTAAAATAATTTGAATAAGAATTTTCGTCTCTCTCAAAAAAAAAAAAAAAAAAATACTTCTAAAATTATATTTTTACTCAATATATTAGAAGTATTTTCTTTTGGAGGACGGACTGGAAGAATTACAATGGAGAATTGGTTGTGCCCAAGGATAATGAAAAAATACCATTCTAAATAAAATAAATTTATTGAAAAGTCATTTTTCTCGGAATTGTTTGAAAAAACCTATTTTTTTTAAATAGTAAAATTAAAAATTAACAAATAGGTATTTTTCCCCAGTACTTGCGAGTAAATGGCATGAAACAACACTTTCGTTATGATTCCAAGATGGAAAGCAGATTTTTAAGAAAAGAAATAAAACTAAAATCATTTTTTTGACTGCGTTTTTGAAAAGTGTCCATTACCAAATTTTGTCAGAAAATGCCATTTATACTCCTTTATACTCAGGAATTTTTCCAATTTTTTTTGAAAAAAAAATAATGAAAAAAATTAAAAACGAATTTTTTTTTATAACCTTGTGTTTAAACGAACTAATATAATACTCTTTTGCTGGTAGAAAAATATGTAAAAAATCAACTGGTGTGTTCACCACACGACTTTCACATTTTAATTTATTTGAAATCATTGCCACACTACTAATTTACACCCCCTTCCTTTATTTCGTTTTTTTTTGATTTTCTCAAAAAAAAAAAAAGAAAAATCTTTCAAGTAAATGCCCACTTCTGGTTTTCCGATTTCAATCAAAAGCTTAATGTACTCCTTCTAGCCTATATCGAGGTTAGGTTTCGTATTTCGTAGCTCT
The DNA here is from genome assembly GCA_024734495.1 of Forficula auricularia. Classification (NCBI taxonomy): domain Eukaryota; kingdom Metazoa; phylum Arthropoda; class Insecta; order Dermaptera; family Forficulidae; genus Forficula; species Forficula auricularia. Next base: position 9,575,175 of record JALMQS010000055.1, on the reverse strand, counting down.
GAGACTTATGGTTGCGAAACGCAGGGGGGTACATACGTACATACATACGTACCCACTGACCAATGTATTTTTGCCCCTTTTTGGCCTCTGGGGACCACAATATCCGGTTTCCAACTATTAAGGGCATCGATTCCTTTCACCTAGAAGTTACAAAATGAAATTAACTTTTTTCATCTCTGAGATACAAGTTCTCAAAGAGTCAGGAACCAGACAGGGCATCGCAATACTTCCACATTATATTCTATGAATATAAATGTGAAAGTAATAATTTTTTAAATATTAATATTATAATATAAGTTATTTATTTATTTTTCTTTGCTTTGGCCTCGGTGGACACCATTTGGCCATCATTTATAATATAACTTATAAAATTGGAATTTTTGGTTTTATTATTTTAACAGTGAAAAATTATCCACAAATAATTATATAATTTTTTTTTCAAATATGGGACTATGTTAAATAACGAGTCTATGCGAATAAACTGCAGACGATTGATACCTTAAAAGTCAACATATCAATGATATCAGGCCCGATTTATATGGTTGGGTCATCGAAAATTGGACATCTCGGATAGCGCAGCCCATCAAAGCAGCCATTTGGCAGATATTAAATTCCATACATAAATGTAAGCATATAGTATTTCAAATATAAAAAAATTTAATGTTATCTCATACACATTTTTTTTATTTAAATTTAAAGTTCAAACGTCATTAATGGAAAACCCTATATTAGTTCGTTTCAACGCAAATAAAAAAGTCGTTTTTAATTTTTTTAATAATTTTTTTTTCAAAAAATTTAAAAAATATTGAGTATAAAGGAGTATAAATGTCATTTTCTGACAAAATTTGTTGATGGACACTTTTCAAAAAGTGCAGTCAAAAATTATTTTAGTTTTATTTATTTTCTTAAAAATCGGCTTTCCATCTGAGAATCATAACGAAAGTGTTCTTTCATGACTTTTACTCGCAAGTATTGGGAAAAAATACCCATTTGTTAATTTTTAATTTTACTATTAAAAAAAAAATCAAATCAAAAAATAGGTTTTTTCAAATAACTCGAAAACTGCTTAAGATTAAGAACTGAAAATTTGGCTGAATTTTTTTATTTAGTACCAAAACGATCCCCAAAGTGCTAATAGAAATCGCCGCTGGGGCAGATTTTACCATGCATATCCTTCTATACCATTAGTTTTTTTTTTACTTTATTTTTTTGGGGTAGCGACATGAATATATTTCCCAAATTTGAGTCATGGCTTAAAAAAGTAGAACCTTTGATATTCCACACCAAGTAACGGGTAACACTGTGTGAAATATGTAAAAGATGAGGGGTGATCCGCGATTGGAAGTAGGTGTATATTTCTTTGGAAGTATTTTGGAAGTACTTGGAAATATTTGGAAGTACTTGGAAATATTTGAAAGTAGTTGGGAATATTTGAAAGTACTTGGAAATATTTGGAAGTGCTTGGAAATATTTGAAAGTACTTGGAAATATTTGGAAGTACTTGGAAATATTTGGAAGTGCTTGGAAATATTTGAAAGTACTTGGAAATATTTGGAAGTACTTGGAAATATTTGGGATTACTTGGAAATATTTGGAATACTTGAAAATATTTGGAAGTACTTGGAAATATTTGGAAGTACAAGTGGAAGTAGGTGTACAGCATGTTAGGTCGCGGTTCACCCCTCGGTAAAAGACATGTAAACAAATATTATAACAGCATTTTTAAAGAATGTTTTTTTGGCAGGAGGGTGGAAGTGTAGGGGACGAAGGGCCCTGACTAACAAGAGGCCCACCGAGACAAGCGTCGCAGCTAGTATAGGTATCAAAAGTCCTACAGATTCTTGAAAAAGTTTCACTTTTTTCTTCAATTTTTAATTATATTCCTTGGAAAATTCTGGTCTTAACTTATATATTTGGAAGTGTTATGAATGAAATCTTTAGAAATATAAAGAAATCAATAAAAGTTTTTCTTGTTAGTAATGGTGACAAATGTCCGATCATTGGCTGAAAAAAACTCTCTTGAAAGAAAATATCTAAACCTGGGGAAATTCCCCAGACATTCAGAGAATATTTATTTGATAGCCTAATGACAAAAAACATAAATATCAAATTACTTAATAAAAAATGGAATCGATGAATGCTGAATCATTATCCATCGATCAATAAAATATTTAGATAATGATAAGAACTTATTCGATAATAAATAAATGCGCTTTGCTAATTTTTTTCCACACTTTTTGTCACCTGTCACTAGGTCTACTTAAAAATATGGACAATATTTATTTTTTCTTTTGAATATGCATTCATTACCATTTTTACTTAACTATACCTCCATACAGAGTATAGTAAAGTATTGTAATCATGCATGAATAGTGTTGTTTTTTAAAAATTAAGCGAAACCCTGGCCCTTAAAAAAAAAAAATAATAATAAAATAAAAAAAATGTTTAAATAAAAAAAAATAATACCGATATGTAGAATCAACTATCAGAAATCATTGAATAATATTAATTAACTTTCGAGGTTCACTTGATTTAAATTATTGTAATATTTTGGGTAATTAAACCCATCTTAAATCCAATAACAAAAGAACCATTAAATTAAATAGGAAATTTGGTCTTGAATAGGTCAAGACATTGTCAAGACAATATTTTATTGGGAAGAAAACGGAATAAAAAATCTAGTTTTTCCTTCATCTATCAATCTCACCCCCATCAGACTGATACAAAGAAACTACTACTCATATTAAACTTTCAACCTTTCATTTTGTTAATCAATAGATCTAATAAAGTAAAGAAAATTCTTGTAATTTTTTTTAGAAACTTTATAAAATCTTAAAATATAAAATACTAGGTAGGTTTCACAAAAATTAAAGATCGGATGCTTGTTTACCACGACTCTATATATACTATATTTCGGGATATAAGCCCATCTTTTAGGAGTTCACAAAGGATACTTCTTAATAAAAATAGATCTAACCTTTGTGTAAAATGAATAAACAATCTGTTAAACTATATAAATAAATAAATATCATTACAATATACCGAAAGAGAATTCTCCGTTGCACCGACTATAAGGGTATATACTCCTCCAAGTTTGAAAATAACTTTTTTCATTATCATTACTCCATTTTTATTGATTAAAATACCGTAATAATATCTGAAAATCACAAAAACATGTACAATTTATTGTTAATATATGGATTTTTATTGAATTCCCGCCAGTTAACCAACTGACACATACCAATTGTAAGTAAACAATTTTTCTTATCATTTCTCAGTCTTCTAAACTTATAAATTACAGTAAACTCTCGTTTCTCCGCTGGCAGATTTTATTTTAATGATATTGATGTGAAAAGGAGATACACCAAAAGGTGCATCCCCTAAAGGCCTGTATGGGATGGCCCCTCCATCGTGAAAAGAACAGAGTAGAAGGAAAGAAGCCGGGATCACAAGCCAAATCTCAGAAACTTAGATACAATCCAATTTAATAAGTTGATTATCCGCTTTGTCACTAATCTGTGTCAATCTCAGGTGAAGAAGAAGTGTTTTATCTCGAAATAACAAAAACTGCTGACGGATTATTTTGTGCAAAAGTAAACTTTAAAAACTATGTACCTAACTATTTGCACACATATATGTGTTTAACTTTTTTTTTTTTTTTTTTTGAAATAAACTTGTAAAATAATACATTTTAAACCACCTGCTTCTACTGTAAATTAACATTTTTCAAAAGTATTATTGTGTTAATTTGTGTCCTTTAACTTTACCATACAGGGTATGGTCACGTATTCTAATCGTGGATGGAATAAGTGGTTTTTTCGAAATATCTCAAAAACGGCTGTAAATATTTTTATTAAAATTTCGCCCTAGAAAAAAGCCCTTAATAAGTGATCATCGAAAAAATGATTTTTTCGAGAAAATATTATAGATGTTTTGTAAAAATGTCTGTCAGTACGTATGGTAAAGTCATGTGGATGACCACATCAGTTTATTTTGACTATTTTGCGGGTTATTCGCGGAATTGTTTTATTCGTGGTTACCGCTCCACCTAATTCCCTGGATAAAAGAGAGTTTACTGAATTTATTTTTAAATAAAGCATACCTTCCAGGAATTAAATTTATATATTCACTGACGCTGACGAAATCTTGTTCAGGAAAATAAAGATCTTTATACTTATTTGAGTTTTTTGTTTAAATCGTATTATTGGATTTGCACCGATATTATTTTCTAACAGAATCACCCTAAAAATCAACATAATTTTAGTTTTCAATCGAAGACATGTGTTATAAAGTAATGTTATTCATATTGTTTTACGAATATAAATCAAAACTACAAGAATTGTTTACCAAAAAGAATTTAGCCTTTTTGATTTTAAGTCGATTTTTCCATGCTTTCAACAGTGGTGACCATTAATGGTCAGAACATCAAAGATGAAATGTAACGTGATTATTTCACCAGTATTAGATGAGAATCGATTGTTATTTTATTTTAAGTCGATTTCTCTGTCTTAATCAAGGCTTGTTCAACCTGCATTCCGCGGGCCGCATGCGGCCCAAGATGACTATCAATGTGGCCCGACAAAACATCGGCAAACTTAAAAACTTTATGAGATTGCGACTAAAAATCCCAGTGATATTACTAAAAATACAATATTTGTAACTTTCTATTAATTTATGAGTAATAAATTTTTGAATTTAACACGTTATTTTGCAATGAGATAATATTCATAAATTGATTCTTAAATAATTTTATTTATTCAAGCATCTATTTTCAAGTATGAAGCTAGATCCAAAATATTTGAAGAGCATTTTGAGAATTCATTGAGAATTCCTTTGAGCCAAACAAATATCCACGGATTTATCTCCCAAAAACAATGACAAAATTCTCACTATAATTTTATGTTGCTGATTTGTCTCTTACTTTTATAATAAAAGATTTATAAAGTAACAAAGCTTAATTTCTTAAGTATATTAAGTAAATCGTTTTTTTGCTCATCAGCTATTATTAGCGTTACTGTATTTTATGTGTTGCCCAAAACAGCTCATATTCATCCAATGTGGCCCAGGGAAGCTAAAAGGTTGTACATCTCTGTCTTAATCAATGGTTACTAATAATAAGCGAAACGTCAAAAATGCAATGTAGAATAGTTATTGCTTAAGTATTATTTTAGATGAGAATCGATAGATATTTTTTATTTTAAATCCATTCCTCCATATCTTCAGCAAAAGTTACCAATAATAATCGAAATGCCAAAAATCCAATATATGGTACTTACATGGATACCTGGATATAGGCATGTCTTTGATATTTTTTTATTGAAATTGATAGATGCTGTTCTTCTATAGTATTTAAAAGCTTTTTCAATCAATTCCATCGGCATGAAAACAAAGGTGTGATTGAGGCAAGAATAAATATGCTAAACACACATTCTTATAACATCTAGGCAGTTCCTTTGACAAATAACGTCTTCACATGATCAGAGAGGCTTTTCTAACGTTCACATCCAATAGGGTCGTTTTTTTTTATCTAGAAACTTTTTATCCCCACTACTTTCTATTCACCAAAATATGAACATTCACTTTTGGAGTTTGCCAAACATAGAATCTCTACCCACCGACAACTTTAGCTTACCTAATTCTTGGTTTTCCATTTAAAGGCTTAGAAATGATATCTGGTTCAATCATCTTTGCATCCAATGTATTTTCATTCTCAAATAGAACAACAGCATTCATCTATTTTAAAAATAATAAATTTGAATAATTTGTAATGAAATTTCTTTAACTCGAAATTATTGAATTATTCTGATGAATCAAATATTACCTTCCCACGAACAAGGTGGAAACTGAACAATCTATGCGAATCCATTAGCGAAATCTCTTTACAGTTTGATGAAACATTTATATCAATAAGAAATGAATTTGTTTTATTATGATAAATCAAATTTAGAGGTTTTTCAAATATGAAATTTTGGTATGCATTGATGTTTATCCTTTTATCTTGGCCAATCACCGCCGAAACAGAACATGGCAAAACGTTTATTAAGTCTAAAGGAGCTTCATCAGGTTCCGGTAGGAGAGGATATGTATTCTAAATAAAAAGAAAAATTTCGAATTTGACCATTGTTGAAATAGGAAAATAACAAGAGTGAAAAATTGTATGACAGCTAGAATATGTATATTCCTAATACAAAATTATAAAGGGTTGGAATTAGTGGTGTTTCACAAAATAAAAATTGAAATAAGATTTGAGTTTAATGGAAACTCTAGATATTTCGGGTTTTTAGCCCATCATTAAGAGTTTATACAAAAGACAGGTTTCTGGGGCTAAAAAAGCCCGAAATATATAGAGTTTCTATTAAACTCAAACTTTATTTCAATTCTTTTATTTTGTGAAACACCACTAATTCCAACCCTTTAATATTTTTAAAATATGTTTCCCTATAAACCTACACAGCTTTCTCTAAATGTTATTGCTAATACAGTTATAAATTTTCCGAATAGCAGGAAGTGTACTAATCTCTAAAAAATTTTTTACTTTTTCCTCCGATTTATTTACTAGAATTTGAGATTTTTTAATTTTTTATTTAGCAGTTGCTAATGGTCTTAAAGGTATACATATATACTTACAATTTTCAAAGCAGAGAAAAAGACGGACGAGGCTAAATTAATTTAGCTTTTAAAACCTTTGTCATTAGGTTCTTAATGTCAAACTAGTTGAATTTAGTGTAAAATAAATACTCTGTACGGGGCGGCAGGCTCCACCCCGGTCCGCCCAAAGCATAGGAATCACTATTTATTTTTATTTATTTTTTAAGTGTAGTAAACTTCTTTTGGAAGGCGACTTGGACTCGAATAAATCGAAAATGTAGAGAGTCCATCCATGAGCGTAAATGTGTACGCGTATTAGGTATATTATGTCTCCAGTCCCTAGGACACTGGTTCTTAACCGGTATTCCGTGAGCTTTTCGCAAGTGTTCCGTGAAATTATGAAAGACGAATTTTTTTTTTTTTTTTTTATTATCGTGACTTTCGGTAATTAAGCTCATATAGCACAATAAACAAAGGACGGTTGGATGTCCAAGGTGATTTAACGTGATTAAGATAACTTGATAGTATGATCACAGCCCTCGAGTTAGGCATCGAGAACACGCCGAGACCTTCGGTATTGATCTTGTCGACACCATATTTATGAAATAATTTTGAGGGGTGTATTCGACGAGAAAACACTGAAATCTTCAAGTTCCAAAATATTCGTATTTTCAAAAAATTTCAAGAATCCTGCCTAAGAATCAACAAACAAAAATTTATACCAGGGATTGAAGATGTGTATAACCGCCAGTTAATTCAGGGTACAAACGAAGTACTTTTGGAAGTGTTCCATGAAATTTTTCATATAATCAAAAGTGTTCCCTGACTTCAAAAAGGTTAAGAACCACTGCCCTAGGACAAGCGGATCTAGTGAGCTTTGCATTAAACTGTTGTCTGTTGGATCAGCTCGAATTTGGCTCTTCCATAAATTTGGAGTTCTTTTCTTTGAGTGTGATTAATCTTTTTTAAGTATTATTTGAAGATACCGAAAATAACAATACAGTTTTTTAAAAAAATAATTTATTTTTTGAAGTTGAATCAAGTGTGTGATGTCAGAGGCTTACGTGGGCTCCCCTATTTCTATGATTAATTATAAAGATATTATATTATTTATCCATTTATAAGGACAATCTTGACAAAGTCTAAATGTGACTTTTTTATTTTAGTCATTATTATAATTTACTAGAATAAAAAGTTCTCTCAACAATCTTCTCTCTCATTGTATATTTCGTTGAGTGGAAGGATGAGAATACGTTAGAGTCAATTACCTGTTATTATATAAAAAGACAATAATTATCTAACTAATAAGAGACCTGAAGTTGAATTTCAAGAAGACCTGAAAAAACAAAAGCCAATGTAGTAATGGATCCCCCAAGAGCCATTCTCTCCAAAGGAGTGTCTAGGAAATGAAGTTTTCTTTTGGCAAATGGATAAATAAACTTGTTCATTAAAGGGATGAGCAGCAACACAATTAGAGGGTTAAGCATTTGAACTTGGTCTGGAAGCATTTGAAAACCAAATAGCTCGCCATTCATTCTGGAAGCCTGAAAAGTCCACCTGGAACCCTGAGAGTCAACTTTTGAGAAATAAAAGTAGAGAAATTCATTTATTATTTGTAAAGCAAGAATATTACCCACCTGTTGATCAAAGAGAGCCCAAAATATAGGAAGAGGTATGTAAAGCCAGAGAATGCCATAAACCGCTTTCATTTCAGTTAATAATCTACAATCGTATTGGTCGGAGGCATAGTTTAACCAATGACATTTCGAATTATTAAAAAATCCATTTTTACATTTATTGAACAAAGCGCTCTGAAAAATATTCATCTTATTTTTTAGAAGTAATATTTAATTTGATAATTAGCAATTACTTACAAAAGTGCATAATAAAAATTTCAAAATCACGTTGTCTTTAGGAGATTTAATTCTGTAAACATCTTTCCCAAGTATAAATAAAACTAAAACATTTCAGTTAGTAAATAAATTTTTCATATCTTTGCAAAATTATATAATGATAAAGCTTCAAATAATTTAAATGGAGGAGAAATGATCATTACACCTCGAAACTAAAATTTTTATTTTTTTATATCTTGCATGTTGGAGAGAGTTTTGTCTCGAGGGTTAAACTAACTGCCCCGCAAACAGGTTAGTGCTCGGGGCTAACCCCCGGGGGGATGATGCCCTCTGACATGCAATATAAAAATATTTTCTACTAAAATCTTAGATATTGTGACTATAGAATTCTGTTTTTATAGATTATAAAATTTTATATTTAAGGTAGGTACCAGCTGTAGATGTGGCAGCAAGGTTTTGGATAAAATCAACCTACAGGAAGTGGCACTTTACTTTGGTGGCTAAACACTTTTTTTTTAGATTTCTCGAAAATGGCTCTGAAAATTTTGATTAAACTCACTGTATTTAATTGTAAAAATAGGTGTTATTTAATATCATTCCAAAAATTCAAAAGTAGGTACTTAATTTTGGGGTCACATTGGATTCTGATGAGTCCCTTCAAAATTGACTTACCTAACACTTGAAAAGGACTTCAGAATCAAAACATTGTACCTATACACTGATTATAATATTTCATTTAAATTATCTAAGGGGGGTCAGATAGGCTAGGCGGTAGCATGACAGCGAGCTAACCAGGGGACCCGGGTTCGAATCCGACTCGAGGCATCCAGCTAAAATCTGACCCCGGGGGTAGAGACAAATTTAAAAAATATAACTAGTATCGTAATTAGGCTTATGGCTAGAAAGGCCGAAAAGCCAAAAAAAAAAAATATCTAAGGGGCCGTCCATAAATTACGTCACACTTTAAGGGGGAGGGGTATCTCAGATTTGTAGACAAAATGTGACAGGGGTCCGAGATCTTAAAAATTGCGATGTCACAAAAGTCAAATGAAAAAATTTCAAAATATATTTTTTATTAATAATAAAAAATATATTTGGAATCCAATAATAATAACTAGTAAATAATGAGTTAAATGATATGAATAAAAATAAAATTAAACTCAAAATATATTAAATCCCTTTAGTTGAGTTAAATTTATAAAAACAAATACTACAATTATTAAATTATAGGATTTAAAACCGATAGTGTCAAGTCACAATACAGGTGGGCTCAATGAAAATGTGACAGAATGTGACACAGTGGGAGGAGGTCTAAAAATCGTGAAATTCGTTTGACGTAATTTATGGACGGTCCCTAAGTGGTTTAAGCCGAAATTTGTCTATTGATATTAATGAGAGATTTTTACTGAGCCCAAGCCCCATAAGGGCAGCTGGAAATCCAAATCCAAGACTATAGCAAGTATCGTTATGGAAGCAGCCAATATTTCTCAGGATTGGAATGAGGATCACCCCAGCTAGACCTCCCATATTGATAGTAAAATAAAACAGAGAGAAAAACTTAGCCAATAATAGAGTCTGTCTAGGAAGATGGAATTGGTCTCCACCGAAGGCGGCTACGCATGGTTTGATCCCACCTGTGCCAAGAGCTATGAGAATTAGTCCCACACTGGTCCATGTGCTAGAAAATAAAAGAAATTGAAATTAACTAAGTCAGGAGATTCTTCAATTTGCTTAATTTAAATTATAGAAAGAATATTAGACAAACATTCGATATTCAACAAAATTAGCAATCGGCTGAACCATACTAAAAATCTATTCTACTATTCTAAAAGAAGAGATTTTGGACCTTAAGTCTAGGTTTATGTAGGTTCTTGGATTCTAAAATGTATCACAAATACTAGAATTATTCGATTTAGAAAAAATACTAATTTGTCATATAAAATATTAATATATTATAATCTATAAATATAAAACTACAATACTTACAGGGGTAAAATACTTAGCGGTGGGGTTGCAGCGATACACATTAGAACGTTTCCAGCTGTGTAGACAATGGAAAAATATAAAATAGTTCTAAAAATAAGACATGAATTATTTCTTATTGTTAATATATATTTGCTAAAGCTTAAAGTAAAAATAAAGTAAAAATGGAAGTCGATTTTCATACTTGGATCTATGTATGTATCTCCAAAAAATGTAATCTTTCAGATGTTTGAATATAGATTCTATACTTAAAACACTTACTAAAAAAATTCATAGGTACTGACTACTATGCTTACTTAAATCGTCCCAAAAATCCGTCAGCTAGAACAGCTCCAAAAGCGGTACCAAATAACAAAGCATGATAAATCCATGATAAATATATGTTGCTACATTTTCATGTAATAATAAAATATTTCTCAGGTACAGCGACAGAATAGCTAAAATATTTTTTTTCGTTAAAAGAAAAATATTGAAGTAAGAAATAAAATAAATTGTATAATATATACCTCTAAGTCCTCCAAAAGAAAATCGTTCACAGAATTCAGTGGCAATTATTAAAAATATTGATTTAGGATATTTTTCCTAAAACAATGGTGAATAATAAATTTTGATTTCTAATAGATCTATTGATTTATATGCAAGAGTTCAATGTCATAGAAATAGATCATGGACGGATTGACTTTTTCAATTTCTTCTTTGATATTAAAAATCACTCTACAATTCTGACCAATTTGGGGAATATGCAAACTTTTTCCATTAAACCGTTTAAATAAAAAATATTTAGAATATTATTAGATTAATACATTTTAGACAGTAGGTACGATTACGATAAAGCTGGATTAGGTAGTTAGCAAAAATTGCCAGAAGAAAAATCCATCTTGCTTTTCTATAAGCTGTATATCATCTGTAAAATTTATTTCTTAAAAGTCTTGTTTAATCCGGCTTGGTTATATTAATAATTTGAGCTCAGTTGTTCGATTAGTAATTGTTGAGTTCTGTGGGGTACACATTCAACTGAACAACCTATCCAAATAGTTTAAGAGATTTAATTTGTTTTTGACCCGAACCAGGGGCGGATTTATGTTGTAGTCTGTAGTGGGACCATCTCCATGAATATTTTTGGACTCCTTGTCTCAAAACACCAGCATATATTTGTTACAATTTTTAAACGGTGTATAATTAATTTCATCATTTTCAAAGGAACTTATTACTTTTTGATATCTTATAAAGTGCCTCGTTGGCCGAGATAGATTTAATACTTCTGTTTCCACATCATGAAAAGGACACTCCTTTGTTCAGAGCAGGCGAATTTTTTGTCGTGAGGTACTTCAGAGTTGTTGGTCCCCGTTGGGATTTTTAGTCCTCTAGATGTGATAGTGAAATAACTATATATATTTGCTACATATCAAAAATAAAAATATTGGGGTGCCGAAAATGCAAGCAGGCTTCAGAACCATATGATTCCTAGGAAATGAATTTTGATCCAAATATTTCTAAGTATAAATGAATTAGTGAACTAACCTGAATTGATACCAAAATAAACAAAGACGGTATTTATTTATCAAATGTCTGTCATTTATCTCGAAAAAAACAACTAATATTCTATACTATTTTTTTCTTTAATTAAATTGGTTTAATGGAATAAGTTCAACCGTACCTCAAATTGTTCAAGATTGTATCCATGTATGATAATAACAAAAGAGAGAGAAAAACAAATTGAAACAGGTCATTAAGGCCAATATCGGTGACACTGGCACTCAGATGCAGATTTACATTTTCAGAATCCTCTTGGTCATCTTCACTTCCCATTTTCTCTAATTAATGCATTATCTTTATTTTATCTAAAAATAAAATCTGTAATTAAGGTAGAGAGAGGTTTGAAAGCAATTAGACTATGTACTTTGTATGATATATCTAAATATTAATAATATTGTCGCAGTCTTAAAAACATTTCTCTTCTCATATTACTATTATTATTTTAATTAAATTTCTAAAAACTAGTTTATCTCTATAAATCAATCTATCAATATTATTGATTGTTTTTACAACCAATGTTTATTTATTGATATTATTTTTAGAGGTTCTGGAGCAATTTTTAGCTTCTGATGACAACTTGGTTAAGAAAAATATATTTATCTATTTATATATTAGTATTTTTATTTATGGTTACTTTTGCAGAGATTTGTGGATGATATCATCAATATTTTGATGAATAAATACCAAAAATAGATAGGTACTTAAGTACATTGCTTCTAAATATAAATATGTAGGTACCAAATAAAATAAACTGCAACGGATCGTTGCTAAACTTTATCCAAATTCATTTGAAATATTAATATGTTCTAGAGTAAAGTACTTTAAAATATAATTTTACTAAAAACTTTATTTAACCTTTTTTGTGGTCCCCAAGGTACTTAATTAGGATATTAAATTTCATCAAAATTGGTTAAGTCATTTTCAAGATATTTAGAAAAAACTAAAAAAGTACTGAAATAAAGTACTAATGTTTGTGGACCGATATGTACCAAAAACTAATCAGCGCTTCATTTTGTTAAAAGAATGCTAGGTTTTTAATTTCATTTCAATCGGTGAAACGGTGTGGAAAAAATCGTGGGCCAAAAAAACGATAACATCCATCCATCCATCCATCCATACATACATAAATACATCCATCCGCACGCACTAAATGAAATAAACTGCAACGGATCGTTGCTAAACTTTATCCAAATTCATTTGAAATATTAATATGTTTGTTCCTTTATTATTAATCAGATATCACTTGCAATTTGTAGTTCATATTGAGTTGTTTACCAAAAAAGAATTTAGTCTTTTTGATTTTAAGTCGATTCTTCCACGTTTTCAATAGAGGTTGCCATTAATGGTCAAAACATCAAAAATGGAATGCAATAAGGTTATTCCTCTAGTATTAGATAAAAATCGATCGTTATTTTTGATTTTATGTCGATTCCTCCATGTCTTCAGCAATGGTTACCAATAATAATCGAAACGTCAAAAGCCTAATGTAGAATTGTTATTCCTCAAGTATTAGATGAGAATCGATGTCTATTTTTTATTTTAAGTCGATTCCTCCATGTCTTCAGCAATGGTTACCAATAAAAACCGAAATGTCAAAAATCCAATATAGAATGGTTATTCCTCAAGTATTAGATGAGAATCAATCGTTATTTTTGGTTTAAAGTCGATTTCTCTATGTCTTCAGCAATAGTTTCCAATAAAAACCGAAACGCCAAAAATCCAATATAGAATGGTTATTCCTCAAGTATTAGATGAGAATCGATGGCTATTTTTGATTTTAAGTCGATTCCTCCATGTCTTCAGCAATGGTTTCCAATAAAAACCGAAATGTCAAAAATCCAATATAGAATGATTATTCCTCAAGTACTAGATGAGAATCAATCGCTATTTTTGATTTTAAGTCGATTCCTCTATGTCTTCAGCAATGGTTACCAATAAAAACCGAAACGTCAAAAATCCAATATAGAATGATTATTCCTCAAGTACTAGATGAGAATCAATCGCTATTTTTGGTTTAAAGTCGATTTCTCTATGTCTTCAGCAATGGTTACTAATAAAAACCGAAACGTCAAAAATCCAATATAGAATGGATATTTCTCAAGTATTAGATGAGAATCAATCGCTATTTTTGATTTTAAGTCGATTCCTCCATGTCTTCAGCAATGGTTACTAATAAAAACCGAAACGTCAAAAATCCAATATAGAATGATTATTCCTCAAGTACTAGATGAGAATCAATCGCTATTTTTGGTTTAAAATCGATTTCTCTATGTCTTCAGCAATGGTTACTAATAAAAACCGAAACGTCAAAAATCCAATATAGAATGATTATTCCTCAAGTACTAGATGAGAATCAATCGCTATTTTTGGTTTAAAATCGATTTCTCTATGTCTTCAGCAATGGTTACTAATAAAAACCGAAACGTCAAAAATCCAATATAGAATGATTATTCCTCAAGTACTAGATGAGAATCAATCGCTATTTTTGGTTTAAAATCGATTTCTCTATGTCTTCAGCAATGGTTACTAATAAAAACCGAAACGTCAAAAATCCAATATAGAATGATTATTCCTCAAGTACTAGATGAGAATCAATCGCTATTTTTGGTTTAAAATCGATTTCTCTATGTCTTCAGCAATGGTTACTAATAAAAACCGAAACGTCAAAAATCCAATATAGAATGATTATTCCTCAAGTACTAGATGAGAATCAATCGCTATTTTTTGGTTTAAAATCGATTTCTCTGTCTTCAGCAAAGGTAACGGATAAGAAAACAACGCAGTTGCTATGGTTACTCATAAAAATTCCTCCCAAATTTTTAGCATTTCACAGAGAGAAGCCTATCCATTCTTACTTAAGCAAGGCTAAATGAGCTATATTAAAACTTTCAAATGAATAAATTTTAAAGAATTTAAAAATTAAAAAAGTACCATCTAACTCTAGAGTAAAGTACTTTAAAATATAATTTTACTAAAAACTTTATTTAACCTTTTTGTGGTCCCCAAGGTACTTAATTAGGATATTAAATTTCATCAAAATTGGTTAAGTCATTTTCAAGATATTTAGAAAAAACTAAAAAAGTACTGAAATAAAGTACTAATGTTTGTGGGCCGATATGTACCAAAAACTAATCAGCGCTTCATTTTGTTAAACTAATGGTAGGTTTTCAATTTCATTTCAATCGGTGCAAACGGTGTGGAAAAAATCGTGGGCCAAAAAAGCGATAACATACATCCATCCATACATACATACATCCATCCGCACGCACTAAATGAAAAAATCGCACTTTTTGGCCTCTCGACGAGACCCCATGTAATTTTTGGCAAAACCGTCACGTGCTAAAATTCAACCTAATTGAATACTACAATTTGTGACTTTATTTGAGTCCATGGGTTCCGTAGTCTTTACCTGAGGACCCTTTGAAGCCACGCTTGCCCCGAGAGCGATTGCAATACTTCACCCATGCTGTGCACGGACAAAGTAAGTAAAATCGCACTTTTTGGCCTCTCGACGAGGCCCCGCTTGTAATTTTTTGGCAAAACGGTCGCGTGCTAAAATTCCATAGCCTAATTGAATACTACGATTTTGTGACTTTAATTGAGTTCCATAGGTTCCGTATAGTTTTTACATGAGTGACCCTTTGAAGCCACGCTTGCAAGCCCCGAGAGCGATTGCAATACTCTCTACCCGTGCTTTGCATTGGATAAAGTAAAAACAAAACATTATTGCCAGTTATTTTTGAAACACATATAGAGGATTGTAAGTAAATTGTGGAATAATTACTTTGGACCATTTTTTATAGGAAGGACCTCAGTAGGATTTTTTCATGGGAGCGAAAAGCTTCGAGACAAACAGTTTTGCAATATCATCTATTAGATCCTAAGGTCCTAAGGAATAGATTATTTTTAATTATATTTAAGAAGGGTTGTTTTTTACACCCTCGAATCGAACCCGGATGCCAATAACAGCAATCTAGGGCATTTGGCTACCTCTGTGTAGTGCATACCCCTCTGACATACAGTATGTAAACGCACTAACTATTTTGCTAATGATTCTAAATTTAAACATACTAGTATATGAAAAGAATTTAATTTATATGGTCTTAATTTCTTTGATATTAGTTGAAATATTTTTATATTAGATTATCAGAGGGTATTTTTTAGATGGTTGAAAGGCAGGGGCAGGGTTGGGACTAGAAGTATAGGTGTTGAAATCAGTGGTGGTTTTTGTTATGAGGATGATTCAGATGGTTATTTAGATTACTATATAAGGATTTAGGGAAGAGTGGTATTAATTTAAATAGGTCTGTTTCCTACAAGTTAGTTAATTCAGATATTAATATGTAGGTTTGCATTCATTTGTAGGATCTGGCATTGATTTGTGGAATAGTTTATTTATTACTACTTGGGATTATAGTCTTCTGCCTCCTATGATTAAATCAATTATAAATTTTGTCAAATCCTAAAGTTCTAGAGTTGTACAAAATTTTATTTAGTTCTCACAAGCAGAGATTAGCTGAGGTACAAAATTGAATTTGACAGAGTTCAAGTTACCGATAGAAATTAATAAATTTGAATTTTCTAAGAAAATCACAAGAGGGTGTCATCTATTAGAACCTATGCGACGGATTATTTTTAATTATGTCACAGGGGGTTATATTTCTTACCCCTTCGAGAATCGTACCGTAATTTTCATGGAGTTAGAAGGTCTCAGTAGGTCGATGAGTCTTAGGTTTATTGTGAATAATTTATTATATTTAAATGTATTAGTACAACAGCTTCAATCTTAAGGGAGCTGGCTAGTTTACTTTTCCCTCGATTATAACTGCAAAATTTACAGAGAGCGTACCGAGATTTGTAAAAGTTTTCACCATTTTCCTTTGATTTTTATTGAAATTAATATATTCGACAAGTAGAATTAATGTAGCTTAAAAATTATTATACCACTACACTTCGCCTCTAAAAGCCGGAAACTAGACCTGTTAGAATCAACCGAAATTAAGAAAGCTATAATTGAAAAAGATAAAATTCTCAATAACCAGCAGGACATTAGAAATTCCACAATAATAGATCTACTAATTAACAAAAATTAAAAAAAAACTTAACCTCAGTCTCTCTCAAATATATACTATTTCCCAAATTACAATCAAAATTAAATTCAAATCACGCGCCTTCAGTCTTTAAAATAAATGACACTTTGATATATGAGATAACCACAAAAATTGTTGTATATTGTAATTTATCTCATCTAATTTATCCCTATTATATTTTATCTTAATTCTTCATCTCTATATGTTATTTAGGCTTATTTGTAAACTG
Organism: Forficula auricularia; assembly: GCA_024734495.1. NCBI lineage: Eukaryota > Metazoa > Arthropoda > Insecta > Dermaptera > Forficulidae > Forficula > Forficula auricularia. Next base: position 9,557,896 of record JALMQS010000055.1, on the reverse strand, counting down.
ATATTTATAATTAATTTTGTGTCTATGACTTAAATTTGTAATTTTACTTTCTAATTTTATTCTAAAAAGACTTTATATTTATACTTGTAATTTTTATTTATATTAATATTCATATTTACTTAGATTTCTTATATTTACATTTATATATTTTATAATTAAAAAAGAAAAATCTTTGTAAAACAATTTTTTAAAAATTTTTTAAATTTTAAATTTTCATTGGTGTTTTTCTTGTGTAAGATTTGAATGTTATATTTTGTTATATTGGTAACCATGATTTGAATGTCAAGAATGGCGACCACTCGTTCAATTAATATTAGTTTTTAACCTGTAAACTCCTGATGATGGACTAATAATCCGAAATATATTGAGTTTGTATAAACCTCTTTGAGTTTTATTTCATTCACTGTGAAACTACACACCCTTTACTCTATTAACTGAAAATTATTATAGGTGTCGGAAATATATTTTCAAAACGTTATATTAGGTAGATTATTTAATATAAATTGTTTTTAAATATATTTAATTTGGCATGGTCAATTTCCCCCTCCCTCCCCTCCCCCCTTGCAAAATTTGCTAGTTACTCCCGCCCCTCGGCTGGCACTCAGGCAGATGCCAGTCCACGGTGATTTACCCACGCGTTCAAGAGCCTCGAAATAAACATTCAACTTATCTGGTCATTTCAGGTAAATATCACAATCTAATTAACTCAAAATTGGCCATATATTCTTCTTACTAAATGGATATAATTATTTAAAAAAAAATTATCAAAAATATTGCTGAAATATTTTTTAATCCCTGTGATTTCCTAGCTCCTACTGCCTTATTTAGATAAGTCATTTTTAAAACTCTTAAATAGAATTATTCAAAGAGAAATATTATTATTTTATACAGAGTATGGTGAAGTATTTAATTTTTGCATGAAAAAGGTGTTGTTTTTACAATTAAATTTTTTGAAAATCACTTAGACTGAATATTTTTTTAATTAAGTTTAATATTAAGAAAGTTTGGATTCATATAATCTCGGACATCCCAAAAATTATAATATTATTTTTTGATTTTTATTATATAATTGATATTTTATTAAAGGAAGTAAAGAAAATTTTTGAAATTTTTTTTTTAGAAACTTTTTAAAATTTTAAAATATAAAATACTAGGTAGGTTTCAGATAAATAAAATATCAGATGCTTGTTTAGCACGACTCTATATATATTTCGTGGTATAAGCCAATATTCAGGAGTTCACAAATGACACATTTTTGAAAAAAAATTTAGAAATTTTTTAAAATTTTGAAATATAAAATACTAGGTAGATTTCACATAAATAAAAGATCAGATACTTGTTTAGCACGACTCTATATATATTTCGTGGTATAAGCCAATTTTCAGGAGTTCACAAATGACACATTTTTGAAAAAAAATTTAGAAATTTTTTAAAATTTTTGAAATATAAAATACTAGGTAGATTTCACATAAATAAAAGATCAGATACTTGTTTAGCACGACTCTATATATATTTCGTGGTATAAGCCAATTTTCAGGAGTTCACAAATGACACATTTTTGAAAAAAAATTTAGAAATTTTTTAAAAATTTTGAAATATAAAATACTAGGTAGATTTCTACATAAATAAAAGATCAGATACTTGTTTAGCACGACTCTATATATATTTCGTGGTATAAGCCAATTTTCAGGAGTTCACAAATGACACATTTTTGAAAAAAAATTTAGAAATTTTTTAAAATTTTTGAAATATAAAATACTAGGTAGATTTCTACATAAATAAAAGATCAGATACTTGTTTAGCACGACTCTATATATATTTCGTGGTATAAGCCAATTTTCAGGAGTTCACAAATGACACATTTTTGAAAAAAAATTTAGAAATTTTTTAAAATTTTGAAATATAAAATACTAGGTAGATTTCTACATAAATAAAAGATCAGATACTTGTTTAGCACGACTCTATATATATTTCGTGGTATAAGCCAATTTTCAGGAGTTCACAAATGACACATTTTTGAAAAAAAATTTAGAAATTTTTTAAAAATTTTGAAATATAAAATACTAGGTAGATTTCACATAAATAAAAGATCAGATACTTGTTTAGCACGACTCTATATATATTTCGTGGTATAAGCCAATTTTCAGGAGTTCACAAATGACACATTTTTGAAAAAAAAATTTAGAAATTTTTTAAAATTTTGAAATATAAAATACTAGGTAGATTTCACATAAATAAAAGATCAAATACTTGTTTAGCACGACTCTATATATATTTCGTGGTATAAGCCAATTTTCAGGAGTTCACAAATGACACATTTTTGAAAAAAAAATTTAGAAATTTTTTAAAATTTTGAAATATAAAATACTAGGTAGATTTCACATAAATAAAAGATCAGATACTTGTTTAGCACGACTCTATATATATTTCGTGGTATAAGCCAATCTTCAGGAGTTCTCAAATGACACATTTTTGAAAAAAAAATTTAGAAACTTTTTAAAATTTTAAAATATCAAATACTAGGTAGGTTTCACATAAATAAAATATCCCATGCTTGTTTAGCACGACTTTATATATATTTCGGGGTATAAGCCCATCTTCAGGAGTTTACTAGACAGTGTCCTTTGTGAACTCCTGAAGATGGGCTTATACCTCGAAATATACTATATATAGAGTCGTGCTAAACAAGCATCTCATCTTTTATTTATGTGAAACCTACCTAATATTTTATATTTTAAAAATTTAAAAAGTTTCTAAAAAAATTTCAAAAATTTTGTTTACTTTTTTAATATGTTTCACCAAGAACCTACACCATTCTCCCTCAACAAAATTGATATTTTATTACTAGGTACGCCTGGGAGGCAGGCGAATCGCTTGCCTGTCAGTTGGCTCTAATATTGGATTCAAAAAAATAATGTATATATCTATATTTCTTGCTTAAATATGTCTAAAACATCTCAATCATGATTTTTTGCCTTTCTCCATGTGTGTCTGTGTGTAACTCAAGAACAAAAAGTCTTAGAAAGTTCTTTCTTTTAGCATATATTGTATATTTTCTATGCGGAGAATTGAGTAGATTTTGATCTCTCTAGTTTTAGAACTTCAATTTTAAAAATGCAAATAAAAATAATGTTTTAATCATTTAATTTATATTTTAAGTAGAGGTAATAATATAAGCATAAATGAACAATTTATATTTATAATAATAAAACTTGAGCAAGATGCGAGGTAGGTTTCACAAAAAAAGAAATAAAACAAAATTGAGTTTTGAATTCGATATATTTCGGGGGTGAAACGTTTTTTTTTGACTCCTGATGATGGGCTCACCCCCAAAATATATCGAATTCAAAACTCAATTTTGTTTATTTCTTTTTTTGTGAAACCTACCTCGCATTTTGCTCAAGTTTTATTATTATATTAAAATGTTTCACCTAGAACCAACACCTAACTAACTCCTTAAAAGTTAATTTATATTTAAGTTTATTATAAATTTCTAGGGCGTCTCTAGCGTACCTAATCTTAAAAAAGTTGTTTTTTTATTAATTAATATATGTCCTGGTGAGGATTAATTAATTACAATTTGATTAAGGAAAATTACTAAAATGGGCGTGGAGAAAGAATAATCTCTTTTCTTTCGACCTAAGACCCGCAAGGATGCCGAATACGAGTCCAGACTTGTTTCAGAACATTAGAGATTAATTTCTTAATTTCTATTATTATAGGAATGGCCTTTTGCCTTTGGAACTTGGACCAATACAATGGTCGTTATAAAACGATTGTTTCTTTGTAAATCCCGAATATAAGCATTTAATAAATCTTTAATATGCTTAAAACTAAAATTATTATTAAAATAATATAAAAAGCCAAATTTTGAAGTGTACTAACTTCTCTCTTATTAGAAACTTTTATCAAATAAGCTGACGTGTTTTGATGTGGTCATCCACTTGACTTTACCATACAACTTGGCCCCTCACTTATATTTAATATTTAATAAAATTATTTATAATCATGTGGGGAAGGGGGTTAGTTTTTGCATTTTTAGACTCCTGGAGGCCCAATGAATATGTATACAAAATTTGGTTGAGTTTGATACAAGAGCCTATATTTTCATTTTTTGTCTCTACACCCCCCCCCCCATTTGGGTGGTTATTTTTTGCATTTTTAGACTTCTGGGGTCCCACTGATTATGTATACAAAATTTGGTTGAGTTTGGTAAATGGTTAAATTAAGATTTTCATTTTTTGACCCTACACTCCCCCCATTTTGGGTGGTTATTTTTTGTATTTTTAGACTTCTGGGGTCCCACTGATTATGTATACAAAATTTGGTTGAGTTTGGTAAATGGTTAAGATTTCCATTTTTTGACCCCTCCCCCCCTCCCCATTATGGGCGGTTAGTTTTTGCATTTTTAGACTTCTGGGGTCCCACTGATTATGTATACAAAATTTGGTTGAGTTTCCTCAAATGGCCTAGATTTTTAATTTTTAACCCCCCTCCTGGAGACTCCTGGAGGCCCACTGAATATGTATACAAAATTTGGTTGAGTTTGATATGCACCAAAATCTAATCAGCTCTTAATCTCAATGCACCAAAACTACGTGTGAAATTTGCTTTCGATATTCACACTAGTCTTTGATCTAGCTCATCCACAAAAAATTGAACGCACGAACTAACTGACTAACGGACATGTTGACAGAAACAATTATTAACTTGAAAAATATAATTTTTTCGATGTTCACTTATTAGGGATTTTTTGTAAAAGGAAATGCCATGGTTTCGCTCAATTTTTTAATCAAAATAGTTTCAGCCGTTTTTGAGATATTTTGAAAAAATAGGTAGGAAAAAACACTTTTTTCATGCACGATTACAATACTTGACCATACCCTGGTAAAGTAAAAATTAAACTTAAATAATAAAAAAAAAACTAAAAATTTTTGATCGGTATACTAAAGCAACTGAGCATGATGATAATCTTCGCTAACATTCTAAATTTATGAAAATATTCAATAAATAAAGTAAAGCTTCACTTTTTTCCCATCCAAGTCTAAGTTCTCGTATAAAATATACTAAATACATGCTTTAATCAAAAGTCTTTATATAAAAGAGAAATTTCGTTTTACTTGATTATTTATTTATTTTATTTGGAATTAAAATCTTTTCAGGATTAGAATAATTTTCTTTCCATATATGGTTTCACGAGTAAAAGATATAGTAAGCCTTTTTCTTCTTATTTAAAAATTGATAATATTTGACAAAAATAGTATTTTTGCAATTATTAATTTTTTTTTATTCTTTATTATTAATAATATCAATTTCTTGGTGAATTTGATAATCATGATCATATCTTAAGTGAACATCAGAGTATAGAATTATTCAGAAGCGTTTTTTTACTTGAAATATAAAATTATTGATTTCAGAGAATTTGAACCGATCGCTGATTAAACACACACACACTCAGAAAGTCACATTCTTAATTTCTTCAAAATATCAAATTATTTATTCATTTTATTAGAATCTTAACTTTCCAACTCATTTAATATAAAATTAATAGTAAAAAAAAAATAAATTAAAACTTAAATATCATCATCATTGAGTACACAGTCCTAAGATTGTTTTTGACACAACCACCCGTCTCCACTCGCCTCTGTCCCATACCTAATTATTAATATAGGTAAGCATTATTTATTCAAAACACTTTATGTAATGTTCAAAGAGTATAATTATTTGTTGAATTTAATAAAATAATATTAAAAATAATTTATTTTTTTATTTAGGGACGAATCTAAGATTATAGTAGAAATATTTTTACATTGCATATCAGATTTTATTTTAAATAAGCTGACGTGTTCTGATGTGTCCATTCACTTGACTTTACCATACAACCTGGCTCTCACTTATATTTAATATTTAATAAAATTATTTATATTCAACTGTAAGGGGGGGGGGGGGCGGTTAATTTTACATTTAGGCTCCTGGGGATTATGTATTTACAATTTGGTTGAGTTTAATACAAGAGCCTAGATTTTCATTTTTTGACCATACCCCCCCCCCTCTATTTTGGGAGGTTAGTTTTTGAATTTTTAGACTTCTGGGGGTCCACTGATTATGTATACAAAAAATATGCTTGAGTTTGCTCAAATGGTCTAGATTTTTTAATTTTTACCCCCCCCCCCCTCCACCGCCCTTAATTTTAGATCGATATGCACCAAAATCTAATCAGCTCTTAATCTCAATGGACCAAAACTTTGTGTGAAATTTTGTTTCAATATTCAAACTTGTTTTTGAGCTAGCTCGTCCACAAAAATTTAGTAACGCACAGACTAACAACAACCAACCAGACAACCAGACTAACATACATTTTGACAAAACAATTATTATCTAGAAAAATAGTTTTTTCGATATTCACTCATAAGAGCTTTTTTGTAGAGCGAAATGCCATGGTTTGCTCAATTTTTTTTTTAATCAAAATCGTTTCGTTAGCCGTTTTTGAGGCATGTTCGAAAAAAAGAAGGAAAAAAACACTCTTTTCATGCACGATTACAATACCCTGTTTGGTAGAGTAAAAATATATCATGGCTTTAATTGTGTTTTAACGCTCACGGATCGTCTATTCTATAATTTTAAATCTGTAAAATTGAAACATTTTTGTAGAATATTCTATATCTACAGTGTATTTATTAATCGGGTTTAATTTTTTTTTCTAGTAAAGTGTCGACTCGAGTGCTGGATTTATTTCTCCCTACGTAGTCCACTGCGAGGAGGCTCCTTAATTCGACCCACGAGGTATGTATCTAGATATTTAACATACTAATTGAATTTTCTAATTAATTATTAGATCAGCGCTTCTTAAACATTTTTATTCGCGACCCCAGATTATATATCTATATGGAATTAACAAACATTTTTACTAGTAAATCATAATAAAGCAATTTATTTTAAAGATAATCTTTGTTAAACATACTTATTATAATCATTATACAATTTATTAAATTTACATATTAAATTTAAATATTAATGAAATAAATGTGCTGTTGCTTCTTAATAGAAAAAGATCAAATTTTGGTTGAATATTTAATACTCTGTGGGAATTAAAGCATATTCAACATTTTTCAAATTTGATTTGTATTTTTATTTTATAATGGTGAGAACGAAATTTGGCATAAATATGTAGTACAAAATGGCAAAATTCTGCCCCAATCTCAAAAACAAAATTCATTCAATGATGTATTTCGATTAATTTTTGGAGGTCAATTTTTGGTCACTGCGCATTATAATTTTTTCATTGCCATTGACGTTTAATCAATTTTGCAACTATAAAATTTAATTGATACCCAAAATACGATCATGATCCGCGGTTTAAGAAGTACTGCATTAGATCAATTTACAAATTATTCAATAAAAATATTAATAATAATAATACAACCCAACAAAATAAAAATATAATCTTATTTCCTGAGGCTTTTGGAGTACTGGTTATGAAAATTGCAGTAGATAGACGATATCAGCTCTGGTTTAAAATACGGTGATTAAATCTCTTAAAAATACTATTTTAGCCTATATTAAAAAGGTGCATTGATTCAGGGCAGCGATACATGAAATCAAAATATTTAATTTTATTAATTTAAATGAAGTTTCATCGATCAAATACAATATAACGCCTGATTTTAGATCAATGAGAATTTGATTTATAGTAAAACAAAACAAACTAAAACTATATTTTTTTGAATGAGAAAAAAACATGAAAATGTAGTTGTTTTTTTTTAATTATTATTATTCTAAATCGGATTCTGTTTGAGATAAAAACAAGTGTTATTTATAGTGGAAATGATCGACGAAGTTTTTTTTCAAGTAAAATTACTAATTTTTTGATTTAAAGTATTACTTCTCGAATCGATACGTCTTTAAAATAGGTAGAAACATTCTTTTTGAAGATTTAATTATAAATCAAATTGAAGAAAAAAATGGCTTTTCAGGCGTCGTTAACATGCTTGCAGTTTCTTGCATTAATTAATTTATTAAATGTTAATTCAAAACACACTTGTTCGACTTTTCTAATATTTTTCTTTATGAAAACGATTTCAAACTTTATACCCGTTTTTTTTTCTTTACTAGACTAAAAAACACATTATATTTATTTAATATTTATCTAGTTTTAAATTTTTACTTAATTTTTCAATTTTTTAATTGATTTTTTTCTGTTCTTCCATGGTGTTTTAGTCATCCCTTCTTCTCTTCTCGGCTTTATTCTACTCGTCTCTTGAATCTGCACTTCATAGCTTCGCATTCCATATAAGTACAAAAATCTTTTTTTACAAGCATGGCTTTTAATTTTTGTTAGGGATCAAATACTTTAGAAAATTAGGGATTTTTGCAACAGGATGTTTTTTCTTTCAGGTTTCACCCTACAACTTTTAATTTTAGATTAGAGATTTTATTAATAAAAACAAATACTAAATGAAATTAAATTTAACTTTTTAAATTTAAAATTGCTTTTCATAAATTTTTCATTTTCATTTGATAAATTCATGGTAAAAATCATTCAATTTTTTCTTTTTTCAATGCATATCGTAATTAAAATATAAAATGATTAAATTAGTAAATTATTAATTTTTAAAGAAGGATTAAAATGTCATCCTAATTAATTGTTTTATTCGAAATTTCTGTATTCATTTTCACCTTTTCCATCATTTCATCATTAAAATTTTTAATTTAATAAACTTTTCTAATTCAGTTAAATAATTTTTTTGAACTATTTTTCAAATTGAGATTTTTATTAGAAATTAAATTCAGATAGGTTAGCAAATGATAGATTTACAGCATTCCCTTCCGAACGTTAATGGATGGATCAACTGGTCCAAAGGATCAAAGGAGGATGAATCTTCAGAGGGCGGATTTATCTTCACAAAGTAAGACAATCTCCTTAAAATTGGTAGTTTTCTGGGTCTAAGATTTTCGATGTTGTTTTATTAGTCGTTAGGGCTTCCAGGTTCATCGCCTCTCCCTCCGTGGGATCCGCTACAAAACCACTATATGAATGATTGCATGATATAATTTTTAATAAGCTCAAAGGGATAGAATTAGCAATAGGTGTATGAGGGTGGTTGGGATACGCCATGCCAACGTCAGGGATGCTAATCTGTTTTCGAGATGTTTCTAGAGACAACCATCTACGAAAACAAAGAGATGGCTTCTAGATCTTCAGCATGGGCCGTTGCAGTAATTCAAGGTGAATATTACACTTAACATTTTTTGAATTTTTCAAAAGGTTGAAGTTGTCATCTGCTTGATGCAACTAAATATATATCTATATAAATAAATACAAATCTTCAAACGTTTATTAAAATTTTAAACGTTTCGGACAGAAAAATATTTAAAATTTCGAATTCATTCATTTACAACAAAATTCCGAATTTTCCATGCTAGTAGCTAGCTACTAACCTGGGATATAATTCTGACTTTTTTAATCCCAAAATTTTAGATAAAGAACGGAATTTAGAATACTTTAGAAATATTTTCTATCTAAGATTGGAGTAATTTTTGGAGACGGACTGATAAGTGAAATTGAATGGATATTGATGAGGCAGTCCATAAAAAAAGAAGATAATTTATACTATCTTTTTATTCATAGACCGACGTTTCTGAGGCTATTCCCTCCTTCTTCAGGGTTTTGAAAAGTGAAGGGAATCCAATGCGACATTCCCCTCTGTCTCCCCTTTCAGTGGCAGTAAAAATATATTATTAAAGGGTAATGTCTCATTGGATTTCCTTCACTGATTCTCAAAACCCTGAAGAAGGAGAGCCTCCGAAACGTCGGTTTGTGAATAAAAAGATAGTATAAATTATCTTCTTTTTGGACTTTCTCATCAATATCCACTCAATTTTCTATTTATTTGCCACTTCACCACTGTCCTATAGCACGACATTTCATGCCCTATGAAGTGCCTGAGCATATTTTTCTCCTCTCTACAATCGTTCAGGTTTCGCATTCCGAGGCTCCATAAATATATTCTCAGCAACACCTTTTCTTTTTCTAAGCTATTTGATGAGGAGCATAATCATTTTGGTTTTGAATTAAACAGTAACTTAGATTGAACTATTTTAGACTTTATTTCTTTTGAATTCAACCGGTTCACATTATTTTACTTTCTATATAGCAAAATTCTTTAACTCCCACACTCTCTTCGCTTATCTCAATACTCCTTTCTCAGATATAAACATTAGTCTAGCTCTTATTTATTTTTAATTTAAACCCATGTGCTAAAATTTAGTTAATTCGTGTTTTCTATTACACAGATAGTTATGGTGATGTTAGTCTTAAATTTTAATACCAGAAAAAGTCCAAGAAGTGTTAAATGAGACAAGAAGGATGTGGTTACAAGCTTACTTAGATGATCATTTTAAGGTAGTTCTTTCACAAATGCAAAAATTCAAATCTTCGAAACTTGGAATATAAGTCATTACAAGCATAATAAACACAATGTTAAAATTTGAAGACGATTTACCATATCAAACATGAAATTTTTACATATGGTAGATTGGGAAAGGGTGGAAAAATGATGATTATTTTATTTTTTTTCATTGAAGGACTTTCACCATTTTGATGAAAAGCTAATATTTGTTAGAATAATATATTCGAAGTAACTAAAAAAAATTGAAATTATCTACCTCGTAGATTTGATAAAAAATAAAAAATAATTTGAGCGATTATTTTTAGTGGAGGATATAAAAACAATCCATTCATAAAGAGGATAGTAGTGTGAGAAGTACAGTTACATTAAAAAACATAACCTAAAATTTTAGTACCGTTCATATGCTAGAGAGTGGTTACGAGGCTAAAACTTTTGTGTAGATTGTCGCGAAAGAACTACCTTAAGCTCTGAAGAAGAAGAGAAGATCTTCCGAAAAGTCGATTTTTTAGAAAAAAGAAACAGATGTTCCAATTAAAAAAAAATTGTAGTTTTAATTATTTATGCATCTCAATTCCCCAGTGAATTCTACTAGTTCGTTTCTAAAAGTAGGAACTGAAACTCTCTCCCTGCCTCCATCTTTCCCGACACTTATAATCTTCAAACCCTAAAAACCCGGGTGCACAAACACCTACGGCTCCACCCTTTCACTTGATCAACTTTCCCCTCTTCGGTAATGCAATTCTTTTGAGATCCATAGAAGCTGCATCTCACTGGTGCGTCCCGACTTTTTGCATTGGATTGTATAAAAAAAGAAAGAAAGAAAAAGAAAATAATTAAATTTATTAGATAAAAAAATCTGCCCCTTTCAAGGGACAAATTTCAATTATAAACAAAATGAATTTTGTAATGGAAATTCGTTTCTTCCTAGGGACCACATTTTTAAATGTCTCTTAGATAAACGAACGATATTATTAAACAAAAATTTCTCCCGGTAAACCTAACAATGGATTCCAGCAGAGTTTTATTCGCTGATTATCATGCAATTTTCCGATTTTTTACAACACGTCAAAGTTTGAGATATTCTCAGTCAAAATGACGAAAATGGCCATTTTGACCTATGTTTGAGTCCCATTAGATATTAATCAGCAATATTTGAAATCAAAATATTTTGGTGACGTAATAGAAAACAGCTTCCTCTTTGATTTTAAAATTACCACTTGTTTTTAGCTCAATTATAACTCGAGTAATAAAAAAAACTAAAACTACGTGATTATAAATGATAATAAACATAGATAAAAACATAAGGTCTTAGTTTTTAAGTTATAACTCGAGTTCTAATTGAGCTAAAAACAAGTGGTAATTTGAAAATCAAAGAGGAAGCTGTTTTCTATTACTTCACCAAAATATTTTGATTTCAAATATTGCTGTTTATTATTTAATGGGACTCGAAAATAGTTCAGCCTTTTTCCTCATTTTGACCGATAATATCTCAAAACACTGACGTGTTTTAAGAAATCGGGAAATTGCATGATAATCAGCGTATAAAACTCACCTGGAATCCATTGGTAGGTTTACCGGGAGAAATTTTTGTTTAATAGTGTTATTAAACTAACTTCGTTTATAGTCCTGATAGATCTGGTGACACATTTTGACTACGAATTTGACCCAACTAGAAATAATGCGTAATAGTACTGTCTATGATAGTTGTACAGGGAATGGCCAGTCTGGTGGCTGGCTGTAGCAGGTGGACCAGGTACTGCGCATGGTGTGAGTGTGGTAAAAAATACATATGTTATAAAAAATATTTTTGACCCACAATGAAATTATAAAAATTATAATTTATAGTCAATTATAAACATAATATATTCACTCCAGACCATTTGAGTGGTGGAACGTGGAACCAGACCACCTCATAGTGTATTTTTACAACATGAAAAAAAATATTTGATGCTATTTTTTTAATGTTGTAAAAATACACTTTAGTAGTCTGGTTCCACGTCCCACCACTCAAATGATCTGGGGTGAATATATTATTATGTTTATAATTGTCTATAAGTTATAATTTTTATAATTTCATTGTGGCTCAAAAATATTTTTTATCACATGTGTATTTTTTTACACGTCATGCCGCCATGGCATACCTACAGCCAGCCTAGACCGGCCATTTCACTGCAATATCATAGACAGTACTATTACGCATTATTTAGTTGGGTCAAATCTAGTCAAAATGTGTCATCACTCTTGGACTATTATCTAACAATTTAAAATGTGGTCCCTAGCAAGAAACGCATTTCCATTACAAAATTTATTTCGTTTGTAATTGAAATTTGTCCAGTGTAGTTTTCTGAAAACACTAGTCACAAAAATAAAATAAATATATTTATATTTAATTTATATTTATTGACTTTTTATTATCGTAATAATTTTGATCCGAGTTAATATTATTGAGACCTTGTGTTATTCAACTTCTTCAATGGTAGGTTCTCTATTAGATGTGTCCTGGCTGTGCTCACCTGACTTGTACAATTTCGCCATAATCGGCCTACAAACTCTAGTCAATTCACTTTGCTTTTGTTCATAATCCGATATCTCCGCTGAATGATTTTCATCTAACCACTTAATTGTTTCTTCAACCTTTCTTTGCAAAATTCGTCTATCATTAGCTGATATTTTATTTTTATAATCATCATTCTCGTATGTATTCTTAAGTTGATAACAAAAACTTTCGAGGCCATTTTTTGCGGTAACTCTGGAACGTTGTCTTTCATCCTCTGCTCGATAGTGTTCGGAGTCGGCAACCATTCGGTCAATCTGTTCTTTGCTCAGACGACCTTTATCGTTTGTAATACGGATTTTATTCGATTTTTGGGTGGCTTTCTCTACAGCAGAGACGTTCAGAATTCCATTGGCATCAATATCGAACGTTACTTCAATTTGCGGATCATTCCGTGGAGCTGGAGGAATACCCGAGAGTTCAAATTTCCCTAAGAGGTTGTTATCTTTGGTCATCGATCTCTCCCCTTCAAAGACCTGAGAAAAAAAAATATTATAAAAACAAAAAACAAAAACAAAAAACAAAACAACGAAAATAAATCCACAATTTACACATTTTCATTAAAAATGTTATTCAATCATTTAAATTATAATTTTTCTTGGGTTTTTAAAATTTATTCTCATATTCAGAATTGTAAAAGTTTATTTAATTTATTATATTCAATGTAATTAATAAAAAATGACGTTTTAGCTGCTTTTCCAGAGCCGATATTATATCTATATGTATCAAAAAAAACATTGTTTACTTAAAAAAGTTTATACTAACAGGAGCCAGATCTTACATCTTAAAAAATAAATAGTCAAAGAGTCGCTATTAACCTTTTCTTCCTTTAGTAATTATAGCCAAGGATTTCAAAAATACTTCCTAATTTTTCGTCCATTTACTAGTAAGGTTCCAGTCCGTCAAAAATATCTATCTATCTACCAGTGGCGTGCGATCCATGGATGCAGCGCATCCATAAAATTTCAAATATTTAAAGTGTTTTCATAAACATATATATATATATAAGGTCGACTTCAAAATTTCAGGAGGATCTTTAAATTTTCAAATTAATATCCGCTATTTAAGATATTTCTATAAAAAACACTTTTTGTTTTGAAAAGTATTTTGTTCTCGAAATGAAATAAAATTGTTGAATAGTTTCAAGGGGCAATTAAAATAAATTATTTTTATGAAAAGGGTGCGGATAGAAGTCCTTGCCTTCTATATCTTCCAGTTCAAGCAGGACAAAGTCAAGTCAGACGAGTTTTATTCGAATAAAAATTGTTCTCGCTGGGCAACTATTAAAATAGTAATTCAAAAAATAAATAAATAAAAATGATTCCAGAATTTTTTGGACTAATCCATTTCTAAGAATTTTTGGACTAATCCATTTCTAAGAACTTTTAATATATAAAGATCGGAAATAACTAATAGTGCTATAGACAAGTCATAGTTTGCTTATTGTAATAAAATTAGGAGAAATAAAGATTTTCTTTTAGGACAGGCTGATTCATTGTGGAAGATGGTCGATTTCCATCTCAGGGACTGTGGAGTTTAAATAACAAGATTTAATTTCTGACTCTTACCCTCACTCACGCAAAGAAGTATCCGTTTGGGGCAAAGGTCCTAAAATATATTTTTTCAAAATCTAATGTTAAATTTCAAAAATAACGAAAATGATGCCGTATTATGTTAAAAAAAAATTTTCAGATTTTATTTTCCAAGGAACATTTTTCTATTATTCCTAAAGAAATAAATTTAAAAATCATTATGCTTTGTGAAATATTCATATTAGGCTGTAGATAAATGTAAGGCTTTTGGAAATGATTTTACTTTGTAACGGAATACTTATAAATTGAGTCTTCTCCTTAAATGTCTTTGACCTATATATACCTCTTCATGAAAGATTAAATTATTTGTAAAACTCAAGAGAAATCTATATCTAAGACTTAAAAAGAAGGCAAGAACTTCAAAATCATAGTCTCAAATAAATGAAAATAAATTTTTTCATCAGAATCTGTATCTTCAATAAATTACTGTCGTTCTTAGAAAAATAGCATTGCCACTAATTTTAACTGAGAAACAAAATTTCCGCCTTTCGAATATGCAACCATATCTACTCCGAATCATATATTTTCGTTTTTACGATCAAGCAGTCACCCGTAATGTTTCAAGAACAATAGTTTCTGTATTTTTTTATCACCTACACTTAAGTAACATGCAATAATGATCATTCATGTTTAGATCTAACTTTTTTATCAAGAGAGTTCCAGTCTCTCGATGTCATAGGGATGTCGAGTTGGCCAATGTGTTCGTTCGGTTAGTACCCAATTTGAGCGCGTAGGGCTGTTGAGTCATAGAAAATCGTGTCTTTCGCTCAAATGAAGCTATTGGAGGGATTATTGATTTTAGTTGACTAATTCTCAATAAAGAATTGTTCAAATGTAATAAAATTTTAAAATATTTGATATTTTTATTCACTTGGGAAAACTATTTTTTATTCATTAATCTTACTCAACTTTTTTAATTATACAAGGCTAAATTTGTCCCTGTCTTGAATATGGCTTGGATCTGTTGAGGGGACCTCGGGCTTTCTAGCATTCTCTTGCATCTATTGATACAATTCAGAAGCAAAAAATAAAATTAATAGGAGATTCTACTTTAATTAGTACACTCGAAACCTGGCCAGTCGAATAACTGTCTCTTCCTTCTGTCATTTCACGTACTATGGCATTTGTTCTATATGATCTTGTGAAGCCGAATTTGCTTGAAATACGCGATTTATATACAAAACATCTTTGGTTAATCTACAAACGACCTATAAGTTATAGGTTCATGACCTTCTCGCTGCGTTCATTATGACATCATTCTCAGAAAAAGAAAAGATAGATTCAAATCAAAAAACCCATTTGCCACCATGTTTGCCCCTATGACTTTTAGAAAGTTTAACTCTCCACTGATCTATTTTTCTTGTCCCCACTAATGAATTTTTCAAGTCCCGCCTTCATAAGTAACTTCGACTTTAACCCAACCCTCCTTTCTTTTTATAATCTGATAAATGATTTTGACTTATACGTGTAGGCTAGGGTGGCCCTTGTTTTGGGTATTTTTAAATTTTTATGCTCCCAATGGCTCATATGGTTCGAAATGAATAAAAAAAAATATCCCCCAAATTTCAAGTCTCTATCTCAATTTTAACCTTTTCCGAACAGTGTTGGAAGTTTTCCATCTGAATAATATGGGGTTTTTGGCATTGAACGATTAATTTTTTATTGCGGCCAAAGTAAGGGTTAAAAAATTTAAAACTCTGTAAACTTTACCCTTATAATAGTAGCTATCCCTCAGAATTTTTACAGATTTTTAACCATTTTAATTTTGGAGTCAATAACTTACTAACGCTAAGATTTATCAGTAGTTTATCTAGCTGTAACTCCAATATTATAAAATATAAAAATATGTTAAAATTCTGAAGAATAGCTAGTATTATGAGGATAAAGTTTCCAATTTTTTGAACCATTACTTTGGGCCGAATAAAAAATTGATCGTTCAATGCCAAAAGCCCCATGTTATTTACATGGGAAACTTACATCGCTTTTCGAGAAGGTTGCAATGGGGTTAGGGAGGGTATGTGGTTGGAGGGGTAGGGAAATGGGAGGGCGGGTTGTTCAGGTGACGATCCAGAGTCACGGGTGGGGGTGCGGGGGTAAGCACGGGGTGGTATGGTAGTGTGGGGCGGGGTGGAGGACACGGGGTGAGGTCCAAGGGGTGGTGGTGTAGGGTCGGGGTTGGGGTTGAGGGTTTGGTTCGTGGGGTGGGGTTCCAGGGGTTCAATTGGGTCAGGGAGGGTTGGTGGTTGGAGGGATATGTAATCCCAGCGAAACCTCCACCATGCAATGGGGTTGGGGAGGGTTTGTGGTTGGAGGGGTAGGGAAATTAGTTCTGGTAAGGGGACTTTTAAGGGGAATATTCCTGAGTGTGAGAATACTAACCTTTATAGACGTGGAGGTGGTGGTGTAACTCAGTGTATCTCGTTGTACTAGTTTGATAAACTACTGAATTTACTCTTATGTTTCAAATTCTACGTTACTGAAGTTAATCTGATGCAATGAATTTACAAAAAAATAATAAAAAAAAACAATTTTAAATAGGCAAACAAATAAAAATAATTGACTGAATTCTAGCTGCAAAGGAGAATGGGGAAATTTTCTTAACAGCAAAAGATAATCAAGAATTTAATTTATAATATATGATTTATTAAGGTCCTTGGTGAATTTAACAGTCAGAAAGAATTAAATAATTTGATGGCTTTAAGGGGTGAACGGAGATTGTTCAAAGAAATTGTGATTAATTACGTTTGCTCTTGAAGTGCGCTGACTGGTTCAAATAATTCAGACAGCGCTAGCTGTGCCGCGTCCACTTCTCGCTCCTGTTCCGTAGACTGCCACGTCGAAGAGTACGTAATGTCCCAGGAGTCTCGCCTTTTTGATAAGTCTCTGTGATGCCTTCACGAGTGCTGGACAGATATTCTTGTCCGTGCTATTCAATTAGCTATCGTGCTAATGATATAAGTGCCAATGGAGGGGCTAGCAAGTGGATGAATGTAAATGTCCGCTAAAACGGCTCCAGGACGAAGAGATATACTCGTGATATCGAGTTGATGTAGGCGCCGTGAATATGGGAAGAATAGCGATGTAAATGTGGTGTAGAGATACGGAGCGATAATTTCAATGATAAGAGCGTGGTAGTATAATGGAGTATAGAGGGAATGATAGGGGAGAGTGATAGAGAGAGCGTGTATAATATAGGGAATGTAATATAAGAGATGGATAAAGTAATAGCGATGTAGTGTAAGAGAGAATATAGATAGAGAATAATATAGAGTGTAAGATGGATAGAGTAATAGAGAGCAATATTTCTTCGTGTCAGCCTTTTTATGCATTTCCGATCGTGTCTCCTTGGTGTGTGGAGGCTATGTTTTATACGATTCTTAGTTTTCTACCCCTTCTAAGGGACATCGCCAATCATAATGTTCTATTTTGTTAAATGAGGGTGTTTGAACCCTGTCTCGACTCACTCCCCTGACTGTATTCAGAACTGGGCCTTAAAGCTCATATACCACGAATGACTTTAGATAATCCCGGATTAGGCCAGCTTCTCTTTAAATATGAAAAATAAACTAATTTTTACGAAATTTATTCTATATTTGGCTTGTCTGGTTAATCTCTTTCCTATTTTTAAGGTATTAAATTAATAAATTATGAAAAAGTTCAGATTTAAGATTTATTAACTCTACTATGCATAAAAAAACATACTTCTAAATTTGATTCTTTGTTCAACAATGTGCGAAAATGGGTTGTTACCATTTTAAGGTTAAAATTGAGATAGAGACTTGAAACTTGGGGGATATTTTTTTTTATTTATTTCGAACCATATAAGTCTCTGAGAACATAAAAATTCGAAAATATCCAAAATAAGGGAAACCTAGGAGTATGTGTAGGTCTTTTTACCATAAAAAATTACTATTAAACTTAAGTCACAATCTATAACAAACTGTTAACCTTGGCGAAATTCTATTTTAATTTTGATTAAAAATTATAAGCCCCAATTACCTGAATAAGCACTTCTGTCTGATTATCTAAATAGGTGGAAAACATCTCTGTCTGCTTGGTGGGGATTGTACTGTTTCTTTTGATCAGAGGTGACATAATGCCTCCAGCTATTTCAATTCCTAATGAGAGTGGAGCTACGTCGATCAGGAGAACATCCTGGACAAGATCGCTTTTCTCCCCATGAAGAATGGCCGCCTGAACTGCAGCTCCATAAGCGACTGCTTCATCCGGATTAATCGATTTATTCAACTCCCGTCCATCGAAAAAATCCTTAGAAATTAAAAATAAAATGAAATAAAATTTTGCTCGAGTTTTTTCGATGTGTTTTTCTATGATAATAATTCAGTAAAACCTCGTTTATCCGGCCCTCATTTATTTGGACCTCCGAATTATCCGAATCGGATTTGTAGACATTTTTATTTTAATAAATGTTCACATAGATAATAATTTTTAACTCTGATATCAAGAATAAATGAATAAATAAATAAATAAATTTTTATTACTCGACCTGCTTAGGCCGGTTGTATGTCGCAAAGTAAATACTTTTTACCACTAACCAAGAGTAGATGGTAAATGGAGGGGCTAGAATTGGCTAATCAGATGACAGACACTGAAAGTTTCAGTGCCTGACGTCTGATTGGCCATCCCAGCCCCTCCATTACCATCTACTCTTGGTTAGTGGTAAAAAGTATTTACTTGGCATACAACTGGCCCTTAGAGGCTCAAGTCCTCGGTGGCTAGGTCAACAAAACATCAATACAAACTACAGAAATTAATAAACATAAATACAAATCAATTAAAAGAAATTAACAATTAACAAGAAAAAGAAAAAAATAGAAATGTACCTATGCTAATTAACAAATAACATGATCATAGATTTCCATCAAAAGACAAAACGTAATTTAAATAATTCCGCGCAAAATCCCGATACCAAGAAGCAATCGACGCATTAGCCATCCCAATATTTGCCTTAAATTGCTAAGTAAAACTGGTCAAAACCTTAACAAGAATGGTATGACCTCTCTTTACCTCAGGTAATCTCTACTTGTGAGAACTATATAAAATTTTGCACAACTCTAAAAACATTAGGACTTGGCAAAATTTATAATTCTGCCTATAATTGTGAAAGTGGACTAAGTCAAAAAATTAAAAATAGTTTTTTCATAATTTATGTTCCATTCATTTAAAAAGTACCGTAATAAGATGTCGGTTTTTAAAAATCACATAAAATTGAACCGATAAGTGGATTTCTAGTTGTCTCATTATACTGAATTGGAACTCTTGTTTATTTTATAAAACTTTAAATTTCTCGAAACTAACAATCAATGACTTAGACCACTTTCATAATTATTCTGGGCACAATTGATTTAATCATAGAGGGCAGAGGACGTATAGTCCCAAGCAGTAACAGACAGACTGGTTCCATAAATCAATGCCAGATCCTATAAATGAATGAAAACAGATTTTTTCAAGAATCTTGGCTTACAAATCTTTTTTCTATGATCAGCTCTACCTAAATAACTTGGTTCTATTCGTTAATTCCTCCCAACTCATAAAACCCTTATATGCTGTGAAAATCACTTTCAATTTAGTCCATTCCCTTCTCTCCAATAAGCTAGACCATCCTAATTCATTAATCACTGAAGTGACACTACTAAACCTATCAAATTTACTAAAAACAAATCTATGCTCCCACATTTGTACCATATTAATTTTTCTCTCTAATCGTTGCGGATGTTTGTCCCAAACTACCGAACAATACTCTAAATTAGGTCTTACTTAAGTTAAATAAACTTTTGACCTAACTTTTCTAGACGTTCCCTTCAAAATTCTACCAAACGTCCCCAATTTCCTATAAGCCTTATTGACTATATAACTAGTATGCATATCCCACTTTAAATTTGCCTGAATATGTATGTCTAAATATTTATAAAATTTAGATTCATAATATAATATAATTATAATTTCACCAACATTTTTTTAACGTATATATAAGTACTAGGTATTTTTAAGCAATTCTATGTAATTTTGATATAAACATGTTTTTTGTGCATAATAAAAACAAATTTGCTTCTTTGAGGATTTGTATTGTTTTTATTACCCATAAACCTGGATTATCCGGTTTGCCTTTTGGTCCAGTTAGTCCAGATAAACGAGGTTCTTATTATTTATTATAATAATTATACAAATCCAGCAGTTTTAAAATCATATACTAGTATTGTTTTTCAAACATCAAAGATTAGAGTCTTAAGAGTTTCATCTAATCTCTAGACTGTTCAGAAGTCAAGTGAGTAAATGCTCTTTCTTAATACCTTTAGTAATTTTTATATTTGTTTTCGTTAATCTGAATCAATTAATTATATTAATTAATATGTTGTTTGAAAGATTAAACAATATCATAATTATTGAAAAATAAAAATAAAAAAAATCCGAATGTTCATATTTATTCTTTGTAGGGTAACGTTGATGATTTTAAATATTGTTTGGCATAGAACAATTATGGTTTAAATCAGAGGTTCCCAAACTGTGCGCCGCGAAGCTTAATAATTAATTGAAGCAAGACAATTGGCCTAACTATACAAATAACACAAAGTGAGAAGCTAAAAATGTAATTATTATTCATTTTTATCTCTTACTTACGATTAGACATAAACTGAAAAAAATTAACTTTGACACCCTTGAAAAAATCTGAAATAATATACAAGACACCCCTGTGGTCTGAATCTTTGATTTTCATAGAAAAATAAAATATTAATTCCAAAGATATTTTTATCTATTTTAATACAAGAGTATTTAGAGAGATCAAATACGGTATTTATTTTGATATAAAATGAAAAAATTTAAATTTGACACCTTCGAAAAAATCTGAGAATGTATACAAAGTGTCACCCCTGTGGTCTCAATCTTTGATTTTAATAGAAAAATAAAATATTAATTCCAAAGATATTTTTATCTATTTTAATACAAGAGTATTTAGAGAATCAAATACGCTATTTATTTTGATATAAAATGAAAAAATTTAAACTTTGACACCCTTGAAAAAATCTAGAATGAATACAAAAGGTCCACCCCTGTGGTTCGAATCTTTGATTTTCATAGAAAAATAAAATATTAATTCCAAAGATATTTTTATCTATTTTAATACAAGAGTATTTAGAGATATCAAATACGCTATTTATTTTGATATAAAATGAAAAAATTTAAATTTGACACCCTCGAAAAAATCTAGAATGAACACAAAGTGTCCCCCTGTGGTCTTATTCTTTGTTTCTTATAGAAAAATAAAATATTAATTCCAAAGATATTTTTATCTATTTTAATACAAGAGTATTTAGAGAGATCAAATACGCTATTTATTTTGATATAAAATGAAAAAATTTAAATTTGACACCCTTGAAAAAATCTAGAATGTATAGAAATGGTCACCCCTGTGGTGTGAATCTTTAATTTTAATAGAAAAATAAAATATTAATTCCAAAGATATTTTTATCTATTTTAATACAAGAGTATTTAGAGATCAAATACGGTATTTATTTTGATATAAAACGAAAAAATTTAAATTTGATACCCTAGGAAAAAATCTGAAAATATATAGAAAGTTTTTTTGTTTTTATTCATGTTTTTCTATTTTTTTCATATTTTTGTTTATATATATATATATATATTGGTTTTTATTGATTTGACATTAGTATAAAATTTCAACAATGATATTACTGTATAAAGAGGGCGAGAGAGAAATGTAAATTACCACCAATTGTATCTAATTTTGTCAATTACCCAAATATGTTGTAAGAGGAGGTTCCTCATGCGCGACCAAAATAAATACTATATTTTTTTGCAACGAAATTTTCTCTGGAGAGAGACGGACTGGTAGAAATTTTAATTGAATGTAATGGAAGGCAGCCCTCACTACCTCTGGGCTGCCTTCCATTACATTCAATTATAAATAATATATAATAGGGCGCCATGGAAAAATTTTAATTGAAAAAAGGCGCCGCAACTTGGAAAAGTTTGGGAGCCTCTGGCTTAAATAAAAAAATAAAATAAAATTCTTATAAAACACTCCATGTTTTTTTAAGATGTCATTTTTTCATTTTAATAGAGGTATGTATGTATATCACTAGAGAAATCCGCTGGTGTGAATTTTCATTACCCAAAAATACTTTCAAGAAGTTACTAGAATTTTGGTTTATCATTGAAACTACTTTATTGCACAACAATAGTTTTTCAAACATATACAACATACCGTCATCCTAAAGGTCGTAACTCCACTTTTTATAAATTCCCGTTTTTTTTTATTCAAGCAGCTGATGGTCCATTACACAAGAACAGAAAAAGTTGTAACTCCAAAAATTTATTTTTAGTCTATAAACTTAAATTAGAAAAGGCTCTTTCCTTTGTAAAGGTGGGAAGTTTTATAGATCTCCTGTAAGACAGACCTTTGCGCATTAGGGTGTCGATATCGTCCTTTCGCATCAAAAGATAAAAATCGAACAAACGCATCAATTCATTTTCCCCCTATAACTTTCAAAGAGGGGACTCTTTTTCACCTCCATCTTTACTACCATCAAAAGGACCCACATATTCCACAATCTAAGGGAACCTATCAAAATAATGATATTTTATGAATTTATTTTTGAAGAGAAAATTTTTACCTGTAATAATTTTTGTATTTTGGGAATTCTCGTTGATCCCCCGACAAGAACAATTTCATCAATCTTTTTCTTATCAATTTTCGAATCTCTGAGCGCTTTTTGGAGAGGCTCAAGCGTGGAGCGGAAAAGATCCAAATTGAGCTCTTCGAATCGAGCTCTGGTCAATGTAGCATAGAAATCAATTCCCTCATGAAGAGACTCTATCTCGATGTTGGATTGTGTAGACGAAGAAAGAGTTCTTTTGGCACGTTCACAAGCTGTGCGCAGTCGCCGAACTGCTTTTTTGTTTGACATGAGATCATGCTTATATTTCCGTTGAAATTCACTAGCAAAATGCGTGACCATTCGACTATCAAAATCCTCTCCTCCAAGATGAGTATCACCCGCTGTTGCTTTTACTTCAAAAATTCCTGAAAAATTTGAAATCTTAATACAGTGAAACCTTTCAAATAGGAACTAATTGGGGCCGTAGCCTGTTCGGATTTCAATTTGTTCAGGATTAGCCAAAAGCACCTTCGTCAATTGAAGATAACTGAAATCAAGTGAAAGATTAAGTGATATTTTGTTTGTTTCTATTATTATTTCATTGATTTTTGCAAAGTGACTAATCTAAAGAATTTAAATAACCAACTTTTACCATTTTTCAATCTGGATGACATAAGTAGGTATGTAGACACATTTACACTTTGTTAGGTATGCTAACTGTACTTCTTTGTTAATTTTTCAACTAATTATGTAAAATAAGGTTAAAATGTAGAATATATATATATACATAATTGTTTTATGACTAAATAAATAAGTTTCTCTTTTTGCCTTCGGATTTCTCGGGATTTCGGATTTGAAGGGTTTCACTGTAATCAGAAATGTGAGTCCCAAAGACAATGAGGTTTTTTATTATTTTGAATGAACTATTTAAAAAAGTCATGATTTAAAATCATTTATGTTTGATTTATTTAATCAAATTATACCTTCAATTGAGTAGGTAATATTCATGACTTTATAATCTTACCCAATTAATGAATAATTTACAATGTTTTTGATTTTGAATTGGGAAAAACTAATTTCTAGGCAAAATTTGTGTCAATCCCTCTATCTACAATTCTAGCCCAGTATTTTCCAATCTTTTCCATTTGGATAACTCTAAATTATGTTTAATTAAATCATGGGGAATCCCTACTGTCTGGGACATAATATTTTATGGTATAGTGTATATTTTTGCGAAATCTTTAACATGGGAACCCCGGCTGACAATACCCATACATCGACTTTTTTCTAACTAATATTATCGTAATTGCTTCTATCTTATTAGAGGTCTCTGCCCCCCTCCGAGGACCCCCATGGTCATAATAAAAATAAAAGTAAAGAATTAAACTAAAATTTATAGCTATCTAAAATGTGATTTTAGTAAAAATTTTGGGTAATTAATTAAAATTCAGCAGCATAAACGTTTCATATTTTGTAAAATTTCAACTTTTTTACACTTATTTTTTATTCTAAAGAGTTTGTCGAATTAAACAGAATTTAGTGAACATACTTTATAATATTCAAGTGAACCGCTAAATTTTTAAATAATTGTTATTTAATAATCTGATAGTTAATTCTACACATCGATAACTATTTAATTATTTTTGAAAATAAAGAAAAACTGAAATGAGCACTCGACAGGATTCGAACCCGTGATCTTTCATTCTTTGATCGAAGAATGCGTTTAACCCACATGCCACAAGTAACACTTAATAAATGTTATAATTAAATTACTTATAATTTTTTAGTGTACCTATATATTATTTCGTGCTGGATTGTTTGTACCTACCATCTGCAATGGTTAACACTGAAACATCGAAGGTTCCACCGCCAATATCAAAGATGAGCACGTTAAGCTCTCCTTGGCCTTTCTTGTCCAGACCATAGGCAATGGCTGCAGCTGTGGGTTCATTAATGATCCGCAAAACATTCAAGCCAGCTATTGTACCAGCATCTTTCGTGGCTTGTCGCTGAGAGTCGTTGAAGTAGGCTGGAACTGTTATAACTGCGTGCACTACTTTCTTCCCTAAAAAACTTCAGCTGTTTCTCTCATTTTCGTCAATACCATAGAAGAAATTTCTTCGGGAAAAAATGACTTATTTTCTCCACGGAAATTAACCTGTAATTAATAACCTATATTACAGGGAAAATTACATCTGAAAGTGTATAATATAATATATACACCGAGAATGTATTTTATTTCTACTGTAGTACTTCGCATTAAAGACATTTTAGAAATGAAATTTTCTTACGAATCCGAATATTTTTCTCCTTTATTAAAAAAAGTAATCGGTGAATTTAATTTACAACTTAAAACAAATTTTATAATTTGTGAGATTTTCAAATCAGTATTCAATAAAATGAAGTAAAACTTAGTGGAAAAGTTTTAAACATGGGCCAGAATTTTGGAATGAAACGAATACAGTTCAGGAGGCCTAAAATATATATTTTAATTTGTTCATTACTATTAAAATATACATATTAAAAATCCTGCTTTTTTATTAAATTTTACTTGAATCGAAAAGTAACTTTGTTTATCTTAATTGCTAAAAATAAAAAAAAGACATCATTGTAAAATTGAAGAAAGTTGCTTAAAGATCTAAAAAAATGGTAATGAAAAAATGTTGTTGTTTTTTGGGTCGCGAAATGAACATATTTCTCAAATTTGGGTCGCGGCTTAAAAAGTTTAATAACCACTGTATTAGAGCTCTAATAGTATAGCGAGCATGAGAGGAAGTGAGAGAGAATGAACTATCACCCTCTCTCTTTCTCTCTCATAGTATGAGTAGGTGTCTCTCTGGGTTAGGGAATTAAATATATTTTCCCTTATTAGATTATTTTATTCGCTATTAGGTGCATAGGGTTGTGCGTCAGAGCCTCTCTTACAAGTCTGGACAAGTTAGAGCCGCTCTCTTCTGCACCGGCTTCTAATTGGTTAGGCGCGAAGCGTCCTAGTGTACTAGTGGACAAATTAATTATTCGTGTGTGGTGAATTAATTCGCGATATGATTTGTCCTTTCTCTAATAATTAACAGGTCAGTATATATCTATTATATTAGAAATATAGAAATATATAAAACTATCGGCAACGAAATATTTGAATGTGATTGTCTAAAATAATGATCACTCGTTTAAGAGTCCATTTAACTGAGAACCCTCTCTCAAATTATAAGTTATTTTTCAGTGTTTGTTTCTATGTTTATTTAATACGATATTACTCTTAAAGTACTTATTTATAAAAAAAATCTTTATTGACTTATTTTCGAAAGTTTTCTAAAGAATATAGGCCATACCAGCTTCGGTGGGCATCTTGCTGTCAAGAGGCATTTGTCATATCACTCCTTTTAAATATTGGCTCTTTTCTAGGCAAATAGCTTTCTAGTATTTTTGTTTGAAAATTTTAGATTTTAGATTATTTTTGAATTCCCCCGTATTTATTTATTTATCGTTCGCCCCACTAGCGGAATATATGTTAAGTATAGATAGATATGGCAATTTTATGCAATATTATTTAAATATGCAAAAATATGCATTATAAAATTGAATCTATGGAATGCTAGATGCATGATTCGGATAGATAATAATCCTGGGTCGTATGTGACGTCAAACAAAATATGCAATTTCATAGGAATCCGGTCTCTAATCATAAATGAAACTGGGCCCCCTCAATTTTACAAAAGGTTGTGTAGAACGTAAAATTTTACTCAACTTTCTTCTAGTTAGTCTTGTGTTGCGATATCTGACGTGGTATTTATAAAAAATAAATAACAATTTGACACACTTTACAGTAGCATATCGTCGCCTTAGAGGCCCACATTTTTAGCTCTCTAGTCTTAGAACTCAGGCTACGAAAAAAATACAAAAAATAAATATAATAAAAACATTTTTTGATGAGATTTTAGCGATGTATAATATGGACAAATGGACATATATGAACAATTATGCTCTATCTAGTTTATTATTTATTGCTAGGGCGGCTTTGGTACCAAGTCTGGAAAAAGTTTTCCTTATTTTTTATTATTTAATAAATGTGCGGGTGAACGAATTTTTCAGTAGAATCTGATCAAAGAAAATTACTAAAAAGAGGGTAAACCTGCTAAATCCATTTTTTATCATATATGACATATTAATACCGTTCGAAAGAAAAGAGATGCAGCATCCTCCAAGTAAAACTGCTACATAAAATTACGATAATAAGTTTTAGAAAAAAATGTGAAAAATAGTTTCTTTCCATAACAACAATATTAAATTTCTGTAAAATTTCCTTGTTGTGAGTTAGCAGGTTTACACTCTAAGACGACGATATAAGAAAGCATACGCTGGCTATTTAATAGTGTGGTCTACTAAAAAATTGCTACCCTCTGTAAAATGCATGATATACCTACAATACTATATGTATTTATCATCCGTTTTAGTGCACGTTTGAAGACATTATTTTTCTTTTTTTACTTTTTTTTAAAAAGTTTTTTATTAGATAATTCCAAAACGTCTGGTTCAGTTTGATTAGTTTGTATTAGTATTTAAAGATATCACTAAAGTAAGCTCTAGTCAAACTCAACCGAAGCCAACCGAGCCCAAGTGACTATAATCTGACGGAACCGAATAACACATGCATATATACTCTTATATATCATATACTAGCTTCAAGGCCCGCCTTCGGCGGGCCTTTCCTAACCAGGCCACCCCTGGACCCCTACGTGGCTGTTTTATTGATGTTTTATACACGTGTAAAGAACACTTTCATATATCAACTCTTGTGAATTAATTGTAAGTAGATTGATGAAGAGGACAAAGTATATCTCTTTATGAATGAATTAAAAAATTTATTTTTCCAGCAGAAGACAATATTTTATTGTCCCCTTCTGCTACTCAATAATTCGGCAAAAAGAACCTTTCAACTTAAATTAAAATAAAGTTTTTGTCTTGTAAAAATTCAATAAATAAGGTAAAAATCGTCATTTGGGGAGAATTATCCAATTAAAAAATTAAAAATAATAAACTTTTAAAGTTTATTATTAGATTATAGAAAATTTAGGTTTAATTAGGCTCAAAATAGGTTTTTAATAATTTCAATAGGCTGAAATTTCCTAGATTTCAAAACAATATAACAATGGGTTTTCAAATGATTTTGTTTTCTTTAAAGAATTCTACGGGCTAATTGAATTTTGGTTTTAATCTTTAAAATATATTTTTAAAGAAATTCCAAAAGCTAATTAATTCCTTTCAGTTAGTTTAGTTAGTATAGTTTCAATAATCCTTTATAATTAACTTTGAAATAAATAAATAATATTGAAATGAATGAATGAGCTCGAATACAGAAGCCAAAAGGCTTAGTTCTTTTGAAATGGCTGAGGGTCTTAAATACAATAGAAAAAGGATGAGGTGATATTCCCAAGGTATTTTTAAGAAAAATTATTTTTAAATAACATATTTTATTTTGAATTAAATATTTTTCAGTGAAAAACAAAGTTTTAAGTATCTTTTTGGGTGTCTTTTTTTGAAAAAGATGGAAATTATTTCAAAAATCAACCCAGTATATAATATTATTAAATGAATTTAACTTTAAAGGACATCATAGATATTAGTTGAAATATTTTTACATTGCATATCAGAGAGGTTCGTCCCCTTAGGAATCGAACCAAGCGCTAACTAAGCTTGCCGGGCCAGTTGGTCTTAAGGGTTTGGCTACTGGCCCGGCAAGCTTAGTTAGCGCTTGGGTTCGATTCCTAAGGGGACGAACCTCTCTGATATGCAATGTAAAAATATTTCAACTAATATCTATGATGTCCTTTAAAGTTAAATTCATTTTTTTATTTATTTTTTTTTTATTTGTAAAGATTTAAAACTTAAAAAATTCTAATATTTTCGAGGCCCGCCTGTTAAGAATCGCTGCTCTAGAGGATGGGCCCTGTGCGGGTGCACCTGTTGCACAAGCCCAGTTACGGTTATTTTTATTATTTTTTTTGCACTAACAATTTAACTTTAAAGGACATCATCCGAGTTTTGTCTTAAGGGTTTGGCTACTGGCCCGGCAAGCTTAGTTAGCGCTTGGGTTCGATTCCTAAGGGGACGAACCTCTCTGATATGCAATGTAAAAATATTTCAACTAATATCTATGATGTCCTTTAAAGTTAAATTCATTTAATAATATTATATACTGCTGATTTTTGAAATAATTTCCATCTTTTTTCAAAAAAAGACACCCAAAAAGATACTTAAATCTTTGTTTTCACTGAAAAATCCATGGGTCCGTCACTGAAAACTTTTTCAGTTTAGCAGGAATTTTCACTATTCCCTTTGAGTTGAAGGGAGTGAAAAGTCTAGCTATAATAATTATATATGTTGCATGTCAGAGAGAGTTTTGTCTTAAGGGTTTGGCTACTGGCCCGGCAAGCTTAGTTAGCGCTTGGGTTCGATTCCTAAGGGGACGAACCTCTCTGATATGCAATGTAAAAATATTTCAACTAATATCTATGATGTCCTTTAAAGTTAAATTCATTTAATAAATATTTTTCATCTATATATATATATATATATATATATATATATATATATATATATATATATATATATAATCAAAAGTTTGGCTGAAACTTTTTTATTTTTTTCTACCCTATTAAAGTCGGTTTTCAGAATTTTTTCAAATTTTTTCATCCCAACCCAAAAGAAGTTAGGAATTTTTGAAAAAAATAGCTTTTTTAAATAACCATAACTTTTTCAAAAATTTAGTTATTATGACGATTTTTTTTTTAATTTTTGCTTTTAAATGTACTTTAAAATGTAGTTTTTTTAAATCTTTGTTGCAGTATTAAATTCTTCTTCAACGATAATGTGGAACTATTAAGAATGAATGACACTCAAAAATCTTACAAACAGGGCCGCCAACACATGTTTAGTTTGCTAGTTTAGTTTTTTTATTGTTTGGCAAGCTATGTTGGCTAACCTGAATTTTATTTAGTTTTTCCTGAATTTTCCAATTTTCTGAGCAACTTTTCCAATTTTTTTTACGTATTAACCTGAATTGGACTATTACGAACATTAAAAAAAAATTAGCCAAATCGGTCTAGGCATTTGAGAGATCTGCGCTTACAAAGAAACAGAAATTCATTTTTATTATATAGATTTAAGCTCGGGCTCTCCAACCACTATGAGTTGGGTAGGTTCCTTAAATCGACCATACCCGCTAGAATCGTCGAGTTTCTTTCGAAAAGTTTCTCCTAGATAAGTAAATTAATATAATGTTTTGTTTATGAAATATGCTTAAATACTTCAATACTCCATTGAAATATTACTTAAAAACAAACTTTATGCAATTCACACAGGAGTAACTATCATATTTATTTTCAGCACTCTCAAATACACCAGAAAATTATGAATTTGCTAAATTTATGGGGAGAGAAGGTAAACTGCATTTTAACAAAATTTCTGATTACGTGCTTGAGATATACCTGAATTTTAGGCTTTCCTCCATTATTAACGACTTGAAAAGGCCATTGTTTCATATCTTCTTGGACAGTATTATCATCATATCTTCTTCCAATGAGTCGTTTGGCATCAAAGACGGTATTATTTGGATTGAGGGATACTTGATTCTTTGCAGATTCTCCGATAAGTCTTTCTTTATCAGTAAAAGCAACATAACTAGGTGTAGTTCGGTTCCCCTGGTCATTGGCGATGATTTCCACCTTACCATGTTGAAAAATGCCGACACACGAGTAGGTGGTTCCTAAATCTATTCCAACTGCTGGAGAATTTCTCGCCATTGATGTGAATTTTTACTGTATATTAAAATTTGGAATACAAGTTAGAAAAAATAAAATAGATTTACTCAAAAATTATCTACCGAAAATGATATATATTTAATAAAAGTCATGATTTTGTTTTTGTTTATTTACTTGAAAATTTATAAAATAAATAACAATATTTTATTTAAAATGATTTTATTAAAGGTGCCTTCTCACGTGACATTGTTTTGTGACTATGAAAGTTTTCTGTCATGACAGTTAAACTAACTACACGATTCTGGGTTTTGCGTAGATAATAAAAAGTGTAGCAGTTCAAAATAGATTTGGTTCTACCTGTGTATGCAATGTTAAATTATCCGAGAAACAAGGATATTTATGAAAGAAAAAATCGAAAAGGTGATTAGTCAGTGGATTCAATGTTGACTAGTGTTTTCAATTACATTTTTTACAGTACTTAAGTGAAAGTATGGTTCTACACTTTTACCTTTACACTTCTTTTTCACACACTTTTACACTTCTACCCATACACCATGGTTCATATACAACCATTATTTTAAAAATCTGTCCACACTGATATTTCGCCTTCGTAGCGGTCATGCTCCCACACCGTCTCACCTACATAGACTGGGAGTCAGGGATACTCCATTTTGCGTGTGTGGTGGTGAAAATATTGGGGATATTGATCATATATATTTGAACTGTGATAGATATAAGATCAAAATTGACAAATTTTACACTGATATTACTAAAGAAAAATTTTGCTACCAACACGAATGACAATTCTTCTCCATTATACAAATGTTAAATCGGACATTACCAAGATAATAATAGGGCATATTTTGTCTATTGGATGGTTTTGGAATAACACTTGACATACTACTCCATATCTCATTTAATCATTACTTATTATGAATCCCTTAAAGACATTTCAAACTTATTCATAGTCTTCGACAATGATCTTCTGAGACCTTTTACATCTTAGGCCTCAGTTTTTATACTAAGGATCAAGGCAGGAACTTTTTGTGGCCCGGGCGGCGTGTGCCGCGGGTACTCCTATTGCTGTGCTGTGGGGGCGCCGCTCTGGTGTCATATTGGTCCTTGTTAAGGGGTAAAAATAAATTTTTTAATACTATAGAGTTGGCCAAATGCTTTGTTATGAGCAAGGCCAGGGAGGGAAAAAAAAAAAAAAAAAAAAAAGTGAAAGTAAAATTTAATATGAAAGATATTAATTTGCTCTTTAAGCAAAAATTGGGGATAGTACCTACCCATCTAAAATTGATCATTTTCCAAATTTTCTTTATTTCTTTGTTCCATGCTCTTTTGAATTATTTAGGTTCAGATCTTCGAGGCTTGAGTAGTTAGACTAATTCTTCTAAAATTTTCACACATCAAGCGCCTGCATTTTTTGGAAAATGAGAGAATACCTACTATTTCTCAGTTCAAAAAATTAATTCAAACTTATGGTACAATTATTAATAAATAGAGTATGCCGAATTTTCGAGTTTTTAGATCTTTTTCTATCTTTTCAGGATATAGCTACAGAGATCTTCGTATTATAATCCTTTAATAATTAGTAGAGATTGTGGTGTTGGTGCAAGGTGAAACATCTTTAATAATGAAATAATGTTCTGAAATAATCTTTAATGTAGAAATAAGTGACCTAGAATCCTTAACTCATAGTAAATAAATATTAAATATAAATAAATAATGATCTTTATTATCCAATATAAAAAAAAATACAACATGTTTTACAATTATAAAAAAAACTTCGGCCTCGAGGCCCGAAAGCCTCACCATCGAATGTCCATTATTTTTATTTTATTATATATTATTTTCACTCCTTATTATGGTAAGGGAAAAAATTGATAAAAAACCCCATATACTTTATTTTTAACATAAAAAAAAGAAAACACAAAACAAAACAAAATGAATGATGATGAAATGAATATCACTAAATGAGAAATGAAGTGTCACATCCGGTATAGTTCGTTAATTAGAGGGTTGAGACTTGATTGTGCATTATTTTCGAACTTTTGAACACTATTTTCTAGGTTTTCTTTTAGAGAAGTCATGTTTAGCCCGATTCTTATTATACGAGCTGGTAATCTATCTAAATTAAAAAAAATCCTAATGGTTGAACAACTACCTTAAGACTATACGAATAAGCTGAATTCTTAAAATACGAGCTTTTCGTGCGATGCCTTCGGCACGCCCTCGAAGCTCGGCCCTCCGGGCTGGTGCCCTGGCGGGCGGCGTCTCGGTCCAAAAATTTGTATTCCTCTTAAAAAACCACACTCCAAATGTATACCTGTAAACTCCCGAAAATACATAGTCTCTTAAAAGTTTCGCCTCATTTTCGTCCTGACACAGCTACAGAAATGAGGCTCTAGATATGAATCTGGAAGTATTTTTTTTTCTATAATCTACAGCATTGTGATATTTTTTGTGTGGAAATAGATTTATTTAAATAAGTGGTATCGTGTGAGGAGGAGAATTATATTATATCATTTTTTTTAAAATTTGGGATCGATAATCGATATAAGGCTCAAATATTTAAAAGAGATCAGGTGTTGTTTGTATGACAGGCTGCTCCAGTATTGCAATGAGAAACTCATATGGGCATGCGTGTCTTAAGTCGTTTAATTTTGTAAAAATCAAAAAATAAGAATAACAAAATTTAGATTTTTAAAAAATTATAAAAAAGTGGCAAATTATTAAAAAATAAACAAATAATATATAAATCAAATAAGATGTGATTGATTTTTTTCTGTGCGCAAAGAAAAGCGAATTGAATATTTAATTTTTGAGTGGCGGGGCAGGGGGGGGAGGAATAATTATCGATATATTTAATGTTTCTTAATTTAAAATGAATTGGAGTCTTTCATTTCAAAATTCGAGTGCAAATTAAAATTATATTTCAAATTTGCCTGGTTAATGAAAATCAATTGGAGCCGTCAGTTTAAAATCCGAGCTGACAATTATATCTCAAATTTGCCTCGTTAATTAATACTATATTTAATGTTTTTTAATTTAAAATCAATTGGTGTTTTTTCATTTTCATTCGAGTTCAAATGAATACAATATTATCTCGACACAAAGTCTAAATCAAAAATTTATAGTTTTAGTAACAGAAATCATGGTATAAATATTAATGTTAGATTGGTCTAGTGGTTAAAGCTAATGACCTTAGTTCAAGAGTTCGTAGGTTCGATTCTAGGCAAGAGGGAAATTTTTTGAGAAATTTCTTAGCGTTGTTACAAATTAATCTAGACAAATATATATATAGTATGGTTGTTGATTCCAGGAGGAGGAATGGTCATTTTCCTTAATGTTTTTGACTGGACCCTTTCCAAATCGTTGAGCCTGGTTTTGGAGGCGAGGGAAGCACATGCAGGGAGCAGCGTATCCCATGATTGGCCGAACAAGCATTTTGTATAGAGTCAACTTTTCATTCAGAGGAAGCAGGCTGCCAGGTCTAATCAAAGGCCAAATGATTTTCGCTGCCAGGAGACCCTTCTCTCTGGCTAACTTGGTATGGAGAGCCCAATTCGCCCTACGGTCAAGTGTAGCACCAAGATATCGCACACTAGGCTGCCATTTTAATTCATATCCACCAATATCTAATGTAGTATTAATATATTTAAATTTTCTTGTAAAAAGAATAGCTTCAGACTTATTTGGGTTTATTTTGAGTCTCCAATCTTTGAAATAGTTTAACACAACCTGTGTTTCCTCTTCGATTCTTCTCTTTAAGCATTTGAAATTCTGATGAGAGTAATAAATAGCAATGTCATCGGCATATTGAGCGATATTTGCAAATTTTAGCTTGGGTAGATCCGAGGTATAAAGAGCATAGAGCAAAGGTGATAACAGAGCGCCTTGAGGAACGCCTGCTCTTATAGGATACCAGGATGATTTAGAACGACCCACCCGCACTCTGAAACTTCTCTCCTTAAGAAAATTATCGATAACTCGACATAGGGTACCGGGAAGACCAAAAAGATATAATTTAGCTACCAATCCTAAATGAAAAACACTGTCGAATGCCTTAGCAACATCAAGCAGTACCATCCCAGTGGCTTTTTTAAATTTAAACGACCCCTAATAAAATGGCTGACTCTCACAATCTGATGAACTGCCGAATGTCCTTTTCTGAAACCGAATTGGGTATCTGGGAGAAGATTCCTTTCAGATGTCTCCCTCTCTAGCCAATTTAGGATGAATGAATCTCTCTGCTAGTTTCCCCAGAACAGAATATTAAATATAATATTTATTTACTCTTATCTTTATTATAATCCTTTTTCCCCTTCGGGTACTAGAGTCCATTTAGCTATTTCCTATGTAATATATTATTAACTAAGCTTGCCGCCTTCGGCGGGCCTTTGCTAAATAGGCTTCGCCCCCTGACCCCACGTGGCTGCTTTATTGATGTTTTATTAGTAACAGAGAATAAATATAATTGTTTTATTATAAAGTCTTAAATAGACATAATTTGTGATTCTATTTAACTGCAATATACACTCATAACAAATAAGATGAAACAAATATTTAAAATGTATTAAAAATCTCTATTTATAAAAAATTCTCTTATTCTCAAGCTTGAGTTGTTTATCATAAAAGAATTTAGTCTTATTGATTTTAAGTCGATTTTTCCACGTTTTCAGTAGAGCTTGCCATTAATAGTCAAAACATCAAAAATGGAATGCAATAAGGTTATTCCTCTACTATTAGATAAGAATCGATCGTTATTTTTGATTTTAAGTCGATTCCTCCATGTCTTCAGCAATGGTTACCAATAATAATCGAAGGGTCAAAAATCTAATGTAGAATTGTTATTCCTCAAGTATTAGATAAGAATCGATTGGTATTTTTGATTTTAAGTCGATTCCTCCATGTCTTCACCAATGGCTACCAATAAAAACCGAAACGTCAAAAATCGAATGTAGAATGGTTATTCCTCGACTGTTAAATGAGAATCGATCATTATTTTTGAAATAAAGTCAACATCAGGCGCGGATCCAGACCTCTGATTTGGGGGGGGGGGCGGTCGCCGGTATATAAGATCTACTTTTGATCTCGGAAGTGTGTCGCAGTCGAATTGTCCAAGCGGGGGTGGGGGCGGCCAGAGACGCCCCCCCCCCCCCACATAGAACTTTATTTTCTTCAATTTTAAAATTTAATGTTATATAACAAAAAAGATTAAATAAACATATAAAAATTGTTGATCTCCAATGCTTTGGGGGGCGGTCGCCCCCATCGCTCCCCTGGATTTGCGCATGGTTAACATGAACTGCAAATAGCAAGTGATATCTGATTAATAATGAAGGAATAAACATATTAATATTTCAAATGAATTTGGATAAAGTTTAGCAACGATCCGTTGCAGTTTATTTAATTAAATAACAATTTTTGAGTTCGTCAATTAAATTGTCAAATTAATATTTGTGGGATTTAAAATTCATTGTAATTAAGTACCTTGAGGACCACAAAAAAGGTCATATATAGTTTTTTGTAAAATTATATTTTAAAGTACTTTATTTTAGAATAAGATAGTACATTGGATAAAGTTTAACAACGATCCGTTGGAGTTTATTTTTTTAATTTTTGTTTTTAAATGTACTTTAAAAAATAGATAGTTTTTTTAAATCTGTGTTGCATTATTAAATTCCTCTTCAACGATAATGTGGTTAGATCTCTTTTCTCTATGCTATTAAAAATAAATGACATCTCAAAAATGTGACAGATAGGGCTGCCAACACAAAGTTAGTTTGCTAGTTTAGTTATTTTATTGTTTGGCAAGCTAGGTTGGCTAAACCCATTTTGTTTTAGTATTTCGTGAATTTTCCAATTTTCCGGGCAACTTTTCCAATTTTTTTTTACGTATTAACCTGAATTGGACTATTACGAACATTTAAAAAAAAAATTAGCCAAATCGGTCCAGGCATTTGAGAGATCCGCGCTTACAAAGAAAAAGAAATTCATTTTTATTATATAGATTTTTAAGGATTTAGGTGTCGGTTCTAGGTGAAACATTATAAATAACTTATGAGGAGAATTTTCTAGGTTAAGTTTCACAAAAAGGAAATATTAAAACAAATGTATGTTTATTTTTGAGTTTGATTCACTCGATATATATTTCGGATTATTAGCCCATCTTCACGAGTTCAAATAAAAAACTGAATATATTATGATACTTTGCTTAAGCTTTCGTATCATTAGAGCAGGAGCCGGATTTTAATTGGTCAAATTTTGCCGTGAGCGAGGGTTTAATTCTCGATGACGATGATGAAGCAAGCACGCTACACTCTTGACCGGCCCACCCTCATGAATTTTTTATATTAAAGGAGACAATAAAAAAATGTGTCTTCTGCTGGAAAATTAAATTTATTAATTAATTTATTTATAACGAGACTATAGTTTCGAGTGCTTTGCCCTCTTCAACAGTCTATTAAAATTGATTCACAGGAAGTGATGTTTGAAAAGTTTATAAATTAAAGGAGACAATAAAAGAGTGTATCTTCTCCTGGAAAAATAAATTGTTTAATTTAGCAGAAGATACTCTCGGCAAAAGAAACTTTCAATTTAAACATATTAATATTTCAAGTGACTATGAATAAAGTCTAGCAGTGATCCGTTACAATTTATTTTTATAAAATTGATTTTGTACGTTAACATTTTAGGCAAGTAATTAAGTATTATTTATTATATCAGAGTTTAAGTGTGAATATTGAAAAAATAAAATTAAGTCATTTTTTCATTGAAAAATACTCGAAACTATAGTCTTGTTATAAATAAATTAAAAAAAATATTTTTCCAGCAGAAGACACACTCGTTTATTGTCTCCTTTATTTTATAAAAATTCTGATACTTTCGGCAAAAATAAACTTTTAATTTATTTCTATAGATTTGTGAAAATTATTTTAAAATTATGACTTCTGAATATTTTACGTTTTTCCAAATAAATAAAATTGTTTACATTTTGTTAAAATACTAGTATGTATAGTATTATTCACTAACTTGAAAATCTAAAGAAATAAAAATAAAACTTTAAAAAATATATTTGCTAAGAAAGTATTTGGTAGCATTTATAGTATTTTCAGATTTTTAAGTCATCAGATTTCTTTGAGTATTCAGATTAATATCAGTCAATTTAAAGTTTATAATTTGTTACAACAGTTTTAGCACTTTTGTGTTTTGCGGTCATTTTAATTGATCCATATTTATGTCAATTAAGAATTAGGTCAATATCAAGTTGTTGCTGATTGATTAGATTCATGAAGTTTTATTTCGACAAAATTAAACAACAAAAGATTATTCGAAGGTTTTTTGCATTTTTGAGATATTATCATTATCATCATTTTTTTTTTTTTTTTTATGATAATGATGAGAGAAGGAGTTACACCAAAAAAGGTGCAACCCCTAAAGGCCTGGGTTGGCCCCTCCATCGTGAAAAGAAGAAGAAAGAATTTTATGGGTTGGGCGGGGGTCGAAGGTATCTGTGGATACGGGTCTTAAATAGCTGAAGGTTATAGGTCGCGGGAAAGATGGTGGCAGGGAGCGAGTTCCAGTCTCTGGAGGTCAAAGGGATAAAAGAGTTGGCGAAAGCGCTTGTTCGAATTTTATCCAATTTGACAGCGAAGGGGTGCTGAGCGTTAGAAAACCGCGTGTTTCGCGTAAAGAGGGCATTAGGGGGGATAATTGATTTCAGCTCGACTGAACAGACACCGTGATAGTATCTGTAGTACAGGGAAAGGGCAGAAACGGTTCTTCGGTGAGCCAGGGAGTCGAGTGAGTTGGTTAGAGCCGGTTCTCCTATTAGTTTAATTGCTCGCTTCTGAATTGCATCCAGTGTGGCAAGAGAATGCTTGGAGGCACCCCTCCACAGATGAGAGCCATATTCGAGACAGGGACGAATTTGAGCCTTATACAGCATAAGGAGTTGACTGGGAGTATAACAGCGTCTAGACCTAAATAGGAGACCAAGCTTGCGCGCTGCAGCTTTAGCAGTGGTTGAGATATGGTCATTCCATGAAAGGTCAGACCCTAGAGTTACGCCTAGCATTGAGATTTTATCCCTGAATTCTAGTGAGTTTGAGTCGAATGATATGTTTGGGAGGTTTCTGTCGACGCGCCTAGAAATAAGGCAACACTGAGTTTTCCCTGCATTGAAGTTAACTAAGTTTTGGGATCCCCAGTTTTTTAAGTTTGCATAAGTCTAAATTAATTGAAGAGGCAATGTCTGCACGGTTTTTATGCGATGCAGGGGCGTTATGTA